>PKMM01029251.1:19964-78498 GCA_002933915.1 Eutrema heterophyllum | reverse complement strand
TGGGGTATCGATTTTATGGGTCCTTTTCCTTCGTCGTACAAGAACCAGTACATTCTAGTTGCGGTGGATTATGTCTCCAAATGGGTGGAGGCCATTGCTAGTCCAACCAACGACTCTTCGATGGTTCTTAAGCTGTTTAAGACCATCATCTTTCCACGATTTGGAGTGCCTCGTATTGTTATAAGTGATGGTGGCAGTTATTTCATCAACAAGGTTTTCGAGAAGTTACTGAAGAAGCATGGTGTGAATCATCGTGTGGCTACTCCATATCACCCTCAGACCAGTGGACAAGTTGAGGTCTCCAATAGGAAAATCAAGGAGATTCTAGAGAAGATAGTGGGTACTTCTAGGAAGGATTGGTCTACAAAGCTGGACGATGCGCTATGGGCTTACAAGACTGCTTATAAGACACCATTGGGCACTACACCTTTTCACTTGCTGTATGGGAAAGCATGTCACCTTTCGGTGGAGATCGAGCATAAGGTAGCATGGGCTATAAAGTTGCTGAATTTCGACATCAAGCCTGCTGCTGAGAGGCGATTGATCCAGCTGAACGAGCTGGATGAGATTAGGCATCATGCCTATGAGAACTCGAAGCTGTACAAGGAGAGGACTAAGGCATATCACGACAAGAAGATTCTCTCTCGCCACTTTGAACCCAATGATCAGGTACTTCTGTATAACTCTTGTTTGCATCTGTTTCCTGGTAAATTGCATTCTCGTTGGTCAGGTCCCTTCACTGTCAAGGAGGTTTGACCACACGGTGCACTTGTCCTGACTAACCCCTCCGGCGAAGAGTTCACTGTCAATGGACAACGGGTGAAACACTACATACGGAGAACTGAGATTCCAGATGAACACATGATGCCTCTGGATGATGCACCCACTGCCTGAAAGGCAGTACAGTCAAGCTACTGACGTTAAACAAGCGCTTAGTGGGAGGCAACCCACTGGTGAGTCTATACATACCTTTTTCCTTTCTTTTTAGTTTTTGGTTTTAGTCTTGTGTTTTCACGTGAAGAAGCAGATTTAGAAGAGCAGTATCGATCAACACCATCCCGGTATCGATCGACACCATCCACGCGACAAAGGAGCAGAAACTTGCTACGAGTATCGATCGATACCAACATGGTATCGGTCGACACCCGCCACCCAGGTAAGCCTCCTTCGATTTTCACCAATCTACTCAACTCTTCTGTTTTTCTTTTACCAACTCTAAGCTAGATAACACTGGGGACAGTGTTGTTTAAGTCTGGGGAGGTAATTGCTGACAACGTGTTTGTTTTTCTTAGAGTCAGTCGTTTTGTGTCAAATTTGTTTTATTGAGTCAAAATTTTGTTGGAGATTATGATCTTGTTCTTGAATCTACTTTTTTGACTTTGCTTCTAAGTGACCATTGTTACAGAATCAGCTCTAGATCGACTAATGAAAAATCCAAAGGCTGACCAGTTAACTAGAAGACACGTGTTTCCAGCAGAGTTCTTTTAAAGCCTGAGCCAAATTTTTGCACTTCATCGACGTGGTTAGTATTCATAGAGCTTGATTCCTCATTCATATCTAACAAAGAAACCCATGTGTTTAAAGTAATTGGTATCTCTCTCCCCTGTTATAAGTTAATAAATAAGAGTATAAAAGATGAAATGATTTTCTTCTGAGTAGAGGGCTAGGAAAATTTCCAGCGATCCCATTATTCTACTTGGTGAGGAATGATCACACAAAGGTTGGAAGCCAGGCTATGATTTTCCTATGATGCCATTATTCGCCTACACCCTTTGATACATTGAGAGGGAAGAACCGGGGAAGCAAACACCATCAATACTCGTGTCTCATACCTTGATGTGTATGTGCGAATCTAAAAAAAAAAAAAAAAAGAGAAAAAAGAAAAAGAAAAAAAAAGAGAAGAGAATATGATAAGGAATAAGTCTGGGGGAGAGAAAGTGATACAAAAAAGTGTGAAATTGGGTGGTTCCTTGTCATGATACTGTATGGGGAAGAATCTAGAAGGTTCTTGGTATTAATCACAGCGATGAAACTGGCGATGATGAGTTTAATTGAATGAAGCTGCGAAATAATGTGTGTAGTCTGGGGAAGCTGCGAATGTCTACGGAGAAGTACATTGTGGTTAGATTTGGATCTGGTTAGGTGACATTTGGGTGCTTGGAAAAACGGTCATTGCAGTGTTTCAAGAAAAGGTGAGTCTCCGTGTTTTCAAACCTCTTTCTCTGGTTTAGTCTTCTATTTGCTTGAGGGCAAGCAAAAGCTAAGTCTGGGGGAGTTGATATATCATGGTTTTTACCCCTTTTAAGCCATGATATAAGTCCGTTTTATAGAGTCTTTCTACTATTTTGTAGTGTTTTAGAGTCTTTTATAGGTTTTAACACGTTTGGAGTATAATTGGAGATATTGGAGCTTTCTGGAGCATTTTGGAGCAAAACAAAAGTTCGTGTAGCTGAGTACTCGATTTGAAGCTTTAGTATCGATCGACACTAATTTAGTATCGGTCGACACTACCTTAGTATCGGTCGATGCTCACTGCAGCAAGACACAAGTCGCGACTTTTATGAAGAGTTGAAGAATTGCAAAATTGCCCAGAAGACTTTATTATTTACAATTTAGCCCAAAACGTGTTTTAGGAGTTTAAATTAGGTTTTTAAGCCGCTTTGGCTGATAAGACTTGATTACGCTTTATTCTATTCTAAGTTTTGTGAGAGAGCTTTCTGAGGGAGACAAGTCTGAGACTCTGTTCGTCCGAGAGAAGATTTCGAACCCTCTTGTTACTCTACTTNAGGTGAGTCTCCGTGTTTTCAAACCTCTTTCTCTGGTTTAGTCTTCTATTTGCTTGAGGGCAAGCAAAGGCTAAGTCTGGGGGAGTTGATATATCATGGTTTTTACCCCTTTTAAGCCATGATATAAGTCCGTTTTATAGAGTCTTTCTACTATTTTGTAGTGTTTTAGAGTCTTTTATAGGTTTTAGCACGTTTGGAGGATAATTGGAGATATTGGAGCTTTGTGGAGCATTTTGGAGCAAAACAAAAGTTCGTGTAGCTGAGTACCCGATTTGAAACTTTAGTATCGATCGACACTAATTTAGTATCGGTCGACACTACCTTAGTATCGGTCGATGCTCACTGCAGCAAGACACAAGTCACGACTTTTATGAAGAGTTGAAGAATTGCAAAATTGCCCAGAAGACTTTATTATTTACAATTTAGCCCAAAACGTGTTTTAGGAGTTTAAATTAGGTTTTTAAGCCGCTTTGGCTGATAAGAGTTGATTACGCTTTATTCTATTCTAAGTTTTGTGAGAGAGTTTTCTGAAGGAGACAAGTCTGAGACTCTGTTCGTCCAAGAGAAGATTTCGAACCCTCTTGTTACTCTACTTTTTATTATTTATCTGAGTATTATTTCAGTCATGTTTATTGTTTCAATTACCATGTCTGAGTAGTTCTCTTGTTAGGTTCAGGGTTCTCATAAGGGTTTTCTATGAATGTTAGGTTAATTGAATAATTAGGATTCACCATCTGAATTAGTTCTTCGCCTTAGGTTTATCTCAAAGCTAATTCTAGCCTGATCACCTAGAACTTAGATCTAGGATAATTGGTTAGGCACGAGAGTGCGATTAATTACCTGATAGAACTTAGGGTGAGCAAAATAACTATTCGCAAAGAGATTTGGTTTAGTTGTTTTGTGAACAAATCAAACTTGAACTAAAAGCTGGTTTAGACTTTAGGATTCGCAAAGAGATTTGGAATTCTAGGATTTAGACTTAGATAGTTTTCGCAACGAGAGTTGGTTAGCTATACTTTAGTGATTTGAGTTCAAGAACCGCGCTAAATCTGAATCATGTTAGTTAGTTTATCTACATTCATTGAATTCCTGAGAATTGCCCTGAATCTATCTTCTTTCCAATTGATTTACAACTCGTTTAATTTACGTACTTGCATTTAATTACCTTTTTTGGTTTAGCTTAATTCGAATCTATATAATCTATTGCGTGATATCTAGAGTTCTTGTGTTCGACCTCTACATATACTACAACAACTGCTTTAGTACTTATAGGGTATTAATTTGAGCATATCAACTAGATGGTCCCTTAATCTAAAAGTGCACCACCTCGAGAGTGTGCGGTTACGAGGCTATGTGATCGAACCATAGGACAGGTTAGGGCAGGTTGTATGACGTGTCACCATAGATTAGACGGACACTTAACCTAAAAGCGCACCACCTTGAGAGGGTGCGGTTACGAGGCTAGTTGGTCGAACCTTAAGACAGGGAAATGAACCGCCACCTTCTCCCAAAACCATTCTCAATTAGTGGGAGCGGAAAGTAAGGAGTCGAGTGGTCCAGGAGTGGAAAAGAGTTGCATTTTCTTGAACCTGCCAACTCGTGCCAGGTTACCTGGAGAGTGCGGTAGTAGGGAGGTCAGTAACCCGGACAGGTACGGGTCGACGTCCCGTCTACATCACCACAAATCGAGCAGCAATTAATGCCCAGAAATGTAAGCTCCCAGATAACCGGGTAGTAATACCTAGGAAGGTAAGAGAAACCTGATATCTCTCACCAGGATATCAGGACGGTAAAGGAGGCTTATCAAGCACGAGTCTTTCAATATTTTCCCTCCATAGATAACGCTTTGTAATTTGAACTATGATGAGGTCATCAGACCAGTAGCGGAACAGAGCTCCATCAAACGTGCCACACAAGTCGCATAGGATTCAACAAGGACACATGTGCCTTTCTTGGAGCATACCGAATCAACCACGAAGACTCAGAGGATGAGACTACTTGGAAAACTTTCTTAGCTCACGTAGAGCACGTCACAAAGTGGAATCAGTCCAATCGGAGTTCAAACGAAGGAGTTGTTCAATTTACAAATCGAGTAATTCACAACTTACCCGATTTGGACATACACGCCTTAATTGGAGGTTTCCGACCAAACCAAGAGGATTTAAGCTACAAATCAACTTGTTATACAATCTTTATCTATCAGAAGCACACGGAGAATTGGAATTAAGTCAATACCAGTTTTCAATCGAGAGATATTCAAGTTCTAAACCAATGGATCCTCGACTTGTTTCATTTGGAAACCTTAACTTCCCAACAGATTTCTTCTCAAAGCTCCTGCGTTTTGGGAATCATTTATGTCATCCATGATGTAAAGCTCACTTATTCCCTAAAATTGTCCAGATATAAAGAAGACTTCACATTCCCAAGAATCACACCAATAAAGCCCAACGGATATAATTCTCTTAATGACCTTTCATTTAGCTTTCATTTTCGAGAATTTCTCTATCTAAATTAAGTCTTATGACCGTTGTAATCAGAGTATTATATAAGCTCTCTTCTGTTTCATTTGTAAGATAAGTTATAAAGTTTTAAGAAGTTTTGAATTTGATCTTTGAGATCGTTTTGTTTCTTTCACAAAGTGTGAGTTCTTTGTGTTTGATTGTTCTTTAGATTCTAAGTGTGTGATTCACTTTAAATCTATAGAATCCAACGGATTAAGAGTGCTTGTGTGATTCAGTTCTCTTGTTCGTCCCATTGACTGAGTGAGTCAATCATCTATCCATCCATTTCATCTCTACATCGACCCCTTCCACAAAGCTAGGCTTGGAATCTCTCGATCATCGAGTGATCATAGTATTGGAGTGATTCCGATCCTATATTATTTGGTATCAGAGCTTAAAATCTCCCACCCCAAATTGTTTCAATCCAACTTCTATCTTATTATTTTCTGTTTTGCAATTTCAGTTTCATCATATCGAAATCCAAAACAAAATCTGATTGTTCTTAGTTTTGTTCTTGCTTGTTTTGCTTCTTGTTATTTGCATCCCTACATAAAACAAAAATAAAGTTTGCATTTTGTTTACATTTATTATCATTTGAATTATGAATTCATATTTTTTTTTTAAAAGGGAAGATAACTAAAATAACCTTCAAAAGTCTTGAAATTACTAAAACAATGCAAATCTTTCAAAATTATTAGAATAACCTAAGGTACCGATTTAACCCTTTGGGTTTTGTTGACAAAAACATTATTACGAAATTGTCATTACTATTTTATTTTCACGTAGACAAAAGTTTGAGTTATTTACGGAAAAATCAGTGCGCCTAGTTACGAAAGTCTACCAACCTTACGAAAGTCTATCGTTCTTTGATGGCAAATATATTTATTTTCGGCCAATAGATTTGTTTGAAGGACGGTAGATTTGATGATTTTTGGTAGACTTATTTCGGTAGTCATATTTTTACGAGGTGGTAGATATGTTTTTGGGCGATAGATTTATTAATTTGTTGGTAGATTTATTCGTAATGATAACATATTTGTTAAGGGTTGGTAGATTTAACGAGAGATCAGTTGACTTTTTGGTAGATGTTTGACCAAATTG
Organism: Eutrema heterophyllum; assembly: GCA_002933915.1. Classification (NCBI taxonomy): domain Eukaryota; kingdom Viridiplantae; phylum Streptophyta; class Magnoliopsida; order Brassicales; family Brassicaceae; genus Eutrema; species Eutrema heterophyllum. Next base: position 72,110 of record PKMM01029251.1, on the reverse strand, counting down.
GTATATTTATTTCCTTTGATGGTAGATTAATCTTCTCCGCGGTAGACTTCTTTGTAATGACGGCAGACTTATTATCGGATGGTTCGTTTTTTGGTGACGGTAGATTTATTGTAATGACAGTAGATTAATATTGTCGTGGTAGACTTATTCTTAACACGGTAGATTTATTATTAATGACGGTAGATTTAAGATAGGTAAAAACTCTGGTTCTTAGATTTGTAATGGTAGTAAATTTATGTTACGACACGGCAAATTTATATAAAATCGGTAGATTTATTTATAAAACGGTAGATTTATCGGTAATAGCGGTAGGTTGATATAAACTTTTGGGATACACGAAATCGTCAGACTTATCTTAAGTTGGTAGATTTTTCTGAAGTTGGTAGATATATCTGAATTTGGTAAATTTATCTGAATTTGGTAGATTTGATCGTTGTTATTGACGATAGACTTGTTAAAATTGGACATTATCAAATGACGTTTTTGCCCACCAAAGAACTTCATATTTGCAAAAAAAAAACCAAGCATCCATCGTGAAGATCTAGGGTTGTCGCCGGTCTAAGTATGATAAAATTTATTGTTTGATGGTAGATTTATTGTAATGATGGTAGATTTATTTTGATAGATAATTTTTTTCTTCTAGGTAAACCTTTTATTTCATCTTAAATCACAAGCTTTGTAATTTCTTTTGGGTTTGTGCTTGTTTGTCTTCTTTCTTGATATATAGAATGAATATGTATTTTAATTTCTTTCATATTATTGGGTTGGTTCATGTGTTTTTGGTTTATATATCACTCATTTAGTTATACATACCAAGCAAACGTTAAAGTAAAAAGTGATTAATTTCGTCAAGCACCTTTGAAAATCGTCGTGGACTGTCTTACAATCACCAATTCAAAATCAAATCTACAATGATTTAGAATCCAATTATCATTTGTACGAATTCAAAAATAAATCTACCATCAAATTAATCAAAAGAAAATCTACCATTATTTCAAATACAAATCTACCAAATCCAAATTTTCCATTAATTATACTCGTAGAAGAATATGTTGAATCGAAGACGGAAATGTCACCAGAGATTCGGCATCGTCGCGAAGCCCAGGAACCTGTCGGAAATACCTTCAATTTAACACCATCAATTGAAAATAAANAGCACCTTTGAAAATCGTCGTGGACTGTCTTACAATCACCAATTCAAAAACAAATCTACAATTATTTAGAATCCAATTATCATTTATACGAATTCAAAAATAAATCTACCATCAAATTAATCAAGAGAAAATCTACCATTATTTCAAATACAAATCTACCAAATCCAAATTTTCCATTAATTATACTCGTAGAAGAATATGTTGAATCGAAGACAGAAATGTCACCAGAGATTCGGCATCGTCGCGAAGCCCAGGAACATGTCGAAAATACCTTCAATTTAACCATCAATTGAAAATAAACCAAATGAAACTCAATCTACCATGAATTGAAAATAACTCTTTCTCAAGCGATACCAAAGGGATTACTAACCTGACATTTCAGAATCGTCACCGAAAATTTCAGATGCCATAAATATGGCCGGAGACTGGTCCGAGTTCGCGACGCCCATATACATGTCGGAGATGAAACCTTAAATTTACCAAACCATACAAGCAAATCTGCCATCATTCAAATAAATTTATCAAACCCTAAAATTAAATCTACCACCAAGTAAACAAATTACAAATCTGCCACAATTCAAGTAAGCAAATATACACACAAATTTTGTGATAATCAAATTTCCATTTTCTCACCGGAAACTCGACTCTCCTTCCATCGCATCGCCCAGTGACTCTTCGGACCCGTCGCCCGTCACCTACTGGAAAAGAAGAAGAATTTTCCACATAAATCCCCCAAATTCAATAATAAATTTACCATCATTTCAAAAATAAATCTACCATCAATTTATAATAAAATCTACCCAACAATAAATATTCCATCATTTGACAACAAATATGCCACCATTTGAAAAATAAATCTACCATTAATGAAAATCTACCAATAAATCTACCATCATTTCAAAAATAAATCTACCGTCAATTTATAATAAAATCTACACAACAATAAATCTTCCATCATTTGACAACAAATCTACAATCATTTGAAAAATAAATCTACCATTAATGAAAATCTATCAATAAATCTACCATTATTAGCGGAATTTCATCGAACAAGTGGTGTGCGTACCTCATGAAGCAGCAAATCAACCCAAAAAACGATTATATTGTTTGGCGGTAGAGCATATATGGTGGAATGGCGGTGGATCAGCACTAGTGGAAGGTGGCGGAACAAATCTGGTCGAAGGCGGCGGAAGAGAGTTTTTTTAGTGGCGATTTTGGGGCGACGACTTTGGAGGAGGAGGTAAGGGTGATAAGGAGGTTCGCCGGCAGTGACTTTAGAGGATAGTTGGCCGGCGGCGGAGGCTAGGGACTAACGTTGGTGACGAATTTAGGGAAGAGGAAGAATAAGAGAGAGAGGAGAGAAGAAGAGAGAGAGAAGAAGAAGAAGAGAGAGAGAGAGAGAGAGAATTTTAATTTTATTTTAATTAGTTTTTTTGTAAGAAAATAAATCAAATTGGCATTTTCTTATTAAAACGAAAAAAATAGTTTTAAATATCTTTTAGCAACTTTTGAAGGTTAGTTTAGTTTTAGGAAGTTGAGACAGAGTTATTCTAATAAAACCACAACTTTTGAAGGTTATTCTAGTAATTCTTTCAAAAAAAAAGAGTTAATTATTTGAGAATTCTCATATTCGCTTAGAGTGGATTACTATAGGGACCTACATTTATTTTTATTACTAGACTAACCTAATTTTTTCATATTACCGAAAGTACCCTTAAGGCCTTTGTTGAGAAAAACGCAATTACAAAACTGCCATTACTATTCATTTGCCACGTATGCAAAAGTTGATTTAACAAGTCTATCGTTCTTTGACGGTAGACTTGTTTGATGTTGGTCAAATCAAATTTTGGTCGGTAGATTTGTTTGATTGATGGTAGATTTGTTTGAAAAATGGTAGATCTGTTAAATTTTGGTAGACTTATATTGGTATATTTATTTTAACAACTCGGTAGATATATTTAATTTTGGTTGATATATTGTCTTTGATGGTAGATTTGTTTATGAGTTGGTAGACTTTACGACCAAACTGTTGACTAACGGCAAATGTTTGACTTTTTTGGTAGATTTATTGACAATGGTGGTAGATTAATCTTATAAAATGGTAGACTTATTTCTTTTGGTGGTAGAGTTAATCAGTGTGAATTATTTTTTCGTGATGGTAAATTTATTTCTTTGACGGTAAATTTGTATTCGCAACGGTAGATTTTTATTGGGTTGGTAGATATATTTATTATAGCGGTAGATTTAAAACCGTGTAAAATCTTAGAAACTTCGTTTTGTAACGGTGGTAGATTTAATATTTGTCACGGTAGATTTAAAAAAAATTGGTAGATTTGTTTGTAATGGAGGTAGATATAAAAACGTCTAGCATCTCAGTGATTTCGTTTTGTTATGGTGGTATATTTAATATTAATGACGATAGATTTAAAATTATGTGGTAGATTTATTGTTAATGGCGGTAGATTTAGTAAATCTTTTGGTATTTACTCAGATAACCTTAAGTTGGTAGATTATTATTTCGCGTTGTGGTAGACTTTTAATGACGGTAGATTTATTGTCATTATTTGGTGGTAGACATTTGACTTTTTCCAGAATGAGAAATTACGTTTTTGCCCTACACTTAATCTTAAATCTACGAAAAAACCAGAGCACCCTTCTTCAACCTAGCGCCGTCGATGAGCTGAAGTTCAGAAGATTTTGTTTTGAGAATTTTTGAGATTCCACAATCCACATCTTCTCTCAACCTCTTTTCACACTCTCTGATCTTCTCCGCTTCGCTTCTTATTCAAGATCGCGATCTCCCACATATTCTTTAAATTTTTTTTTTCTACCGATTCCACAATTCAATCATGGAGCAAGTCATTTTGGTATGTGGTAATTGGTGTTTTAAAAAAAATAGGTGGGTGTTGATTGTAGATAAGTCCAAAAGATGTAGAATTGTAGGGGTAGATTGAGAAACCTCTTTTGATGATTTCCTTCAAATGGCGTATGAAGATTTTTGTTTAGATCATCGGTTTTATAAGCTTCAATTTAGCTATATGTTGTCGAGTGTCGTACGACGAAGTTTACCACTATATACACCTCCTGTATTTGTAGGAAATTCAAGACAGTTGAGTTGTTTTTTGAAACAATTTGAAAACGAAACGTTTCGTTTATGTGTTGAGATTAAAGAGAATTTTCGGAAGTCGATGGTTGATGAAGACGAGGTTTTCGAAGATGTCAAAGCATCTATACCAGAAGGTGATGGTGGAGTTGGGAAAATCAGTAAAGATCGGGATGAAGAAGGAGATGAAGAAGAAGAAGATTTATCTTTGAGATTTGATGGCTGTGAAGATCCTGATGGGGCAAGTTCTGATGACGATGAGTACAGCGTGAGTGGGAAACGTACGGATGGTGGAAGTTCAGATGATGAAGAAGACTTCCAAAATCTACCACCAAAGAAAAGGGGATCAAACATAATTCCTGATTTTGTGAAGTTAGAGATTACTTCACTAGACTTAGCTGTTGGCCAACGTTATGACACGAAAGAGGAGTTGGAGACTCGATTGAAGATTGTTTTGGTTGTTCAGAAATCCGACTTTAATGTGGATCATTCAACTCCGAAATTGCTGACGGTTAAGTGTTGGGTGGACGTATGTAAATGGAGGGTTCGTGCTTCAACTGTTGGAGATGGTACACATTTCTATATTAAGACTTACATTAAAGAGCACACATGTTCAGTGACCGTGCGATCACTCCGTAGCAGACATGCAATGCATGAGATACTAGGCCGTCTATATAAAGACTTCGTAGGAGGTGTTGGGCCGACAGTTTTGCCAAATCATGTGTCCGATTCTCTGACTAAACGATACGGAATTAAGGTATGTATATCTTCGTTTGGTAGATTTATGTTCGTAGATTTGTTGTTGGTGGTAGATTTATCCTTAGGATGTGACAGTAGACTTATGATGTCGTTTACCGACTGTACAAAGAATGGTCACGGTAGACTTATGATGTCGTTTACCAACTGTTCTCACAGGTCGAATATTGGAAGGCCCATCGTGCTCTAAAGTTTGCGCGACAACTTGCTACGGGGACTTCGGAGACCGGGTATGAAGAACTTTCATTGTACTTATACATGATTAGACGAGCTAATCTGGGGACACTAATAAAGCTAGAAGTTGACGAGGAAGATAGGTTCAAGTTTATGTTCCTCGCATTTGGTGCGAGCATCCGTGGGTTCCCCTTTATGAGGAAAGTTGTTGTTGTTGATGGTACGTTTTTGCATGGAAAATACAAATCACACTACTACTCGCCACAACGCAAGATGGGAATTTTAATATTTTTCCAATAACTTTCGCGATTGTTGATACCAAGAATGATGAGTCTTGGGAATGGTTCTTTAGACAACTATACCGCGTTATCCCTGATGATGAAGGACTTGCCATCATTTTGGATAGACATAGAGCGATTGGAAATGCTATAGGGAAGGTTTTTCCGATGGCTAGTCGTGGTATTTGCACATATCATCTGCATAAGAACATTATGTTGAAATTCAGAGGCGCATAAACTTTCTGACTTGTTAAGAAGGCTGCAACCGCATATAGGATTCTAGAGTTTAATGCCTTCTTTGCGCATATTCAAGCTGCAAATCCTGCATTGTATGCTTATTTGCAGAAAGCAGATATCAGTATGTGGAGTCGTGTTCATTTCTCGGGTGATAGGTACAACTTCACGACTAGCAACATAGCGGAATCGATAAACAAGGTCCTATCTAGTGCAAGAAGTAAGCCAATCGTGCGACTTGTGGATGATATAAGGAGCCTTCTAATGAGGTGGTTTGCTAAAAGACGCGGCAATGCAAAAAATATGCAAACAACTATTACTACTAGCGTCGAGAAGTTGCTTCAGGTAACCCCCTTCTGGCATTAATTTTTTCGACGAGTTTGGTATATTTATTTTGCTTAGTGGTAGACTTAATTTAGATTAATTTATATTCTAGTAGATTTATTTCTAAAAAACGTCAGTCTATTTGGTAGGCTTAAAAACGTTACTATTTTGTAAACATGTTAGAGTTGAAGATGCTAAACTATTGCTGGTGCAAGAGATTGATAAGGATCATACAGAAGTCATGGGCGGGACTTATGTGCATGTTGTCAATTTGAAGGAGAAAACATGTACTTGCCGTAGGTTTGATTTGGATAAAATCCCTTGTGTTCATGCCATCGCCGCAGCGGAATCAAGAAAGACTTCACCGATCTCCATTTGTCATCCCTACTATCAAACTAACTACTTGCAACATGCATATGTTGTTAGTGTAATGCCAAGAGATGTTACACTACCTGTGCCAGAAGAAGTGGCTAACAAAGTTTGTCTTCCTCCTATGGTTCGCAACCCTCCGGGAAGGCCAAAGAAAATTCGAATTAAGGGTGCATTCGAGGTCGCTATGGCGAAGAAACGTGCAAGGAAAGCTATGAAATGTTCTAAATGTCAACAAGTCGGACATAATCGCCTTACATGCTCGACTTAAAAATGGTTTGAAAATTTCCCTTCATAACTCGTGCCCTTCTACTTAATGTGTAATAATAGCTACTCTTGTAATAATCATTGTATCAAACATGTCTTACGTTATGCTATTAGGAACTCTCTTAGTACAACTTGTTTTACAACAACTCTACCAAGCATCCATAAGTTAGCAAATAAATCTACCAAACTTTGCATTACATGATCGCAAAATATTAGAAGGTTTAGACATCAAATCTACCAAACTTTCAAATGACCAACATTATGCCAAAAAACATGGTCATTTGAAAGTATAGTTACATCAACAACTACAATATATACCTTAGGTAAACGAGCCGCATTTAAGTCAAAGTATGCGACATCCAAAAAATACAAGTCTACCGCGCTTCCAAAAAATATAAGTCTACCGCGCTTCCAAAAAATCTACCGTAGCAGCTTCCTTACTTAGCAGAATATGTGTCAAATCCATACTTGTCATCCACTTCACCACGCGGGTTTGGATCAAACATATGGACTTCTTCAGGTTCATGTACCTCATCGTATATCTCACATGCATACTTGAGACGAATGAAACCCATGTTGATATCTATGAGGGGCTCCCAACAATGGCCAAGAGCTAAACACTCCACAGACTTGAGGGTATACACGCCACAATCACCTGTTTGTTTGTTAGGAGGAGCTGTTTTGATCATGTAGGAGTGATATTGTGCCTCACTCATGTGTCTCCTCATTTCTGGTGGTGCAAGTTGCTTCAACAAGAGTGAAACCATCTTTGCGTACGCCCTAACACTCTCAAGTACGTAGCCATTTTTATATAAATAGGGGATGCAATCAAAGACTCTGACCTTTCTCTTGGGAATGTCAACCTCAACGGCCACCCAATGTTCGTTCATGACATTGTGGGCGATGTACAAGATATCCACATCTTGCCCCCATTTCTTGCATGTGCATGACATCTCATTATATACCCCGTTCGCCATGTCGAAATAACCCGACGAAAACACCCACTTCTTTTCCTTCTCAAAGGGTAAAAATTATTGGTGTAATCTTTACACCAAACACCAGTGAAGACATGATCGATGAAAGCAATCCTTCCGTCTCGATAAGGAGATGGATTAAGGGTAGACCTTTTTCGAAACATATTAAATCATGCGCCAATATGCTGCACAATGTAGAAATATTGGTTAATATATAACTCTACCATCAAGTAAAATCAAATATGCAAGCGTAAAACTAAATCTACCACAACGACACGGCAAATGAAAATAAATCTACCACCAGGGAATTAAAATTAAATTTACCACGAGGGAAATAAAATTAAATCTACCACGAAGGAAATAAAATTATATATACCTACCACGAGGGAAATAAAATTATATCTACCACGAAGAAATAAAATTAAACCTACCATGAAGGAAATCAAATTGTATCTACCACGAAAGAAATAAAATTAAATCTACCACGAAGTAAAAAAAATTATATATATCTACCACGAGGGAAATAAAATTAAATCTACCACGAGGGAAATAAAATTATATATATCTACCACAAGAGGGAAAAACAATAAATCTACCGATTATTCAATTAAATCTACCACTAGTACCTTGTCATGCAACCACCCGTATTCCGATTGTTCCCACGCTTCTTTAAGAGTCATAAGCGTCAGGTAGAATTCCGGTCCTGCATATGAAGTCTGTAATGGGTTGTCCCTGGAAATGATGTAAGTGATCTATAGTGAGAAGGATGAAATTCCTACTACGTGATCAAATTTTAAACAAAAATAAGGTTTAAATCACTTACAAATCCGTCGCTATGTAGTTGAGCAACTCATCTAGTTTTCGTTGTTCCACCTTCTCGAAAGGGTCATACATAGCAGTAGATGTGGTTACACCAACCATTATGCGTTTCCCCGCCAAACTTCCTACGAATGGTGACAATTGGGTGGGAGCAAGGTTGCGGGCCCTTTTGAGCGGAAGGCTATTAATGGTTGTTGTAGCTGCCACCAACTTCTCTAATCTTGTTCCTAGAGTTGCTACCTTTGCGTCGTCCGAGTCCTCGTCTAATAACTATGGGATCTTGAATGAAGATTTAGCTTTACCTGGTCAGTGACATCGATACACTCATCATCTACTTTCTTTTTATTTTTTAGGTCAGGTTTCTTAGCTGCTTGCTTCTTCACTACCGGATCAGCCGGTTCTCTTTTCACTTTACAAGCACTCTTTCCTTTCGATCATGGGGTTCTAACCACCCTTGCAATCGGAAACTCTGGTTGCGACATTTTCTGCATCTCTAACATCCACGACTGTGGCAGCAAAATAAGGTATTGAACACAAAACAAATCTACCAAAGAGCACAAAACAAATCTACCAAAGAGCACAAAACAAATCTACCATAAAGCACAAAATAAATCTACCATAAAGTACAAAACAAATCTACCAAAGATCACAAAACAAATCTACCAAATAGCACAAAACAAATCTACCATAAAGCACAAAACAAATCTACCATAAAGTACAAAATAAATCTACCATAAAGTACAAAATAAATCTACCAAAGAGCACAAAACAAATTTACCATAAAACACAAAATAAATCTACCATAAAACACAAAATAAATCTACCATGAAGTTTAAAAGTCAATGTGAACAAATCTACCTATGTATTTACTTTAAAAGGCAATGTGAACAAATCTACCATAAAGTTTCTTATTCATCCATAAAAGTGTACCATAACGAAAGAAAAATATTTTCCATAGATTTATCACATCAGTTTTAAAAACACCAAACACCAAACACCAAACTTTTTAGTAGACTAAACACCCAACTTCTGAGAAATGTGTTGAATTTTAGTAGTCTCATGTAACTTGCCCTAAGTTCCCTACTGTAATTAGAAGAGAGACTTGCGTACCGGATCCTTTTTCTCCACTCCTGCTCCTTGAGCTGCATTGGATTCTGCATCTACCATATTATTGACAGGGTCTTACTTTTCCCCTTTCTTTTCCTTCACCTCATCTTTTCCTCTCTCTTTTTTCTTCTCCCTCTTCTCTCTCCTAATCACATCTAGCGGGATATCCATATCTACTTCCTTCGCTTCTTTTCCACTTTCCTCCACAATTCTCATGTCCTTCTTCTTTCCCTTCTTTTTCTCATTCTTCTTTTCATTCCTTTTCTCCACATCATCCGTTTCTTCATCCACCTTCGCCTTCTTCTTCTCCTTCTTATTCTTCTCCACCCGTGAAGTCCCACCAATTTCCATCTTCCGCTTCTTCACTCTAGGCGTCTCAACAAAATCATTTTCACTTTCACTTTCTTTAACGATATCCTTCCCTCTACTTTTCTTAACAACAGATTCCCAAGCTGTCTCATCCAAGCATCCATCAAGAATATCGTTGATCATGTTATGTAGCTTGGTATCCACATTTGGGGTAGAGGCTTCGTCTTCCCAAATTGGATAAATCTCTTCCGGAGGCTTCACCACCAATAGATTTCCCACCCGAACCTACAAACAATAATAAACCATGTCATACAATAATTCTACTAAATAGAATGACCTTGATTCCCAACAACTCCCACAACAAATTCAATAAATGAAAATGAAAAGTCTACCACCTAACCATGTCTTCCACCACTTAAAAATAAAAGTCTTCGACCAAAAGAAAACAAGTCTACCAAAATCACAATGATTCCCATAATAAGTCTACCAAACCTATAGCTACAAGTCTAAGATAAAGAAGTCTACAATAATTACAAGACAACTCTACCACCAAAAGATAATGAAAAGTCTTCCACCAAAAGAAAACAAGTCTACCAAAATCACAACGATTCCCATAATAAGTATATCAAACCTATATAGTTTAAAAGCTACAAGTCTAAGATAAAGAAGTCTACAATAATTACAAAATAACTCTACCATAACCTACAATCAGAATAAGCCTATAACATACCTTCTTGTCTTCGGATTTCCTCTTGTCCTCCTCTAAAACGGTTTCAAGAGTGTATCGGGTGCGAGATGAACGCCACCTAAGCAGAGGAATATCCAAATCATTTGCATTCTCTTCTCTTCTGCCAAATTTCTCTCCCAATATTGGAACCGACTCATATGCCCATATGAGCAAGGCATGGACACACCCGTGGAGGGTGTACATATCTCCATCAAAAGAAGCAACTTTAATCAACACCATTAACTCTTTATACCCATGGCGACCCCAGGGATGCCTCTCGAAAGCTGTCTCATCCATCACTCTTTTCGCACACATTAACGGGAGTCTACTATTACGATGAATACCCCATACACCAACTGACAAGATGAAAAGCAACGCCACCATCTTCTTCTTGTCGTAGCTCCATGTGTGGCATTTCTCCAAAACAGCAACTATCTCATTAAAACTAGGACCGTCACCTGGTTTCACACCCAACTCTGCCCAAAAAGCTGTATGGTCTATGTCACAAGTGTCAGCCACATCAATGGGAACATAGTTGAGGCCGGTTATTTCACCATACTCGTGAAGTGAGAGCCTAAGTGGACGACCTCTAATGAGTGACCACATCTCATATTGCCGGTCAACCGCCAATTGGTTGGTCACAAAATGATGAACGGTATTCGCAGCCTAGAGATACGACTTATGTGCAGACTTATGTGCAAGCTTCAGTAGAACGCCAACTTAAGAATTGTTCATGATGTCAAAGTAAACATCATCACCAATTGCCTGCCTCATCATCCCAAATTCAGATAGTTTGCAATTATTGTGGAAACTCTTCTTCTGCAAAGGAGATTTCCCTACCGGAAACAGTCTGGGTGGGTAATCCTTCTTCCCGCTAGAAGAGGTCATCTCTACACAAATTTAAGACATATTATTAAGTCTACCATTATGTACACAAATCTACCATCATTGAATATACAAAGTTCAAATAACAAATAAACCATCAATATAAAAACAAAACAAATCTACCGTGATAAATAAACAAACCTACCGTGATATGCAAATAAATCTACCATCAAGCGTTACAAAATTAAACTTTCCTCACCGGAAAATCCTACCGTGATATGCAAATAAATCTACCGTGATATATAAACAAACCTACCGTGATATATAAACAAACCTACCGTGATATGCAAATAAATCTACCACCAAAATATATACAAAATTAAACATTCCTCACTGGAAAATCCTTGCTCTCACCGGAAAATCCTTGCTCAGTAGACCGGAAACACACACTAACTAAGTTATCTGCAACAACAAAAATTTGGGTTAGCTTTCGCCGCCGAAAAAAACAAAATCTATGAAATTAGGGTTTCACCGGCGCCAACCGCCGCCAACCGCCGCCAACCGCCGATTCTTCCCCATTGGCCACCGACACCAAGGCAGAAGACTCGCTGGAACCATCGACAAGCCTCCCCCAAAGTCCAACTCCTTCGCCGTAACCATCCTCCTTCGTCGGGTCTTCTTCTTCTTCATGGAACTAAAACGAAAGGTAAAACAAAGCAAGAGGATGAAGGGACTTACCGGAAACACGCCACTCCTCGCTGGAATCAGGCCGGAATCGCGTCGCCTCTCCAAACGTCGCCGTCGCCAGGTTTTGTCGCGAGGGTTTGTTTTTNTCCTCACTGGAAAATCCTTGCTCTCACCGGAAAATCCTTGCTCTCACCGGAAAATCCTTGCTCAGTAGACCGGAAACACACACTAACTAAGTTATCTGCAACAAAAAAAATTTGGGTTAGCTTTCGCCGCCGAAAAAAACAAAATCTATGAAATTAGGGTTTCACCGGCGCCAACCGCCGCCAACCGCCGATTCTTCCCCATTGGCCACCGACACCAAGGCAGAAGACTCGCCGGAACCATCGACAAGCCTCCCCCAAAGTCCAACTCCTTCGCCGTAACCATCCTCCTTCGTCGGGTCTTCTTCTTCTTCATGGAACTAAAACAAAAGGTAAAACAAAGCAAGAGGATGAAGGGACTTACCGGAAACACGCCACTCCTCGCCGGAATCAGGCCGGAATCGCGTCGCCTCTCCAAACGTCGCCGTCGCCAGGTTTTATCGCGAGGGTTTGTTTTTTTTTTTGGAAACCAATTTTTTGTTTCTTTTTTATTTTAACATTCCTTTTGTTATTTTTTTTTCTTCAAAATAAATATATCAAAATTAAATAAAAAATGGCATATTTGTAATATAATAGAACATATGGATAAAATTGACATTGACCAACTATTTTAGGTTATTCTAGTAAGACCTCCCTCCCCAGAGGTTAGTCTAGTAATATTTCTTATGAACGAGGTTACTTTGATGAATTTCTCTATTCGCTTATTCCCAATTCTCTTATTAATTGCTCTTAGTTTGCATATTCTCCTCTCTAACACTTAAAAGCACGAATATGACTTATCTTTTATTTCTTTTACGAGGCACATGGCTTAGAACCAGAGAACCATGGAGTATAAAGAAGAGAGTGAATTCAACAACTCTGAGTTTGAGTGGAGCGAAGACAACCAGAGTTTGTGCGAAGAAAGTGATAACTATGAAGCACCACCATGGCCCGGAGATGACTATTCGAATTCTGATATCGAGGGTGAACCAGATGGTGAAGATTTCGAACTAGAACCACTAGATTATGCCAGAAATGATGACAGCCACGAAAGTTGGTACGAAGAAGAAGACTCACGGAACAGAGAAACTGATTTCCAAACCAGTTTTGGAGATGAGTTATAACGCGAGGAAGAAGAACAAGAGCATGATCACAAAGAGTCTGAACTAGGTGGTGATTTTGGAGATTCAGAAGATCAAGAGCGTGATGAATTTGAATACGAAGGTGACTATGGTGAACAATATGCCCACAACGGAGGATTAAGGTCTGAAGAAGCCATAGAAGAAGCGTGGGATGTAAGATCTGATTCTGAAATCAATTATGAAATTGAACCTGAGTATAAGGAAGAAGAGGAAGTCCACAAAGATTCAGCAACCAACTTTGGAGAATATTCAGAACATGAAGATTGGCGTGAAGAAACTGAATATCAACTCGGTTTGGAAAGAGATCACAAAGGTGAACTAGGACAAAGAGGAAACGAATCGATGAAGAACCATGGGGTAACGAAGCTGCACCAGATGATAGTTATGGCAATGAATCAGAAGCAAGCTATGAAGGTGAATCCAAGCTTGAAGAGGAGGAAGAGCCTGAGCACTACAACAACAACAAACAAGGTGATTCATGGGAGTATTCAACGGATAATAAGGTAGATTTCGAATCGCATCACATCTATTTTTCAGGTCATAACCAAGGACCAAAGGCTTATCTAAGATGGGAAAAAGACATAGAAGATTGGTTTCAAGTCAACCAAATTCTCGAGGAAGAGAAAACATCGTATGCTGAAAACACTCTCACCGTGGATGCTTTTGGGCATTGGGAACAAGATGCTTACGTTTGCCTTGAGTATTATGTACCAGATTTCTCTTGAAAGGAGATTAAGCAGCTCTTGTATTAGGAGTTCGTGGAAGAAGCTGCACCAATCAAGAGTACTATGTGAAAATCTATGCAAATCCCGAGCCAAGGAAATGGATTCAAGCAACAAGGCCGAATCCAAGAGCTAAGCCAAAGAAAGTTTACTGTCCCGAGCCAAAGAAAGTATCTCAACACATTATAAAGGAAAAGAAAGGCTAATCAACCAGCTAAGGTCAAGAAGGTGCTAGCAGATCCAACTCAGCAAAAATTAAGTGTAAAGACAATTTCTACACCTTTACTTGACCTGGGAGACAAACCACTTCAAGGTAAGTCATCTAACTCTAAAAATCTAAAAGAACCAACATGTTATATATGTCATAAGAAAGGACACTTTGCTGCAATTTGCCCTGATAGACAATTAGTAAAATCAACATCACTAGAATAGAATCTGAATTCAACAAAGTTAAGTGTTGGTCCAGCTCAATCAGTGTGAAACCCATTTTTCTTCTTCTCGGCCTCGTCCTCAATGTGAAACCTAGTTATTATAAGCTTTGGGGATTTGGGTTTGTGATGGGTATTGCAGAAATTGAGAAAAGATTGAGTCTTTTGTGTTCTCACAAGAGATATTCCATGGCGGTGGTTGAATTCAAACTCTGAAAATGTTATGTTCGTAAAGGCTCGTGTGAAGCCGACGGACTTAGCAGCAGCCGTTGCCCGTGGGGATTAAATTAAATTTTAAAAAGTTGGGGTTCGAAGGGAAATTACTCAAAGTGCAAAGGGTTTTTTTTTTGTTTCATCAGAATTACTACTCTATAAACAACTTGGTGGTCTCTCAGTTACACACCAAAAAAAATCAAAAATCCAATAATCTTTTCTAAAACTTTAATTAATTCGTCATTCATCAAAAATTTTGGACAATAGATATATAAATGGTTAAATAATAAAAAATAACCATAAAATAAGAATAGTAAATCTTAAATAATTTTTTATATATTATAAAATTAATTGGTTTCACGTCGACATTCTTAATCTTTTGTTTTACGGGTGATCATATTTTTTTCTTACTTTTTTTTTTTAGTTTTTTTTACTGGCTATAAAATAGCTTATTATAAACCCACGTATACAAATGGTCTAATTTAGTTATCTTATTATATAAAGCATCATGTTTCAAAGTTAGTAACTCGCAAGATCACGACATGTGTTAAGTTAATGGATTGGATTTTGACACGTGTTTAATAAATTTGCAATTATATTTTGACACGTGTTTAATAAATTTCCAATTATATTTTAACACATAATATTAAAAATAAAAGTAAAATTATAATCGATTCATAATCCCAAAAGGTAAAAAGAACAAAAATAGTAGTTATGTTTAGATTAAGAAAATTAAACAAAAAATATAAATAAAAACCAAAGTTAAAAAAAAAAAAGAAGGAAAAACCATTTTCAGATTAGAATAAGGAAATTAATATATAGATATCAATCATTAAAAGAAAAAGAATAAAAGCCAAAATTATTAAAAAAAAAACCATATTTCTGTTTAGAATAAGAAAATATTATTATATAAAACTGAATGTTTACCTGATCGCGTCACGTGTCAAGTCAAAGTTGGAAAATTTTAAAATCGATTAAAAAAAACTTTAAAATTCTGAAAATTTAATAACCGATTCATAATCTTAAAAGGTAAAGTTACTAAAAATTAAATTTATCCTAAAAGGAACAATTAATATAAAAAGGGAAAAAAATATTCTTTAGTTTTTCTATTTAGATTAAGAAAATTAATCATAAAAATAAAAGAATTCTAATTTCTCACCTCTATATAAACCACAATTTGGTAGTATGTCAATTACACACCAAAAAAATAAAAGTCCAATAATCGTATCCAAAACTATTTATTGCATCTCTTCACCAATTTTTTCTTTCAAGATATATATTTATTTCATCGCAAACTTTATTTCTAAATTTATGTATTATATATTTTCACGGGTGATCTATATTTGTTTTCTATTATTTTCGTTTTAATTATTTTCACGGGTTATAAAATATTAAATTACAAACCCGCATATATGCAGATACTTATCTAGTTACTAATAAAAGTTGATGTTATATGCCTTTGAGACTATCCACGTAGAATGTTAAACAATTAATTTTATTGGTACATGTTGGGGATAAATAATTCCCCTTTGGATCGATGGATCATAGAGTGACACGTGTCATGCTAGACTAGATGGTCACTTAAACTAAAAGCGCACCACCTCGAGAGGGTGCGGTTACGAGGCTAGGTGATTGAACGATAAGACATGTTAGGGCATGTTGTATGGTGTGTCACCATAGATTAGACTACCACTTAACCTAAAAATGCACCACCTCGAGAGGGTGCGGTTACGAGGCTAGGTGATCGAACCTTAGGACATGTCAGGTTAGGGAAATGAAACGCCACCTTCTCCCAAACCCGTTCTCAATTAGTGGGAGCAGGAAGTAAGTAGTCGAGTGGTCCATGAGTGGAAAAATGTTGCCTTTTCCTGAACACGCCAATTCGTGCCAGTTTACCTGGAGAGTGCGGTAGTAGGGAGGTGATTAACCCGAACAGGTACGGGTCGACGTCCCGTCTACATCACCACAAACTGAGCAGCAATGCCTGGAAATGTAAGCTCCCAGTCGGGTAGAAATACCCGTGAAGGTAAGAGAAACCCGATATCTCTCACCAGGATATCGGGAAGGCAAAGGAGGCTTATCAAGCACGAGTCTTTCACTATTTTCCTTCCATAGATAACGCTTTGTAATTCGAAATATTACCGCCAAAATGCTTAGCGGAAGCTCACGCTACGCATTTCAAAGGCAGAGCTAGACGAAAGCGGCGTATCACAAAATCTCGAGGCGCGTACAGTATGGGACGAGCAGACCACGCGGCGCCATAGCAAGGACAACTCGGCGCAAGATAGAATCGCTAACAGACAAGTAAGGGCGCATGAAAAGCACTTTAGGACAACGTACGAAGAGCCAGCTCAGAGGATCCAACGACCCGACTCGTATACGATCCGGGATAGGTATACTCTATAAAAGTCACATGCGCTCCCCGAGAGCAGGGGATGACCATTCATACTCACACACAAATTTGACCTAGATTTCTCTCTCCTCTCTCTTTCTCTCTCAAAACACAAAAATCCTTCTCTGATATTCTCTTAATCGGTTCTGAAACTCTGATTCCGGCTACTCTTCGGCCGGAGTCACCTTAAAATTCTCACCTTTTTCACCTTCTTCATCATAAAAAGCTTCACAAACCCATATTCTAAGTGGATCCATCCCATTTACTCGGACCCTAAGTCACTTAGCCTATCTAACCTGTTTTCCGACTCTCTTCGGACCCGACGCCCAAACCGTGGTCCTTTCTTCTCCTGTTTGTTGACTTGAGCGTCAGAACGTCCTCATAAAACACCCTCCCAATCGTGTTTTTTGAGACACCAAGTGTTATTTCTTGTGTAGGTGGATTGCTTCCCCAGAAGGACAAAAAAAACCCGAAACAATTTGGCGCTAGAAGGAGGGGAAGCACTTTCTTAACTTACGCAAGATCAGCTAAACTATGAGTTCCAAAGAATGTATCCTTGGCCTAGGAGAGGCCACCGACCAAAGAATAGCAGCTAGGCCGTTGGAATGGTGGAAGGAAAACCTAGCGGATCTAGCCATAGCACAAGAAGAACGCTGGAAGCTTCAAATGAGCCTCTACTACCAAGGCCGACTTTGGGCGGCACGGCAGGCGGAGGAATGGTGGAGAAACCACCGAGTGAACTCTTTAAGGGATATGAGATCCACAAGGAGAGAGCTAGAGGTTCTCGGGGGCACACCACTGGAAGCTGAGGATACCGAAGGACCCCTCGACATCTCAGAGGGTCTAAACGGTGCGTGGTGGACAGGTTGGGAGGAGACGGCAAAGGGCAGTTCGGGAGCATTCTGCCTAGAGCCCATGAGCCCAAACCTGACAAAATCCGGTCGCAAGAACGACCACTGCACACCCCGAGAACGCTCCATCATCGGATCTCGAGGAGCCGTATGACCCGCTCAACCCTTCGTATGACAATAGAGCGGGGTCGCAAGCGGACTCTACGACACTCACATGGAGGAAGGAACCCGCCACAGACCGAGACAACAAGGAAGTGGCGCCCCCGGAGAAAATACAGTCACGAAGCCCGCATGGGAAGAATAGCAAGGAACTCGTTCCCGCACAAGCAAAGGAAAGGAAGAAGAAGGCCGCGATGATGAAAGCCGACAGCGCGTGCAAAAAAAAGAGACCCCCCAAGAAGAAAGAAGTCGAAGACCGACACAGGGAGTCACAAGAGAAGACTTGCAGTTGGGGGGAAGGATAATAACCCCAGCCGGCGGGAGAGGACAAACCGCGTGGATGACATCCATCGCGGGAAGTTGTATCGGGGAGTGCATTGACGTCGAATGTGCATCGATGTTGGGATTAAGAGGATCAAATGGAAGGCTCACCCATGGATATGTGAGTCTCCCCATTTTCAGAGAATGAGAGGCTCAAAAAGTGAGCTTCATGGTGGTAATGAATGGTTTTGACCAGGGGTAGGCCTAAAAAACATGTAAATAGCGACCTCTGGATAAGAGAAGGTCGGTACATGAGAAGGAAACCCCCAGAAACAACATTAGAGGGCCTCAACGGCAAGATGGCGACAAAGGCAAAGCCAAGTACATAAAGAAGAAAGAGACATCATCATTCATAAGGAACAAAACCTTGAAAAGGACAACGACTCCAAATACAAAGGATCTACGCAAAAACGAGGAAAAAACAGCAGGAAAAAGTCAGTCCTCGTCCGAGGACGATGGCGGCGACCGAGAACGCTTCACGCCATGGGGGTTCCCAGAAGGATAAGATGCCGAATCACCAAGGGCGAAGACCTTGCTCCAGGTCCGAATTAGGGATTTGACTCGAGGAGCTCACGCTCTACCCTTTGGAGATGCGCCTCTAACACTGCCACCCTGTCTCTCAGCACATCCCGCTCATCTTCCAGCTGACAATGCTGTTGCTGGGACGTAGCGGCTACAACAGACAACAACTCCGTCTGGTCCTCTAGGGAGGCAGACGAACTCGCACCTCGAGAGAAGTGCCCACCGAAAGACGAATGACCCTGCAAAGGACAAAGGGTCGGGGTGAATAATGTAAAAGGAGCAAATAGCGAGACAATCCCATAGAAATCCGGGTACAGTAACTCACACTGAGGTCGCCCACTAGAGAAGTCAGGTTCCGGGAAGGGGGGGCAACTAGGATGGAATCAAAGGCAGATCGGGCTTCGATCAACGCGCCATGGAGTCTAAGCAGCGAAGCAGAAAAGTTAAAAGCGGAGATAAAACCAACACGTTGAAAGGGACGCAGACTGAGAAGGAAAGACTAACCGTGCAGGAAGAACGACATGGTTTTAGTAGCTCCAAGGGAGCTTATCTCAGTAAGCGATGGGTGGAGTAAGAAGAAAGGATCTCGCATTTGCATGGGAAGGAAGAACATGGTATTCGGAAAATTCAGATATGGGAACTGCTTCTAAGGACGAGACCTTACAAAGAGGATCCGAGTCAAGAAGTGGTCAAGCTGGGAGTCATGGAGGCAAAAGGAAGAAGGAAAAGGATGACGTACCGGCAAGAGACCAGGAGGTGGGGGTATCCACACACACCTCTCATCGGGGAGAGGAAAAGGTTCCCCAGCCAAGAAGAATCCAGCCATTCGGGAAGGGACACAGGAGACCTCCATCCACTACGAGGAGTCCCTGTCGACCTCGCTAAGGGAGAAGGCACCCGCAACCATGACTTTGGTGATATGGATTCGAGAAAGATCGGAGAGGACCTGAAGTGCATGGATCAGGCCCCCAGGAGCGGACAGTCAACTGACTCGGAACCAGGAGAGCCTCGGCGCAAAACTGCGCCATAATCTCGGAGAGAAAAAGTCAGAATCCCACTCCACAAACGAATGTACTTACCGATATGTGACCCCTGGGAGGTGAGTCTGCAAAATAATCGTAAGGAGCTGGAACCCCGAGGTCACTCTCTGCGCTGGAGGGAGATTTGTGGGATGAGGCTCTACCAACGGAACCAAAAGAGGATGAGGAAGAAGACATCACGAGGCCGAGATTAAAAGTCGAGAAAATGAATGGTTGGCGAAGGAAACAGAGGAAATACAAGAAAGCAGAAAGGGCTTAAAGCAAAAGCTCAAGCTTGGGCGACAAAGAAAGTGATGAAGAAGATCATAGAAGGAGGCGCAGATATATAGGCAGGTTGGAGAAGACGAAGAGATTGGGCACGTCGTAACCCTGGGGCACGACACGTGGACACACGCCAGAGGAGAATGCGAAAGGTGGGAGTCGTGCAGAACCGAAGAGTCGCGAGTGGTTCTCAAACTCACATCAAGCGTGAGAAGCCGCGAAGCCCAATGTACCGCGCAAAACAAGACTAGGAGAAAAGCCCATAAGAGAAGCTAGAGAAAAGTTAGAAGAGAAGAAAAATGATTTTTCTGCCCGCTCGCTCAATGGGCCTAGCCCACCTGGGATACCTATGCGGAGGCATCAACGCATGCATCTAGGAAGAAGATCCGTTAAGAGGCCTAGATGCACGAAGAAGCAATCAAGAAGCGGAGGGGCCCGCTACACGAAGGAGGAAGAAGCCCAACAAGGGAGATGCCGAAGGCCCAACCCGAAGCTGGTGAAGAGATCAACCCGTTATAGGGTCACGAAGGGTAGCTGCCAGTACCAAAATATCGGGGATCTAACGAAGATCCTCGAAAAGACGGAGGAGGATCCAACACGGGGAGGAGATGCCCGACCAACCCAACACGGGGAGCGTAGCCCGGAGCCGGGAAGAGGATCAGTCCGAGCCAGGACCCCGAAGGAAAGCGGCAACACCCGGAGTCAACAACACCAACAACGATGATCAACAATCAACAAACACATGCCGAAGCAATTGTAAACAAGGTTCAACATTAATAAAGGAGTTCAAATTCCAGTGTTGCTCCCTCTTCAACAAATCTTTCAACATACTTCTCTAAAGTCAGCTCCCCGAGCCCTTCATATTCCCAAGGTTTTCAAGTTTCAACTAAGACTCTTCCTCTATAACAGATGGGATGCTCCCCGCTCTGCGGTGAACACCCAAGTTATGTAGAAGAGGGGTGTCTCCTCGAATCCGGTCAAGGAAGCTCCTGCAGTGCGGTGCTACCCCTTGTATTGTGTGAAGGGAATCAGACTTCTCTCCGTGGACGTTGAGGAGTGTGCTGTTCGAAAGGGTTTTTTGCAGCAGTACAAACCTTAGCTAAGCGGTACAAAATTCAAGCTTCACTTCATGAAGGCTGCTGGGGAGCGGTAATACCCCTAACTTCGTGAAGGGGAGTCACTCTTTCGTATGAGGTAAAATGTATCCCGTCTTGAGTCAGTTTTATCTTCTAGTGGGAAAGCATTTCTTGTCACGATAAAGCGTTACTATGGGAGGGCAGCCCTTCGGGTGAGGAATACTCTTAATGCCCTGGGCAATGTGGTAAACATCCCTACCGGTTAGTGGATAAAGTTGAAACTTGACGGTGTACGTCTTGACTTATAAGACTTGAGCGGTCATGGACAGCTAACATGTCCCAGGTCCCTTGGACTCAGGCCACGCGTCTTCCGGGTTTTCAACCCACATGTCCCTCGGACTCAGGCCCCATGTCTTCTGAGTTTTCAACCCCATGTCCCTCAGACTCAGGCATTACGTCTTCCATGATTAAGTTCTCCAGGTCCCTCGGGCTCAGGCCCCGCGTCTTCCGGGTTTTCAACCCCAGGTCCCTCGGACTCAGGCCCCGCGACTTCCGGGTTTTCAACCCCAGGTCCCCCGGACTCAAGCCTTGTGTCTATGTCACATGTAATTGATGATTACACTTGGAGATGGAGAATTATATATCATTGAGGATAAATTTTCCACTCTACGGACTTGCTGAAAGCAAATCCGCGGAGTAGGGGGAAAATTGTTGGGGATAAATAATTCCCCTTTGGATCGACGGATCAGAGGGTGACATGTGTCATGCTTGACTAGATGGTGACTTAACCTAAAAGTGCACCACTTCAAGAGGGTGGGGTTATGAGGCTAGGTGATCAAACCATATGACATGTTAGGGCAGGTTGAAGAGACCCGACATAGGCCACCTGCCCCTGGGCTACCCGTATCTGACTGTGCAGGCCACACTGTCTAATGCGAGGAGGTTAGGGACTGAGTGGCCAGGAGGAGGAGAGGTCATCCTTCCCAGCCTCGTAAATATGCCAGTGATCTAGACTTCGTGAGATTTAGGAAGAATGATCCACATACTTAATGGGAGCCAGCATCCGTATAACCCCGACAGCCCGATCCCTTGTATCAAGGGATTCGGGCCAGGTACGCAACTCAATTAGGTAGGAATAAATAGTTCAACACTTGTATATTTTCCCTCCAATAGGCAATAAAAATATATTCAAACCTACGCCCATGCTTCTGGCAACCTACAGATCATGCAATTAATGTCATTTGTACACATCTGATAGGTGAAAGTGACAATACTTCGAGCATAGGGAAGAGCAACGGTATGGGAGATGCCCATACCGCACCTAATCTAATGTTTCCAAGCCGTACACTGAGAGCGAAAGCGACGCGACGGGGCTTGGTCGAGCAAAAGAAGCATACATCCAAGGAAAGTAGGTGAAAAGTCAGAAAAGCACTAGGTACGCGACCCATTCAACGGATCCGATATTTCACCCGACAACCCAACAACTAAGGATCCGACCCGATATGCTTACCCGGGTTAGGTAAAACTCTATAAATACTTCCCCTTCCTCAACAGGAAAGGGGTTCACAACTTTTTCCTATTCTCTCTAACTTGTTGAGATATTTCGTGCTAAACACTTCCAAGTACTTAGCTCTCATTACTTTCCAGAGAAAAGGGAAAGAGCTTGCACTTAACGTAATCAGCTGGTACTCCATTCGACTTGGTAGTGCTGCAGATCTCTTCGAAATTCTCAATGTGGTCCATTGGATGCTCTGCAGGTAGGCCATGGAACACGTGTTGTTTCACCAATGCAATCATCTGAGGTTTGATCTCATAGTCTTGCCTCGTAATGGCTGGTGGGCAGATTGCAGCTCTGTTCTGGTAGAAGGCATAAGGCGTATCTGAGTCCCCAATGGCAGGTTGTTGCTGTTGCTGCTGCATTTGCAATTGCAGTTGTTGTAACTGCTGCACTTGTTGTTGTAGCCTCTAAAGTTCAGCAGCTGTAGCGTTTTGTTGGTTGTTGTTTGGATCGTCCATGATGACAGGATTTTACTTTGCTTTTATGTTCGTTCGTTCTAATACACACAAGAAAATAAGATAGAATACGTTAGTAAATCTTAGACTAAATTTCAAATTCAGAATTGAAGGTAACGCTATTGGTCCCCGGCAATGGGGCCAAATTGATTTAAGCGTTTTCACTCAGTCAATTAATACTAAAGTTCACACTACCGCAATCATAACGGTTGTCAATGCAGTACTTTAGGATCGAATCCACAGAGACCAAATGTACACTACAATTCTCACAATTATGAAACTAAGCTAAGACAAAAATATGGTTGGTTTTGGAAAAGTAACAAAAGCAGTTAAAACGATGTAAATTCAATAAGAGAAAAACGTTAGGTCAAAGGTTTATTCGCAAGAATCCAGAGATCACGAATCAGACAACTATTCAGGGAGTAATTAAGCACAAGTTTCGAACTCAAACATAGATATTAACCAATCCACTTATGTGCTCATGGTTACTAAACCTAGCATCCTAATCTACTTCCGTGCTCATAGAATTCTAGATCAGCTTAACGAGCAGGTTCAATATGTTCACGAATCGCCTTAATACACTTCCGCGCTCTCAAGGCAATTCGCTCGTTTATGTTCTTTCTAGCAACCTAATACACTTCCGCGCTCTTAGATTAAGCCCTAGATCAGATACTAAGTGATCAATTCAGCCTAAGCAATAAACACAACAATAAGCGAAAACCTCAAAAGATAAATCTCTATTTGTGTATAATTCAATGATTCATGGATCCCTTTGAAAACCCTAAACCTAACTATGAAATCTACTCACACATAGTTGCAGAGAATAAGCAAAGAGATATGAGAGAAATCATAAAGAAATTCAATAGATAATAAGGGGGTTCAGAAATCTTCTCCAAATTTGTCAGAACAAGTTCAAAGATCTTCTCCCAAGCATACAATTGAAAGAGATGAAAGATGTCTAAGAGAAAATAAAGCTTAGCCTTCAAAGAGGCTGAAAAATAAGTATAAATAGGTCTTGGGTCGAATTAGGTTAAGTTAGGATGATTCTCGGGCAAAATAGGAAGTTTAGAAACTGCAGAAACTGCCTTTTTCGCGTCTGGGAAGTGCATCGGTCGATGCAAGTGTGCATCGGTCAATTTTGAAGTTTCTGGACATGTGCATCGATCGATGCTAAACTCCATGTTTCCGTGCATGCTTCTTCTGCGAGGCAGATTGACCTGTCTTCAGTAAATCGGGTATAACTTTTGATCGCACCGTTGGATTGTCTTCAAACCACTTGCAAATGAAAGATAATTTATAGCTCTATCTTGTGTCAAAATTTCATCTCAATCCATTGGTGGGAAGTTTTCCAAAGAATGCCATACTTCTGACATCTCTGCATGATTATGCATCTCCATATGCTCATTTTCATCCAAAACGGCTCTTTTTCTCCCAAAGTCTCCTAAAACCTGAAAAGACTCGATAAAATACTAAAAGACTCTAAAAACATATTTTAACTCAATGAAAGACTCAAAAGAGACACCAAAACATGTATTAAAAACGGTAAAAACCAAGTATATCAGAACTCTAAGTTCAATTTTCCGACCATTATTCGGTCACCTACACGGTTGCTCCTAGACCGTGAAGCTCTATCACATAAACTCTTTTTCTTCTCTTTTACCACAAACGCCCACCATTTAAAGCCCATTGCAGATCCATCTTTTCTTTCGGACCCAATCGACACTTTCCTTCACCCCGTTTTCCGAACTCTCTTTCCACTTTCCGACTAACCACTTTGTGGTATTTCTTTATCGTTTTCTGACTTAGTTGCGGAGAGCCTTCGGAAAACACACCATCATCGTGTTTTCCGGGCTTTGACGTCATTGTTTGTTTTGTAGGAGACTTGTTCCCTAAAGGACGAAAAATCCACTAAACAGTTAATATTTTCATAAATTAATTATTAAATTTGGTCAAAATCTATTACTCTATGATTACTTGACTAGAAAAAACAATTTTGCACAAGTAGGAGCAAACAATATATCATATTTTTAATCCATTTTCAAAAAAATTATTCTAAAAACCTCTTCTTTTTTATTATTACAAATTCTTAACAACTAAAGGGGTTAAAAATAAGAACAATTAAAAAAAAACTTTCGTTAAAAAAAGCAAACAAAAATCAAAACATTATATAACCTTCTAATTTTTTTTGGTAATTTAAAAATTATCTAGCCAAAAAATATATTAAACCAATCTATAAATACAAATTTGCGCATAATGCGGGTAAAAATTTTTAGTGTTATATACAAAAACTAATAAAGAGAAAAGTCAAAACACACTACACTAACACAATGCAACTATAAAACATTAACCGATTGTTACACTAAAAATGGAAATTAACAAACAAATTTTTTTTAAAAAATATATATATATATCAGAAAACAAAATATCAAACAACCCAGCGCCTCTCGCGCGGGTCAATTTCTTGTGTGTACAAAAGTTCTTGCATGTATAGCCACACACTTTCCAATTTCCATCGGCAAAAAAATAAAAACTAATGAACTTACAAAGACAATTTTATGGTAAAAAGGTTGGCCCCGACAAAAGGAAATTACGGAATTCGTGCCTGAAACTTTCCCTTTTATTTTTTTATAAAAAAGGTATTTTTCTGGGCTTCTTTATGGAAAAATAAAAAAAAAGTGCTTGTTGTTATAATAATAGTAGAATTTGTCATAAAGATAAATACTCGCCCATGTGTCCCAATTTATAAGATGTTTTAGAGTATTTTTTGTTTCATTTTATTTGATGTTTTGCAAAGTTCTATATGCAAAAATTAAATGTATTCAATATTTTGTGATCATTTATATTCTGCAGTATTTTTTATAATTGGTTGAATGTTTTAAATTAAAATATTAGATAATATTTTTGTAAAAAAAAAGAATTCTTAATATGCGCGTTTTTAGCCAAAAAATCTTATAAATAGAAAAGAGGGAGTATAAATAAAGACAGAAAATTTATATCCGCACAGAGAAAAGAATACTGGTAAAAGAAAGAAACGAGAGAAAGAGTTTTTTGATATGATTTTGTGAGAATGTTGTGTTTTACAACGAAACTTTCGATGGTATATATAGAAGGCAAAAAGTGAAAGTTACTATGTATGCATAGTGACGGTGGGCTCCACAAAAGTAAAATCATCCGTAATTGTTGAATCTACGTATGCTTCTTTTATTGATTTCTATAACACTTCCCCTTGGAGACCAGTGTCATTATTGTTTCTTGCGTTGTGTTTTTGTTATCTCGTTAAAAACTTTTCCAGGAAAACCCAGTGGGAAAAATCATAGGAAGGTAAAAAGAGTACAACCACGCAAACTCCCCTTTGAATGACTAGAATGTCATCTTATAAGTCTCGTTGATGACGCATTCCAATGTTATGGACATGTTTCTTGAACATAGTGGTAGGTAATGATTTCGTGAAGAGATTCGCTGCATTTTCAGATATCGGACATATCTTACTTCAATTTATTTATTCTTCTCGAGCTCTTGAGTGTATAAGAAGAACTTCGGAGGGATATGTTTAGTTCGATCACTTTTGATATATTCTTCCTTTGTCTGGGCAACACATGCAATGTTGTCTTCATATAAGATAGTTGACTCTATATTTACGCGAATTCCACTGCTTGATTGGATGTGGTGACTAATTGATCTCAGTCTCACACATTCTCTACTTGCTTCATGGAGTGCGATGATTTCAGCATGATTTGAAGAAGTGGCTACAAACGTCTGCTTATGAGAACGCCAAGATATAGCGGTGCCTCCGATCGTGAACACATACCTTGTTTGTGATCACGCTTTATGTGGATCCGACAAATATCCTGCATCTGCAAAACCAACCATTTGACTTTTTGAATTTTTAGGATAGAGTAAACCTAAATCAATAGTCCCTAGGAGATGACGAAAAAACATGTTTAATCCCATTCCAATGTCTTCTTGTAGGGGACGAGATGAATCTTGCCAAAAGATTAACAGCAAATGATAAGTCAGGTCGTGTACAATTGGCAAGGTACATAAGGGCTCCAATTGCACTTAGATATGGTACTTCAGGACCAAGTATCTCTTCATTTTCCTCATGCGGTTGGAATGGGTCATTTTCAACCTTAAATGATCTAACGACCATAGGAGTGCTTAGAGGAGTTGCCTTATCCATATTAAAGCCTTTTAACACTCTTTTGGTATATGTGGATTGGTGCACAAATATACCCTTTTCAAAATGCTCAATTTGTAAGCCAAGGCAATACTTAGCCTGTCTGAGATCTTTCATCTCAAATTCCCCTTTTAAATAATTTGATGCTTTTTGTATTTCCCCTTGAGTTCCGATAATATTTAGATCATCAACATATACCGCGATAATTACAAATCCGGATGTTGTTTTCTTGATGAAAACACATGGGCATATAGGATTATTCACATATCCTTCTTTGGTTAAATGCTCATTGAGACGATTGTACCACATGCGTCCAGATAACCTTAGCCCATACAATGGTCTTTGTAATTTTATTGCACATAACTCTTTGGGTTTAGAATTTAATGTTGCTGGCATCTTAAACCCGTATGAAATTCTCATATAGATATCAGTATCTAATGATCCATATAAATATGCCGTAATGACATCCATGAGGCGCATCTCAAGATTTTCATTAGCCGGTAGACTCATCAGGAATCTAAACGTGATTGCATCCATAACGGGGGAAAATATTTCCTCATAATCTATTCCAGGCCTTTGAGAAAAACCTTGTGCCACAAGACGAGCTTTGTATCTCATAACCTCCTTTTTCTCATTTCGTTTCCGGACGAAAACCCATTTGTATCCAACCGGTCTCACATCTTCAGGTGTGAGTATTATGGGTCCGAATACCTTTCATTTATTAAGCGAATCAAATTCGACTTGAATAGCATCTTTCCATTTCAACCAGTCTTGCCTCTTTTGACATTCATATACAGACTTTGGTTATGGATCTTCGTTTTCATCATCTATTTCTTTAGATACTAGGTACGATAAAACGTCATCAACATCATCCATTTTATTTCGATTCCATATCTTTCCATTATGGATGTAGTTGATAGAAATCTCATGATTTCCTTTGGTTTCATGATGCTCTGCATTATCATTAGTCTCATGATTCGTTTCTTCCAAAATACTTTCTACTATTTTGGGTGTATTATGCATTTCAGTTTCTTTTCGTTTTCTAGGATTTTTATTCTTAGAACCGACAGGTCTACCACGCTTCAAGCGTGTTCTAGACTCACGTGTATCATCTGCTCTTCCACGTTCATGTGGTATATCAATACGAGCAAGAGTATTTGCAGCTGGTATATGGGATTTAGTTACCGTTTTGGTATCTGCAAATGCATCAGGTAGTTGGTTTGCTATACTCTGCAAATGCATAATTCGACAAACTTCTAGTTCCGATTGTTTAGTAGGAGGATCAAGGTACGACAAGGATGGCACACTCCATTTGATATCTTTCCTACTTTTTATTTTCTCCCCCTAGAACAGGAAATACTTTCTCAACAAAATGACAATCCGCAAAACGTGCCGTAAAGACATCACCACTATGTGGTTCTAAGTATCGTATAATTGATTGGGAATCACATCCAATATATACTCCCAACCTTTTTTGTGGTCCCATCTTTGTACGTTGTGGTGGTGCTACAGGCACGTCCACTACACAACCAAAGATTTTAAGATGATAAATATTTGGTTCTCGACCAAATGCTAACTGTAGTGGGAAATACTTATGGTATGCACTTGGCCTTATCCGAATGAGTGCTTCTGCATGCAAAATAGCATGTCCTCATACAAAGGTTGAGAGTTTTGATTTCATGATCAATGGTCTTGCAATTAATTGCAGACGTTTAATTAATGATTCAGCCAAACCATTTTGTGTATGAACATGAGCCACATAGTGTTCAACTTCAATTCCCATTACCATGCAATAATCATTGAATGTTTGGGATGTGAATTCACCAATGTTGTCTAATCTAACTCTCTTAATGGGATAATTAGAAAACTAAGCTCGCAGTTTTATTATCTGAGTTAGGAATCTCGCAAATGCCATATTCTGAGATGATAATAGACAAACATGCGACCATCTGCTGGATGCGTCAATTAATACCATGAAATAGTGGAATGGTCCACACGATGGATGTATTGGTCCACAAATATCCCCTTGAATTCGTTCAAGGAATTTTGGTGATTCATTATCAATTTTGGTTGGCTATGGCCTTATGATAAATTTTCCTAGAGAACATGCAACACATTTCATTTTGTTTCTCTGATATATCTCCTGGATTTTCAACGAATGACCATGTGAGTTCTCTATGATTTTTCGCATCATCGAGGTGCCTGGGTGACCGAGGCGATCATGCCATAATGTTAAATCTTCTGGATTCCGTTTCATCACGAGATGTGATTCTATTGCATTTATGTAAGTATGATGCAAACCAGAAGGGAGTTCTAGGAACTTTTCTAATATAAGATTTTTCCCTGATTTATCAAAAGTTATGTACATATACTTCTTTCCATCCTCAGTTGCAGACTAAGTGTCATATCCTTGGAGGTATATGTCTTTGAAACTCAACAAATTCATTTTCGAATTTGGAGAATACAAGGCGTTATTAATGGAAAATTTTGTTCCATTAGGCAACGTAAAGTTGGCTTTGCCTGTTCCTTCAATCAAGTCTGCGGGACCCGATATTGTATTGACTATAATGTTTGTCGGTTTTAAATTAGAGAAATATTTCTTCTTTCTCAGAATAGTGTGCGTTGTTCCACTATCTGGTATACAAATTTCCTGAACTTTTTCCTTGGACATTGTTCCATTGTGATCCATTTATGTAATTAACATAAACATTAATGAAGAAAACGTAAAGTTCATTCATACAATAATTATACATTAGATTTATGTAAAAACATCACTATTTGTTTGAAAACTGCAAATGTAATAATTATACATTAGACTGTGGGAGTAAACAACATTATTCGTTTTAAAACTGAAACGTAATAATTATACATGGCATTACTGGAGACCTTTCAGTAGTCTCACTACAAGCAATTCAATTATCCGCAAGAGCGGTCTCGTCGAAATCATCCGCAAAGTCGGAGGAGTCGAGGTACGATGTACCCTCGAAGTGTTTCGTGAGGTTCACTTCCTTCCATTTACCTTTGATGGACTCATGGTACAACTTACAAAGATGTGGAGGGGTTCGACATGTGCGGGACCAATGTCCTTTGGACCCGCATCTGTAATATACATCCTCACGCTTCTGGGTGGTATTCACTTGGGTTTCTTTCCCTTTTGAAGTTTGTTCAGGTCGAACCCATTTGTATGAGTTCCTCCCTTTTGGGTTGTAAGTTCTACCTCGTCCGCGATTGAATCGACGGCCCCGGCCTCTATAGGTTTGACTTTTCCTTTCTGGTTTCTCCACAGCCGCTGCATTTGCTTCAGGAAATGCTTTGGTTACCGTAGGTCAAGAATTGGGGTTTCTGATGAGAAGTTCATTATTCTTCTCTACTAATATGAGCGTCACAATCAACTCAGAGAATCTCGTATACCCACAATTCCTATACATTTCTTGCAGGACACGATGTTCCTTATGAAATGTGAGGTAAGTCTTCTCGAGCATTTTTGCCTCGGTGACAGACTTACCACAGTATTTCTCGACTTTCTCGAAACTATTCTCAGAATAGCGGAATTATATTCCTCGACTTTCTCGAAATCTTGAAACTTCAAGTTTTTCCACTCTTCAAGAGCATGAGGGAGGTTTATTTCCCTCTGATTGTCAAACCTTTCTTTAAGAGCTTGCCACAGCTCTGCTGGTTTTTTTATGTGCACATAATCATGCGTCACATTTTCATCTAGATGTTTCCTCAGGAAAATAATCGCTTTTGCCTTATCTTGGGCATGCGATTTATTTCTCTCTTTTACGGTCTCGGATAATTTTTCCGCCTCTAGATGAAGTTTTGCATCGGTGATCCAAGTTATGTAGTTTGCTCCAGTTATTTTGATAGCCATGAACTTAAGCTTCTCAATGTTTGCCATTTGATTTTTCTAAAACATAATCGCAAAAATATTATTAGAAATATGATAATGTTTTATATTAAAACGAACCGTTTACATGAACAACTAAAGCAATTACAAGAAAAAATAGCGCATAGAAAAGTAACACAACAGTTGAGGTGAACTCTTCGGGAGTAAATTCTCCAACGGAGAGACCATAAATAGAAGCAAAGATTACAACTATGATTAAAATCAACAACAAGCGAATCATTTTNTTGTAAGTTCTACCTCGTCCGCGATTGAATCGACGGCCCCGGCCTCTATAGGTTTGACTTTTCCTTTCTGGTTTCTCCACAGCCGCTGCATTTGCTTCAGGAAATGCTTTGGTTACCGTAGGTCAAGAATTGGGGTTTCTGATGAGAAGTTCATTATTCTTCTCTACTAATATGAGCGTCACAATCAACTCAAAGAATCTCGTATACCCACAATTCCTATACATTTCTTGCAGGACACGATGTTCCTTATGAAATGTGAGGTAAGTCTTCTCGAGCATTTTTGCCTCGGTGACAGACTTACCACAGTATTTCTCGATTTTCTCGAAACTATTCTCAGAATAGCGGAATTATATTCCTCGACTTTCTCGAAATCTTGAAACTTCAAGTTTTTCCACTCTTCAAAAGCATGGGGGAGGTTTATTTCCCTCTGATTGTCAAACCTTTCTCTCGAAACTTCATCCGATTTAAATCCGTGTCGAAGCTGTGGCACTCTATCATCCAGAGTAGAGATTTTGTCGACGCGTTTCTAACTCGGTCAGTGGCTCAGTCTCGTCTCTTTTTCACCTTTGAACACTTGGATTCCCGGAAGCGTTTCATGATCATCCCCTGAACACGATAAGAGAACGGCAACAAATCCTCCACAGTTGTCGCCAGACACGACATGACGCTCTTGATAAGTTGAAGTAGTTCTTCGTCTAATTATGTTTGCTAATGCATGCCTTTAAAAGTTTGATTTTACCAAAACTGCCACATTCACCTCTACTTTTATAATCGTTCATAAACTATGAAGAGACTGGCCTTTACATTTATAATCGTTCACAAACTATGAAGAGATTGATAAACACAGACGATGAAAGAAATTTAAAGATGCTCCCATTTGTCTTGCCACTACATGGAACCATTGGTGGATCTAGAAAATATTTTTATATAGGGCAGAATAAAAAAATTGAAACATAATTTTCTTTTATTATTCTTTTGTTTTATATTGTTTCATTAATTTTTTCAATTTTTTATAATTTTGAACAACTGTGAGAGCCAAAACTCACCCAATCAATCTTTTGTCGAGATTTTTAGAGGGAACAGGAGGTTCTTGGAAAAATACAGTAAGAGATCCAAATATAGTATTTTATTGCTGTAAGAAAGTGTATGAGTACAAGAGCGAGTTGCTAGGGTTTTTTCCGATGGTCCTTTACAAATGATTATGAGGACTATTTATACCAGTTTGTATTGACGAGAATCTCGGTGATGAAAAAGGAATATCTCCTTTTTGCTCTGAGCGGCCGCTGATTTAGTTTAGGGAAACCGATAACCTGGGCCTTTGGCTCGGCCCAAAAGAGTTGTCATGGAGATCTTTATCTCAGCCCATTAGCGGTTGTAGAGGTGATGTTGCTTCACCCTCGGCTCGGCGTTATCCTTCAAAAGATAGGATTGCCGAGGCGAGGTAGCAGGTAGAACATGCGAGGTTGTTGCAGCTCGGATGATTCTTCCTCTTATTTGATGTCTTCAGCTTTTGGACTCGTTAATCTCGATGGGTGAAAACCGACCCCAACAGTTTGCCCCCCCAGCTCGTCAGATTCTAGGATGATTGTGACGAGGTAAAGCTTCATTAGTGTCAAGATTAACCGTCGTACCGACGTGGCGCTGAGCTGATTGACAATGTTTACTGCCGAGGCTTGACGGGAGGTCACTTCGTTAGTGCCGAACCGATCGAGCAAGGCAAGACGGAGAATGTTATGCGCCGAGCTATTTCTCGAACCGGTCGTTGCTTCGTCTTGATACATCTCGGGATATATATTTTCTCTCGGATATCTTGTACATGTGTCATATTTCGCCATAAATACCTCGGGAAGTGCAAGCATTTCTATTCATTCCCGAGGTCACGCGCAGCCACGCGCCGAGTTGCCTAAAAATAACGAGATGCCCTCCTCATTCTTTTATTATTCGCATCTGTCATAATCCCGAAAAACAGGTAGCTCTCTCCTCTCTCCTCTTCACTTATTTTTTCCGGTTAGGGTTTTCTGATTTACCGCTGCACCGTTTAGTTTATCCGATCCAAAGTGTGGCGAGTCTTCGAATTTACCGATTCATCACCATATTTTCCGATTCATCTTTAACCATTCCCGAGGTGCGATGTCTGCTTCTACTGGTTTGGCTAGTTCAAAGAATTCTTCCGCGCGGCTCGGCCATGACTCCGTAAAAGATGATGAGATGAATGGGTCTCCCGAGGCGGCTCTATCTCCGACCGCACCTTTCAAGCCCGATGAAGGTATAATACCCGAGGAGACACACTTTCCCGAAGTGGGTTTGTCAGCAGACCTTTAGGAATTTGCCGAGAGCATGGAAATGTCAATGTCGAGCCATGAGGCTGGTCCTTCAAGAGAAATGGAAAACAAACGTCCGAGGAGAAAAAGGGCTATTTCCGGCGCTTCTTTTTCCGACGAGGTTTCCCTTTCCAAGTTAAGGCGACGCTTCAAAGTTCCCGATGAGGTCGAATTCATTATTCTGCGTCCATCCGATCGGCCTGATAAACCTCTTTCGGATTGCTTCACTGTCTACGAGAGCTTCTTTCCCCTATGTTTCTTGTGGTTCCCCATACCGGAGTTTATCCTGCGGTATCTCTAGAAATACGGGATCGCACTGAGCCATATCCCACCTCGGGGGCTTCGTCATCTGATTGGAATTCTGACCAGGTGTGCAGAGTGTCAAATTGACATTAACCTCAATCATCTTCGAAGCCTTCTGGAAGTCCGAAGAGTACAAAACTCGAAGAGGGTCTACATCTCCAATAAGGCTGGCGTCAGAGTCATCGGGGGTTTTCCGAGTAAAGATATTTGGGAGGACCACTTCATCTTTGTTCGGATTTCTGAAGCCTATGTGGATCGGTCTTACCTTAATCAAGTCATGACGAGTTGGGGATCGCTTGGTAGTTATTTCATGTATTTGTAGCGCGTTGCACTTCCTAACGCCTTTAATGAACTTCGTGCCCTTGTTTTTGTAGTTCATAGCGTGCCTCTGAAGTGTCCCTTGTTACAAAAAGATCAAGGGAGAAATGCCGAGAAGACGCAGCATACCGCTCGCTCTACTACCGATCCTCCGTCTTCTAAGGCGATAATTGATGATTCTGCCATGTCGGCTACTCTTCTTTTAGGAATCAATGGGCACAGAGCTAAACTCCCTCCTTTTGATAAGCTTACCGAGGAGAATACGTATGTGAATATGGCGTTGCGTTGTACTAAGTAGGATTAAATTCTTTGTGACGAATGCGAGTTTTGGATTTCACTGATTTTATTGTCTTGCAGTTTATTGCCTCTATCAACGAGATGGCGGCCACTTATGAGTCTGAGGCTCGCCGCAACAAGCACCAAGTTGACGAGGCGAGGAAGGAGGCTTCGTCTGAGAAGAAGAGGCTGATTGAGGTGAAAAAGAGATTGACTTCACTATCGACCCAAGTTGCGGACCTTGAAAGGAAGGAGATTGCTCTGAGAGAGGAGGCTGCAAAATCTGTGGATCTTGCTACCCGATGTGAGGTTCAAAAGAGGAAGCTGGAAACCGAGATAGCTTCCTTGAAACAGAAGATCGAGGAGAACGATCCCGTGCATGCTGCCGAGATCAAAACGGCTCGGAGGGATGCCAAGCGCGAATCATCTCGTAAATTCGAGGATCAGCTTGTTAAGGTGTGTGAGAATGCTGAGAAGTTACAAGACGCCAAGGGCAAAGAGATTGAGTTGGCGGAGGTTAATTGTAACTTGTAACTTATTAATGAAATCCAAACTGGAAAAATCGCGTGTCTTGAGATCGAGGTGGAAAAACTGATGTCTTGGAAGGCTGAACTGGTTGGCGTCGATGAAGAGTGCGAGAAGATTGAGACTTGCTTAAGAGACGAACTCAAGTCTTTGCCTGTCTCGGAAAGTTCGGGGATTCTTTGCGCGAACCGGCGATTCCCGATGTTACAGGCGGAGTTATCGAACCCGTTCATGCTTCTAACGATCTTGCCGCCTAGGATGGCACA
Source organism: Eutrema heterophyllum (assembly GCA_002933915.1). Lineage (NCBI taxonomy): Eukaryota > Viridiplantae > Streptophyta > Magnoliopsida > Brassicales > Brassicaceae > Eutrema > Eutrema heterophyllum. The sequence continues at coordinate 36,424 of PKMM01029251.1, read as the reverse complement.
TGGATGACCCGAGATGAATAGCTTTTTCTTTTTCCCCTTTTTGTTGTAAGATCCTAAAGTGATCGTTTTGCTTTATTTTGAGACCTGAACATGTGCCTGGATGGCTTTATCCTACGATATATCGTGGAGCTTTCGTTCGTATTGTTCCTGTTTTTTGCTTAGGTTTTAACTGATTAGTTATATGGAAAGAGATGCAACCATTTTTGTAGGGATTGGTTTCCGAGCCGTTTAGAATAGGCGAGATGGAATTTCAAAATAAATTCTGGTCTAGTAAAATTGTAAAATTGTGAGTGGTTTGGTCGAGATATATCTTTTTCTTCCTCTGGTCTAGATATATCCGCCTAAAATTTATATAGCGCGATTTAATCCGTGGTGGATTGTAAGAGAACCGTGATCCGTATAGGATAGTGGTTAGGATCCGAAGAGGATGTAAGAGCTCGTTGTTGTGGCCAGCAACAGACGAGAATGATGTGTAAATGCAACGTATATTGATAAAAAAAATTAGAAAGTGCAAAAAAATTGCGTTTACAAAAGACGGGAATATGTGTATACGTACCCACTCCCCCCGTTTTTAAAGAGGGGGGACAGCTGCACCTTTTCGAAGATTGGTTGCCTACGTACCCTTTTCAGGGATCAAGTCGTCATGTAGTTCATTGTAACGAGGTGGTTCTTAGCTGAAGGAGAGTTTTCTCCTTATTATGGCCTTCTTGGGGTTTCTCTCAACTCACTCGGTTGATCTGTTGCTACTATGCTGTAACTCCGAGGAGCTTTCTTCTTCGTGGTTGAGCTGGGTGGCGGGGTAGAAGACATTGCTGTCGATTTGGGTGAAGGATAGACATTGACGTGGCCAGTCCATAATTACTCCGGTAGTGGCTAGGAAAGGCCATCCGAGGATTATCGGAGCCGGATAGATATTTTCTGCTTCGAAAACGTAGAAGTCTACGGGGGCTATGAAATCGCCAATTCGCACAAGTACGTCAATTGCTATCCCTTTTGGTGTGGTGTGAGACTGGTTGGATATGTTGATCCTCGTTCTGGTCAGCTGGATGTGCTTGATGCCGAGGCGTTGGGCAGTTGAGCTGGAGATGATGCTAAGGCNTCAACTCACTCGGTTGATTTGTTGCTACTATGCTATAACTCCGAGGAGCTTTCTTCTTCGTGTTTGAGCTGGGTGGCGGGGTAGAAGACATTGCTGTCGATTTGGGTGAAGGATAGACATTGACGTGGCCAGTCCATAATTACTCCGGTAGTGGCTAGGAAAGGCCATCTGACGATTATCGGAGCCGGATAGATATTTTCTGCTTCGAAAACGTAGAAGTCTATGGGGGCTATGGAATCGCCAATTCGCACAAGTACGTCAATTGCTATCCCTTTTGGTGTGGTATGAGACTGGTTGGATATGTTGATCCTCGTTCTGGTCAGCTGGATGTGCTTGATGCCGAGGCGTTGGGCAGTTGAGCTGGAGATGATGCTAAGGCAAGCTCCCGAGTCGCAGAGGACATTAGTGAAATCGACCCCATGGATGTTGCATGAGATGAGAAATTGCCCATGTTCCTGAGTTTTGTATAGTTTCTCGACTGGCCTTCTGCGTCTTACGTAGGTGAAGAGATCCTCTATTTCCGATGTGGATTCGGTGCTATCGCGGAAGAAGTGTCCGAGCTCGTATGCTGGGAATGCTTTGGTGAACGTGATTTCTTCGGGTAGGTTACGCACGACCCGAAAAAATTCCTCGAGCTTCTCTGCGCCTATCTTATTCGGATGCCAGCGTTGTGATGCAGATGTGGGAGGGGTTGGTTCGAAGGCTGAGTACGACTCGTAGTAGGAGTCTGTGGTATTGCGGCACATGAAGGAATCGATGTACGACATATTTGCTGTCATTGGCCGGTCCTACCGGCGTGGTGGCAAAGGGGTTGTGTAGTTAGGTGTTGACTCCTTGTTGTTCGTGTCCTTGGTTGTATTGACGTGGAGAATGGCGTTTTCTGGAGAACGCGGTCGGGTTGTTCCTTTTGTTGCATCGTCTTGTCCAGCTCGCTTTTCTCTTTTCTCTGAGTTTGAAGTAGATCTTTTACGATTAGAGCGTCTCGTCTGATCGTTGTTCCGGCTTCGGGGTCAAGCACCTATCATTTCTTCCTTGGAAATAAAAAGTGAAGCTCGGTCTAGAGCGTCTTGGATTGTCTGAGGCTTCCTAAGCGTAATTTCTGTTTCGAAGTCAGATCCGTGCCTCAGCGCCCGTTTTAGCGTGTCAAGTACAACTCGGTCACTTACGAATTCTTCCATCGAAATTGCTATTTTAAAACGTTCCACAAAGTGCCGCAGCAGCTCTGTTTTGGGTTAAGGTCCACAAATCAGCATCGGAGATTCCTTGGTCGGAGAAATGTCTTATGAGTCGGGCAGATAATCGCTGAAAATTGTGGATTGAGTTCCGATCGAACCTCGAGAACCAGTCGAGGGCGGCTCCCTTGAGATGTTTCCCGAACCATAAGTTATACCCATCTTTGGTCTTGATTCCTTTGGGATCGTAATGACCTAATGATGTGCAGAAGGTCGTTACGTAAGCTACAAGGTTTGTTGTTCCATCGTAAAATGGGATCCGACCTGGGTGGCGCATGGTTGCCTCTAAAGAGGTCGTATCGCACCGATTGTCGGCTCGGGCTCTGGGTGGGGCGTCTCTCGTTTTTTCCTTCCTCGGAAATAAAATCTGAAGCTAGGCATAGGGCATCCTGGAATGTTGGTGGTGCCTTCAGTGTCAGTTCTCTTCTGAAATCCGATCCGATCCATAGTCCCCTTTTCAGCGCGTTGATTGCGACTTGATCGTTCACCTTCTCTCCTTTCGAGGATGTGGCAGCGAATTGCCCTATGAAGCTCCGCAATGACTCTGTTGATCCTTGAGTCAAGTTCCACAGGTCGGCATCGGAGGTTCCTTGCTCAATGAGTGCGGCGAATCTTTTTAGGAATTGAGTGGACAATTAGTGAAAATTATCGATTGAGTTTTGCTCTAGGTTCGAGAACCATTCAAGTGCGGCGCCTTCTAAGTGTTCTGCGAATCGGCGGCAAAGTCTGTCGTCCTCCTTATTCTGTTCTAGCCCAGCTCGGCACATTGCCATACGGAAAATTCTAATATGGTTGTTCGGATCAGCCGAGCCGTCGTAGAACGGTATTCTGACTTTTTCATGTTGATATTCTCATATTTGACCTGTTTTAGCATGCATTTTACTTAGTGTTTTGAGTCACATGCATGCATAATCATTGTTTTCCTTAGTGTTTTAGTCTTAATTAGATTCTAGGGTGTTTTGCATTAGGTTATAGTAAGTCTTGCATAAATTGGAGTGTTTTCTAGATTCTTGGAGACATTTTGGGGATAATTGGAGTAATGGAGCAAAAGAGGATGCAAGGGTCACCCGAGGTGTCTGAAAGATCTGGCCAGACGAAGGGTTTTCAATCCGATTTAGCTTCGACGATCTTCATAATAATTGTAGACAAATGAGTTAGCTGTCGACTAAAGGTGGTTTGAAGGCATTTGGATAAGTGATTCAGAAGATATGACAATGTTACCAAGGATATGTCCGTCTGGCCGCGTGACCATCGACGAGTACAGACAAAGACTCGCTCGGTATCAACCTCAGGACACATCAGTACCAACCCACCTTTGGCCGGTACTACTTGCTCGGTAAAAGGTCAGGAGCCAGTACTGACCCAGGCCTCACTCCATACCGACCAAGCCCATCCGGTACAAGTCTTCCCAACTATCAATACCGACCAAACACCACTCGGCATACATCTTGAAGGGGGCAGTACCGACCTGTCTTTGAGCGGTACTACTTGCTCGGTACAAGGTGAGGAGCAAGTACCGGCCCAGGCCATTCTCCATACCGACCAAAGCCCACTCGGTACAAGTCCAAATCCGTCCTCATCGAAGCCAGCCGAAGTGACTGAAAGATCAGGCCAGATGAAGAACTTATATTTGGATTTAGCTTCGGACGTCTTCATAGAAGTTGTAGATAATTGAGTTAGCTGTCGTCGGGAGGTGTTTTCAAGTCATTTGGACAAGTGGTTCGAAAGTTACAGCAGATTTATCAAGGACGTGTCTATCTGGCGCCCAAATGAGTTAAGCTCAAAGAAGCAAGTCTCAGTACCGACCCACCTATACCGACCCAAGTCTGGTCGGTACAGACCACTCTAACCAAGATCCGACCAGGTCAAAACACGGTTTGTTCCGAGTTGACCCGGTTCGCCCACTTACCATTTAAATATTCTAAAACCTAATTTTTAGATCTAAGCTTTTTTCTATCTCTTTTCTTGAGAAAAACCTCTCTTTTTTTTAGGTTCTTGTAACTTTGCAAGAGACCACTTTACTTGGATGCAATCTAAAGTTTGAATCTTCTTAATCTCTTTAATCTCTCTTTTATTTTAATTTTTCTATTCTCTAATCATGGATTCAATCATCTTCCTTATGGGATTTGAGGGTTTCACCATGATTAGTGAGTAGGTCTTCTTAGAGCTCATGGATGAGGTAGATTAGGGGATTTCGTGGTTGATCTAGGATGTCTAGAGTTTAGATTACATCTTCCCTCTCTTATTTAGTGTTCATAATGCTAGATTAGGCTTTAGAAAGTTAATCTAGATCATAGGAAATTTCATGCACACAAGGTGTTCGATGAAATTCCCCAAAGAACTAGATAAGAGATTTTACTTGCTTAACCTATGAGAGTAGATGTTTAAGGAGTATTATGGCTATTGGAACCTATAATTAATGCTTGTTAATTAACTTTTCACAAATGAGAGTTTGTTCTTGATTAGTTGATTAGCAAAGTGATTAAGACCATGAGAATGGATTAATCTTGTTTAAGTGTTCTAGGCTAAGAGAAAATGCTTGATTGTGTGAATTGATATCTTAGATTGATCATAGAAGTCCCCAAAATCCATAATCTCATCCAAGGGCTTGCCTTTATCATATTCTTAATCTTGTTTAGTGCTTGTTAACTTGTTTGCTTTGTTTAATTTGAATTATTAGGTTGCTAGATAAAACTAAAACCCTTAATTTGCTTGAATTAAAGAGTTTCTTGCATTCTTGTTGCATTAAGCTAAACCCCAATTGGATTGAAACCTAAAATATTGCAATGACATGAGCGTATTTAGGATTGATTCTTATGAAAAATCTTACTTATCAATTGGCGCCATTGCCATTTGGGGTTCTAGTTTAGTCAATAAGATTTAGATTCTTTTTGAGATCAAGCTTTTATTTTCTTTGTTTACTAATCTCTCTATCTTGTTTTCTCTTCTCTCTATAGGGGCATAAGGGCAACAACAAACTCACAGTGGAACATGGAACAACACCCACCACCACCCGCCCGTGATGCTAGAGTTCCAAACCATCCTCCCCGAGCCCACAACATTGTTGGAGCGGGAGACGCGGCCAATGCTCATCTAAACCGCCATGGAATCCAAGCACCACTGGTTGAGACCGACTTTGAGGTCAAAGCTAGCTTCATCAACATGGTGCAAAGCAACAAGTTTCATGGCTTGGCGGTAGAAGACCCACTTGATCACTTGGATCATTTCGACCGGATTTGTGGATTGACAAAGATGAACGGAGTTTCCGAGGATGGCTTCAAATGACGGTTGTTCCCATTCTCTCTTGGGGACAAAGCGCGGCAATGGGAAAAGAATCTTCCCCATGGTTCCATCACTTCATGGGACCAATGCAAGACATCATTCATTGCCAAGTTCTTCTCTCCTTCTAGGACGGCCAAGCTAAGGAATGAGATGTCAAGCTTCACCCAAAGAGCAAATGAGAAATTCAATGAAGCATGGGAGCGATTTAGAAGCTACACCATGCAATGTCCTCATCATGTCTTCAACGATGCCTCTCTATTGAGCACAGTTTACCGTGGAGCACTTCCAAAGATAAGAATGTTGCTAGACACCGCTTCCAATGGAAATTTCTTGGCCAAGGAGGTGAATGAAGCAATGGAGTTGGTAGAGAACCTTGCCCAAAGTGATGGAACCAAAGAAAAGAAGGCTCTAAGCGAAAGAATGGACAAGCAATCTACCATGATTGAAAAGCAAGCCACTATGATTGACAAGCTTCTCCATGCTACTCAAAATTCCGTTCACTTTGTTGAAGATTTTTTTGCATACCAACGGTTTCAAGGGGACAATGTGGATTTGGGTACACAAGAAGAGGTTAAATATGTTGGAGGACAAGGAGGTTACAACAAAGGCTTCAACCCCAACTTCCAAAACCATCAATACCAAGCTTACAACCAAGGACCCCAAACTCAAGGATCCAACTTTCCACAACAAGGTTTTCAACAAGGTGTTGTTCCTCAAGGTTAACCTAGCTCTTCCAAGCCACAAGCCTTTGACCTTAATGGGCTGTTTCAACAAATACTCAGGGGTCAAGCCGAGACTACAACAAGGATAGATTGCTCATACCAAGATCTCAACTCAAAGCTTGCAACCATGGCTTCTAAGATACAATATTTGGAGAATCAAGAAACTCAAGGAAGCTCCCTCTCTAACAAACCCATGGAGAAGCTCAAAGGAAAAATCGATGAGAGCCAAAGGGAGTATTGCAACGCTATATCCTCCAATGATGACCATGAAGCCGCTATTAGAGAAATTGAGCTTCTACTCTATGGTTCACACGTCCACGAACTACCCCCTAGAGATGTTTCCTTAAAGCTCAATGAGGACATTGAGGAACAAGGTGGGGGGGTGACATTTGGGAATGATGATGATATGATTTTGGTTGAAGACAAGGGGAAAAGCATAGTTGAAGAGTCAATGGTTGTTACAAAAGTGGAATTTGAGAAGTCTCTTAAGGATGTGGCCAAGGAGAAGAACTTGGAGCCACATGTGATGTCTAAGAAAGAAGCCTCTTGCATTGGACCTTCTCCATATGAACTTCCACTTCCTTTTCCCGGTCGTTTCCTCACCAAGGCTCAAAAGAAAGTGCTTTCAAGCTTCAAGGCAAACATTGATAAAATTGGAGCACATTTGCCTAGTGAGAGTGACTTGTCTCAAGTCCCACAACACCAAAAGTTCATCAAAAGCATACTTGAGAACTGAGAGAAGGTGGAGGAGCTTATGGCGGTCTTTGATTCACCAAGCATAACAAGGGTAAAGCCTAAGTCTAGCCCCAAGCTTGGAAACCCCGGTAAGTTCTCCATCTCTTGCTCTCTTGGAGAATTGAAGATAAATGATGCTTTGTGTGACTCGGGTTGGAGTGTGAACGCCATGTCCTTGAAAATGGTTAAGAGTCTTGGGATCAAGAGTATGGGAGATTACCCCTCCACCATCACGTTTGGAGACTCTTCTTCAAGGAAACCACTAGGCCTTGTTGAAGACTATCCTCTCAAGATCGGAGAGTGTCTTGTGCCAACGGACTTCATTGTCATGGAGATGGGACTAGCTAAAAAGCTCCCTCTTCTTCTTGGGACTCTATTCCTCAACACTACCGGCGCAAGCATGGACTTTAAAAACCAAAAGGTGGTGCTCATGAATGTGAATGACAAGGTTTACTACCCAATGAAGGCTTCTTCCACCAAGCTTTGCGAGACGATCACATGTGAGGGTAATGAGGTTCAAGCTCCAAGAGTTGAGTATGTGGGTATTTGTGCGACGATGGGTTATGGTAATGATGAGGAAGCCCTTGCATTGGATGGCGAGTGCCTAGAATCCCTTTTCCATACCGCAATGGAAAAGGGGGTTGGAAGTAGCAAGGGTACAAAGAAGAGAACAAGGACCAAGTCCAAGGAGAAAACACCAAGCAAGCTTGATGAGGATGAGTCCATGCTAGACCAACCTTCCATCATGACCCTCACTCCTTGGAAGTACGAAGATGGGGTGATTGAGTACAAAATCAAGTGCAAGGGATAGTCCAAGCCTTTTGCCTCGGTCAAAGCGATCCTCACACCGGAGCTCAAAGAGAAAGGGCAAGCTGGTCTTCAAGAGGTCATAAGCAAGATGCTTAAGCTTGAGCTCAAGGACCCACCAAGGAGTGCCCATACTCCTCTCACACCCGCCTAAAAGGGTAACAAACGTTGAGCTTAGTGACGTTAAACAAAGCGCACTTGGGAGACATTCTCATGTCTATCTTTGTAAATACTTTCTATCTTCTTAAGTGCTTTTTGATGTTTTGGTTAAGTGGTTGCAAGGCTCTTGATACTGACAAGGTCGTGGCAAAGCACAACGGTGTTTGGTGTTGGAAAGCTCTCCATTCTCTCCATTCTCATAGTACCACTCCTCCGTTGTAAGTAGCTATTTTCTTTTGAGTCTTTGCATTTCATCTTTTGTTTTGGGTTTCTTCCTTGAATTTATTTCACACCGGGATGGTGTGATTTAAGTTTGGGGGAGGGACCGGTATCTAATCATGTGTTTTGTTTTCTTATTTTGATTTTTGCATCTTGAGTCTCATGCATTCGCAAAAATTGAAAAATTTTAAATTTTTTTGAAAAAGAAATCATGTAGTTGCACTAGCATGATTAAGATTGAGTCTAAATGCATATCATATAGGGTTGCACTCACTTGCATTGGGAGAAACATTCTTGTAGAGTATCATTTTAAGAGCTTGGTTCAATGCCCTCGTTGCTAGTTGTTTAATGCTTTTGATTAAGTTTGAAATCAAAGATGAACCATATTTTAATCTCGCGTCTCATTACTCGTGTCTTAGCTAAAGCAAATTGCGAATTGATTCCAATCCTACTTAAGAGAGAACCATAATCTTGACTTTTTAATTATCATGTTTATGCATCTCATAGTGAATTCATGGATACGACATACATATGTGGGCTTTCTTATACACTTCACATCCCTCTTGTTAGCTCAAATAGTCGATTCCCATCATTGGAACGGTTAACCATACCTTTAACTTACCCTCATTTCAAGCCAAATCTTTAGTGTGCGATTGTAAGGCCTAATTTTTTGAGTAAGCTTGGCAAAAAGTGTTGAGTTTAGGGCGACAAGGATAAGTTTGCATATAGATATAGCCCAACATCAAGGGCTAGACTAGGCTAGGCTAGCTAGGAAGGGAAATTTTGGGGTTTGGTATGAATGAAAGTGTATGATCGATGGGATCGTGGTGGAGAAGAGAAGTGAGGCCAAAGGAATGTAAAGGGTAAAGAAGGGGAGATTGTCAAGTATATATGGTTGGTAGAAAAGTTATGAATTAGCTCTACGCATTAAAGTTAGTCACCAAGTGTTTAAAAGAAAAGAAAAAATGCCAAAAAGATGGCTAAAGCATCAAAGTGATGAAGATGGAGGCAAGGCAAAAAGTCAACAAGAAGAACTAAAGGAAATAAAGTGAAAACACCATACCATGAGTCAAGCATGAAGAAAGACAATCCCCCAAGTGAGAAAAGATGAAATGGAAGAAGAAGAAAAACGTGTGGGACATAGAGGCAAAAGGCCTTGTGAGGAGGGTAGCTTAGATTTGTGGCTTCATGGGTTAGAAATGTTATGGTTAGAGACATCTTAGGCATTGGGTATATGTAAATTTATCCTTGTATGCATAGGTTGCCTTTTACTCTTAATATTTTGCTAAAGCTTGCTTCTTCATAGAGAGATCCCTTGCATTAGAGTAACCACATACATTTGAGATCATCTTAATCTCAAGACCTTTACCATAGTCAAATGAATTCACTTGTCTTGCATGAACATGATTCACTTGAACAATTAAATGAATGTCAAATGATTGGATGATAGGAATTCTTTTGTAGGTTGAGGCTTGGGCTTGATTCATGTAGGGATAGATATGGCTAGCTCTTTTTGAGTAGACTTGCTTGATCCCATCCTCGAGCTAACAACTTGGACATTGAGGTTGAATTCTTTTAATGATACTTGTGGATTTGAGCTCCCACTCTCAAACCTCTCTTCCTTCTTGTTCTTGTTTGTTTGCTTGAGGGCAAGTAAAGGAATAATTTTTGGGGAGTTGATATTCTCATATTTGGCTTGTTTTAACATGCATTTTACTTAGTGTTTTGATTCACATACATGCATAATCATTGTTTTCCTTAGTGTTTTAGTCTTAATTAGAGTCTAGGGTGTTTTTCATTAGGTCCTAGTGAGTCTTGCATAAATTGGAGTGTTTTCTAGGTGCTTGGAGACATTTTGGGGATAATTGGAGTAATGGAGCAAAAGAAGATGCAAGGGTCACCCGAGGTGTCTAAACAATCTGGCCAGACAAAGGGTTTCCAATCAGATTTAGCTTCGACGGTCTTCATGACAATTGTAGAAAAATGAGTTAGCTGTCGACTGAAGGTGGTTTGAAGGCATTTGGATAAGTGGTTCAGAAGATATGGCGATTTTACCAAGGATATGTCCGTCTGGCCGCGAGACCATCGACAAGTACCGACCAAGACCCGCTCGGTATCAACCTCAGGACACATCAGTACCGACCCACCTTTGGCCGGTACTACTTGCTCGGTACAAGGTCAGGAGCCAGTACCAACCCAGGCCTCACTCCATACCGACGAAAGCCCAACGATCAATACCGACCAAACACCTCTCAGCATACATCTTCAAGGGGGCAGTACCGACCTGTCTTTGAGCGGTACTACTTGCTCGGTACAAGGTCAGGAGCAAGTACCGACCCAGGCCATTCTCCATACTGACCAAAGCCCACCCGGTACAAGTCCAAAGAGTGGATTAATCTTGTTTAAGTGTTCTAGGCTAAGGGAAAATGTTTGATTGTGTGAATTGATATCTTAGATTGATCATAGAAGTCCCCAAAATCCATAACCTCATCCAAGGGCTCGCCTTTATCATCTTGTTAATCTTGTTTAGTGCTTGTTAACTTGTTTGCTTTCTTTAATTTGAATTATTAGGTTGCTAGATAAAACCAAAACCCTTAGTTTTCTTGAATTAAAGAGTTTCTTGCATTCTTGTTGCATTAAGCTAAACCCCAATTGGATTGACACCTAAAATATTGCAATGACATGAGCGTATTTAGGATTGATTCTTAGGAAAAATCTTACTTATCACATGTTCAGGGATGATCGCCTCGGTGATTCTCGTCGTGAAGGGGGTTTCTCGGGACTCCCTCGGCACTTGATCGATCTTGGGAGTTGCGCTGATTGCACGATGCTCTGCTGGACGGGTGGCTGGTCTCTTGGCGTCGCTATGAGTTGGGAGTGCTTCGTTCTTATTTGTTTCATTCGTCTGGGACATGCTCGTCATCGCCAACTCGTTGCGTTGAGCTCGGCATTGGTGCATTCTTAGCTCTTCAGTCCGTTGCATTTTTTCCACCCAGAGAATATATTCTTCTTCTTCTGTTAGATCGTTGCCGAAGCGACCCGAGCCATGAATATTCTTCGAAAAAGCTTCTGGCCTGCCGTGTTTATTTTGATCCATTTGCATTAATTCGTTGACAAGCCGCATTTGTTTAGCCCAGAGAAGATTTCCTCCCATGAAATCGTTGTTGAATCGGCTCGGATCGGGGGTGTTCTCCGCGCCTTGTGGTCCCTCTCATGCCGAGGCGATTTTGCCATTTATGATACAACCCGAGGTGCCGGTTACTTCGGTTTGGGTTTCCTTGTCATTGGTATTCCACTTGGGGTGAGCTCATGTGGACTCGGCGATTTGCTGCTTTGTTCCGCGAATCGTCCGAGATAGATCGGACGAGTACGGCGATTGGGATCTTCTTGCCGAGGTCATCGTAGGGGTCGAGAAATCAAGGGCGGTCGGAATGAGATCGAGCCGTCGTGAGCGAGGGATATCTTCCGCGAATCTTGCTTCTCCTGGTATCGTGGTGAGTTCGATATCGCTGAAGCGTTCTGAGTCGTCGTCGTTTACTTTGTCGTCGTCGTTTTCGGTTGTTCCGAGGTGAGACCTTGCTGGCTCGGGGGTTTGTTGCTTCGTTATGAGGCTTGACCGAGGTGGATTGAATAAGGGCGGCCTTGTCGCCGCAGGTGTCAACTCCCCAGACGAACGCAGTGGTGGTGATGCGTCTTAAACCGAGGCGGTCCCAGGTGTGGGAAAGTCGAGGACAGTTGGTTAGGAGTTGAGCCCTATGAGACCTGTCGGAAGCGCGTCTGGGCCGAAGTGTTCGATTTGCCGGTCACCGATTCGTCCTCCCGAGATCAACATCTTGACTTTTTCCGATAAGATTATGTTGAGCTTGTCATGTTCCTCAGTCTTCTTTAGTAGCGAGGTGATCATGTCCTTCAATTCGGCTAAGGGCGCCGATGTTGTTTCCATGGTCGCGATGGGAATCCCGCTGAAATCGACTGTTCCTCTGGTGGGGCTTCCGTGGTTGTTGTTCACTTCTTCACTGATTCTCTTCGGGTCTCCGGCCATGTCTTCCGATCTCCTTTATGGTGTTTTCGCGAGTAAGAACTTCTGTCGAGACTTCCGATTCCCCACAGACGGCGCCAAACTGTGAGAGCCGAAACTCACACAATCAATCTTTTGTCAAGACTTTTATAGGGAACAGAAATTTCTTGGAAAAACACAGTAAGAGATCCAAAGATGGTATTTTATTGCTGTAAGAAAGCGTATGAGTACAAGAGCGAGTTGCTAGGGTTTTTTTCCGATGTTCCTTTACAAATGATTATGAGGACTATTTATACCAGTTTGTATTGACGAGAATCTCGGTGATGAAAAAGGAATATCTTCTTTTTGCTCTGAGCGGCCGCCGACTTAGTTTAGGGAAACCGATAACCTTGGCCTTTGGCTCGGCCCAAAAAAGTTGTCATGGAGATCTTTATCTCGGCCCATTAGCGGTTGTAGACGTGATGTTGCTTCACCCTCGGCTCGGCGTTATCCTTCAGAAGATAGGATTGGCGAGGTAGCGGGTAGAATATGCGAGGTTGTTGCAGCTCGGATGATTCTTCCTCTTATTTGATGTCTTCATCTTTTGGACTCGTTAATCTTGATGGGTGAAAACCAACCCCAACAACAACAAATATATAAAAATACATAGTTCAAAACAAAAAAATACATAAAACACACACATCTTCTGAAAATAAACCAATTAAAAAGCTAGATATAAGACGAAATTTTGTTTGAAAATCTAAAACCAACAAAAAAAAAATTCCGGTTAGATTAATTGTTTTCGGTTTAGCAGACTTCATATGAACTCTCATAAACTCTAAATAGACTTCACATGAAGTCTGCTAAACCCTAAACTCTAAATAGATTTCACCTGAAGTCTCAAAAGTTAAAAGACTTCGCATGAAGCCTCTAAATTGGTACAAACTTCGCATTGAAGTCTGCTAAACCTAAAACCAAATTTTTTCCACTCAATAGTCAAAACCCTATATAAAAACTTAAAAATCAAACTCTATATGCACAATTAAACACATAACTCAAAATTAACAAAGGAAATATTACAGATTTCACATGAAACCAAAATTTCCGGTTAGGTTAATTATTTTCGGTTTAGCAGACTTCATATGAAGTCTCCTATACCCTAAACTCTAAATAGACTCCACTCAAAGTCTGTTATACCCTAAACTATTAATAGACTTCACTTGAAGTTTCAAAAGTTAAATAGACTTCGTATGAAGTCTCTAAATTGGTGCAGACTTCAAATGAAGTCTGCTAAATCTAAACCCTAAATCGAATATTTTGCACTCAATAGTCAAAACCCTAAATCAAAACTTTAACCTTATATGGGTAAAACTTAAATCAAATACATAACTCAAAATATCATGAAACTTATAAATATGAAACAACAATAACTACCAACACATGACCACACACTACAAGAAAACAGGGCGCTTTCCGACGGCATTTCCGACGGACATAAATCCGTCGGTAAATTCCGATGGAAATTGGACAAAAATAACATCCGTCGGAAATCCATCGGAAAGTAGCACCCGTCGGTAATCCGTCGGAAATTTTCGACGGCTTTCCGACGACATGTGTTTATCGGTATATTTCCGACGGATTTCCGACGACTTTTAGACGGATGTTGTAGCCGTTTGAAATAATATAGCCGTTAAATCCGTCAGAAATCGCGCACAATTTCCTTATAAAAACGTAACCACCCCTCTCATTTACAATCACAAACAAAAAAACCTCTCATCTACAATTCCTTACCAAAATGTCTTCTTCAGATCCTTATAACTATTTTCGATCATGGATAGACAAGCCTCATCAAATTCCGGACACGGGCCTAGTTACGGAGGAATTCAAAGAAGGTCTGCAGGAATTCATGGCATTTACGGGTACGCAGAAGAAAGCAAAAAAAACGGTAAAATCTACTGCCCTTGTACCAATTGTCGGGATAGATGACGTATGGTCACACCTGTATTGTCATAGGTTTGTGCCGGGTTACAAGATTTGGTATTATCATGGAGAAAATGATACAATGGTGGATAATTATGCTAGTACTAGTGAACAATATATTGGGGATAACGCTAGCTTAGAAGAACCTACAATGGAAGTAGAAAGTATTGTAGGTCATGATCAGATGGTGAACGATACATTTCGTGAAAGTATACCATCAGTTGCTGAGTATGGAGATAGAGGACAAGAACCTAACTTAGAAGCTCAGAGATTCTTTGATATGTTAGACGCTACTAAACATCCGTTATATGATGGGTGTAGAGGTGGACATTCCCCTTTATCAACTGCAACTAGGATGATGGGTATAAAGACGGATTTCAATCTGAGTGAGGAGTGCGTGGATGCAATCGCTGATTTTGTGAAAGACATTTTGCCAGAAGATAATCTTGCACCGACATCATACTATGAGATACAGAAACTTGTTGATGGTCTAGGATTGCCGTATCAGATGATAGATGTATGCATCGACAACTGTATGCTCTACTGGAGAGAGGACGCAGACCGTTCGACATGCCGTTTTTGTTGCAAACCTCGGTATAAGGAAATAGGTGGAAGAGTGTTAGTGCCATATAAACGGATGTGGTATTTGCCGTTAACAGAGATATTGAAGCGGTTATATTAGTCAGAGCACACAGTGGGAGCAATGAGATCGCATGCAGAGCATACATCGGATGGAGAAATCGCTCATCCATCAGACGCATGAGCATGAAACATTTTCAGTCAATGTATCCCAGTTTTGCGTATGAGGCGAGGAACGTATACCTTGGATTATGTACTGATGGTTTCAACCTTTTTGGGAAGCACGGCAGACAATATTCTTTGTGGCCAGTAATTGTAACACCTTACAATTTGTCGTCATATTTGTGCATGAGACGGGAGTTCTTGTTCCTTAGCATTCTCATTCCTGGACCAGAGTATCCGAAGAGATCATTTGATGTGTTTTTGCAGCCATTGATTTATGAGCTGCGAATGTTATGGGACCAAGGTCGTTACTTATGTGGACCATTAGCGATTTTCCAGCATATGTCATGTTATCAGGATGGACAACGCATGGAAGGTTATCGTGCCCGTACTGTCAAGATAACACAAATGCGTTCCAATTGAAACACGGACGCAAAACGTCTTGGTTTGATTGTCATAGGCGATTCCTACCAAGCGATCATCCTTATCGTCGGAGCACCACATTATTTAGGAAGAACCGGTAAGTATTTGATGATCCACCTCCTGAGTTAGATGGACAATATTTGTTGACTCAGTTCAGAGATTTTGGTGCAGAGAGAATCGTTGATTGTGGTAGTAACGAGCATCATCATGTTGATGGTTGTGGCAACGTACATAATTGGCACAAGAGGAGTAATTTCTGGGATTTGCCTTATTGGAAGGACCATCTTTTGAGGTATAATCTGGATGTCATGCACATTGAGAAGAATTTTTTTGACAACATTATGAACACCGTTCTCAATGTCCAAGGGAAGACGAAGGACAATCTGAAGTCTATATTGGACTTGCCAGACATTTGTTCTCGTAGAGCACTACATATGACAGGGAACGGTAAGTGTTTATTTGTTTTCAATTTTTTTTTTCTTGTAATTTCATTAATAACATTTAGGGCCCTAACATTTATAATAATTCGTAGGAAACTCGACAAGTCAAACGGTGAAAGTCTGTGACGTGCAATCTTTTTCCGACCCAGGAATCTTTTTCCTTGGTTCCTCGGTATGCTTCGGAGTACAGAGAAGAAATCGCGAGGCTCAGCCAAACGGTGAAAGTCTGTGACGTGCAATTCCAGGAATTACAGTCCGCACACACCAAAACCTAGACACAGCTCACCGAGTTGTAGAAGATCATGCATGGCGCATTCCCCCATCTCTTTCGGGATAATAACCCCGACAACCCCGACAACTCTCCGACCATTTGAATTAAACATTTTATGTTTTTTGTTGGAACAATTTTGATTGTTTTTAATGACTTTATTTGAATGTTTAATGAATTTTTAATAATTAATTTCTTTATTTACAAATATTTTTATTTATAATTAAAAATAAAAAATTTCAAATTAATTAAAAATTTTCAAAATAATTAAATAATTAAATAAAATTCAACATAAAAACAATTTATTGATTTGTCGGATGGTTGTCGGAAATGTTTCCGACAGCTATTCGACGTAT
>PKMM01029251.1:0-18433 GCA_002933915.1 Eutrema heterophyllum | reverse complement strand
ATATATATATATATATTAAATTAATTACTATTCTCAAAAACCCAAACAATTTAAATTAAAAACTTTCCGATGACGTGTCTCTCTGTGACGGGCTTCTCCAAAAGCCTGCCCCATAGAAACGCTCCAACATTTCATTCTCAAGCATAACGACGTCGTTTAACTCACCATTCGCTGCGTTTTCCTCGGAAACAATCTCAGCCGTTGGATCTTCCTCCTTCAATCTAGCGTGTACGGTGCTCTGACTCCCTTCCGCCGCCGCTGACGCAAGCAAACCGTGCCGTTTCCTCATAAAACGTCGTCGTTTGCTTCGTCTCCACGCTTTCTTGCAAACCGCCGCCGGAACCTTATACACGGCCAAAACCACCAGATTCACCACCGCGCAAGGGCAGCAACACCAAACCGCCGCACACTCCGCCGCCGCTCCTCCCGCTACCTCTCCAACTTTCCTCCTCTCCGCGTGTTTGCTCATCGCCGTCGTCGTCGTCGGCGACGGAGAGTTTCTTTCTTCCGATGCCAATAACGGCGATTTCAGTAACACGTGACGAGTCATACACCGAAATAGAGAGAGATGAGAATCGCGAAACTCTCTGGGATCTTCAGATTATTAGCGAGATAACCGTCTCAGAGAAACTTGATTTCCCCGAGAAAATAGAATCTAGTGAAAATTGACCCATCTTTGTTTAGGTCGTTCATCATTAATTCTGCTTATGTTGCAATCAAATCATGACGATCCCAGGAGGAGAAAGTGAAAAACAAAAATCGGTGGATGACAAGTAGAAATAAGGGGAAGGGATTAACGAAAATAGCCGTTGTGTGTGAATTTTCTCGGGATTGGCTGGATTTTTTCCGAGAAAGTGAGAGAGAAAATCGAAGAATCGTCTGGTCAGAGAAATAACGAATTCGATATAAAAAAAAAAAAAAATTGGAAGTAAAAGAGTCACCGAGAAGATCGGAGAAGATATAACCAAAGATTTTGTTTTTTGTTTTTTATTGTTTTTCCTAAAATTAAACAAACCATAAACAATTAAAAATAAAATAACTGTTTTTATTTTTGGCTGCGATTTGAGAAAGAGAGATTTTATTTTGGTTTGGTCCACACGTGACGTGAGTGATTGTTGGAAGAAAGTCCTTTTTGGAGTTCTCTCTTTCTTATTTATTTATTTATTATTTTGTGTTTTTTGTTTTAAATTCACATGAACCACCAATTGTTTGCTTATCAAAAGCACCTGAATTTATGTGTTTGATTGATTTTTTTTGGGTGGAATTGCCAGCTGGATAAGAGCTTATATTAATAGGCAATTTCTCTTTAAAAATTAAGTAAAATAGAGGTTGAACTTGAAACAAACAAAAAATACAGAACAAAACAAACGATATTTGTTTTATATGAGTCTTCTTCGTTCGAATAGATCTTTGATGAGATAGATATAATGTGTTTTATTAAATCTGTCACAGATATGAAATAGGTTTCTTATATTCATCACAAAATTTACACAAGAGGATTAACCCTGATTAACATATGCATAAAGACTAAACTATTCATATACAACATAAGGGTCAATACCCCCTCAAGTTGGAACATGGAAATCTCGAATGTCTAATTTGAAAAGAAGATAGTGAAACTCGCGGCGTCCCAATATCTTCGTGAAGAGGTTTGCCAATTGTTCCATAATGGAGGCATGAGAAGTCGAAATAATCTCATCTTTTATATCATCATGACACTACAGGAAAAACGGGTATTAATAGCAATTCGTGATAGCGATTTATCTGCTTCTGCTATCGTTGATTTATGCATGACTTTTTCATAACGTTTTTGAAATAGTACACGTTCTGATATGTTAGGCGGCAAAAATAATGTGCTCACGCTTAATTTTTGATTTTCCAATTGTTCTATAATAGCACATACGAATTATAAAACGTTATTTTAGGTTAACCGCGAATAAAAAAATTTCGTTGTCGCTTGCCCGTCCAAGTAATAATTTTTTTTGACCAAGTTACTTTTAGAAAAAATTGATATGAACACAAAAAAAAAAAAAATTGTAACAAAAATTTAGGGTAAAAATCCCCTTTTTGCTCTCTCTTCTCTCTTCTCTCTTCTCTCATTCTCGACCGCCCGCAAGAAAACGACAACCATGGGGAGGAGTAAGCTTCTGTTCTCGATTTGAAATCTTATTTGATTCGAATTGGGTTTCAATTTCAATTGGGTGCTTAAGAAATTTTTGGATTTGAATATTTGATATTGGAAGCGATAGAGAGTAAGCTTCTTTGAATCTTATTGATTGAATTTAGTTCAATTTTTACTTGGATTTCTTTGTTTTAGGTTCAGTTGCGTACGAATTTATTAATTTACTTCTAAATCTCTGATTTGTTTTCGTTAGAAATTGTTGACGTTTATTACTAGTTTGGTTTCTTGGTGTGGTGGAAATTGATTTTGTTTGATATAGGAAACTAAGATTCACTTTGCTGGAAATATTGCAAAATCTCTAGAGTGACATGAAGAAGATATGTGTCCTAGCAAATGATACAATATTTTTCTTGTCTAATCTGTGCTCACACATGTGCAGAGCCTTGTGGGGCCTGGGGACTCAGTGAACGAAATCAGGACACAACCTTTGAAACCTCAACTTGTGATTACTGCTAGCAAGGAATATCACTTGGCTTTTGTTTCTCTCTATAATGTCCTGACATTCATTTATTTGTTGATGATTAACGTTTTGATTGGATCAGGATGAATCTGTTCGATTGTGGAATGTTGAAACTGGGATATGTCATATGTATTCTGATATTTGCTGGAGCTGGAGGTCATCGCTATGAAGTTCTAAGTGTGGTGAGCCATTATGGTTTTTGTATTCTCTTAATCAGAATGGATATGAAAGAATACAATCATCTGATTCAATTAGCTTCACTTACTATATAGAGACATGTTAAGGATAACAATCTTTCTTGGAAATTGTAGGATTTTCATCCCTCTGATATTTACCGTTTTGCTAGTTGTGGTATGGACACCACACCACCATTAAAATATGGTCAATGAAAGGTTAGACTAAAACCGAGCACTCTTGAAAGGAACTTCCATTTGTTGAAACCTTTTGAGAAAAATGGCTTGTGGTTCGTTTGTAGAGAAGATGGTGTTGGAGAAGAAGAAGATGGTGTTGGAGAAGAAGAAGATGGATCTGCTTAGAGAATATGCAACTGAAGATTTGGTTAAGCAGCAGACGGAGGCTAAAGCCATGCTCAATATCCAGAGACAGAAAAGGTGATTTTATATATAGCTTTTGTTTCTTTTGCAAATCTTGAATGACTTGATGTTTCTCATAGAGAATTCGATTAGTTAATCTGAAAACTTGCTGATGATATTCACTATATTTACATTATAGACATTATGTTGCTTCATTATGCAGGGAACTTTTTTACCAACCAAGTTGATGAAGACGATTGGAACTAAAGAAAGTAGAAGAAAGAAAAAGAGAAGAAAAATGGTGTTGACGATTGCAAATTGTGGTGACGCGAGTTGAGAAGGGAGTTGACTTCTTACAAAGACTTATCAGAATGTAATCTACCAAAAACAAGTTTCTTATTAAATATGCTAAACATTGTCTTATATGCTCTTTGTTAATACAAATAATTTTTCTATTTCGTAACTAAAATAAAAATAAAACAAATGATAGTTTCAAACTAAGAACATAAAATAAAAAAAAAAAACTATTACAAAATAAAGAAGGAAAGGTTAGTGAATCTTTGATTTAGAGTTTAGGGTATAGAGTTTGGGGTTTAGGGTATAATAGTATAGGGTATAGGGTTTGAAATATTTTTTCTAGTTTATTAACAATAGAAATATAATAATTTTTTATCGAGTAACGAGAGTTTGATTTAGGATATAGGGATTCCCACTTGTAAGATATTTTTTCTATTTCTTAATTAAAAAAATACAACAAATTATTAAAAATACAAAATTAAAAAGAAAAATTAGTGAATCTTTGATTTAGGGTTTAGGGCATACGGTTTGATTTAAGGGTATATGATTAAGGGTTTGGTTTTGATTTAGGGTTTAGGGTATATGATATAATTTCTTTGTATATAATGTTAATATATAATGTTTTACAGAAATAATTAAAATATATAATGTTTTACCGAAATAATTAAAATTAGAGTTAAGTCTTGATTTCGGGTTTAGGGCATTGTATAGTTTTGGTTATGTTTGTTTAGGGTTTAAGTTATGTTTCCAATTAACAAATGAAAATGATTGGAAAATAAAGTCAAATGATTGCAAATGATTGCAAAATCGTTGCAAAATGATTAGAAACTTACAAACCCTACAAACTAATGATAAGTTACTAACCCTTTCATCTATAGTTTAGTATCACATAACATTTGTTATATAGTTTTTGTTTTTTTTTTTTTGTAAACTACAAAATTATATATTATTATGAAGATACTTATTCGCGAATAAAATGACAATCAACTTCAACATGTTTGGTGCGCTCATGAAACACATGATTTGTTGAGATATGTAAAGTTGTCTGGCTGTCACAAAACAGAGGCATCGCAAGATCATGTGTAACACCAAGTGAAACCAATAAACCCTTCACCCATTTTAACTCACACACAACCTCAACCATTGCACGATATTCATCCTCTGCTGACGAACGAGAAACAACATTTTGTTTCCTAGTCTTCCATGATATTGTTGATCCACCAAGTGTAACAAGCCAACCAGTCAAAGAACGTCGCGTTAAAGGACAACCGGCCCAATCAGAATCACACCAACCAGTAAGATTCAAATCACTATTCAAACTTTAAAACAGGCCCTGGCCTGGAATCTGTTTCAAATACCGAACAACCCGTAGTGTGGCTTCACAATGATCCAAACGTGGCTGATGCATAAACTGTGATAGAATATGAACATCATATGTTATATCAGGTCTTGTGGCAACCAAATAAAGCAAACGGCCAACCAATCTGTGATACTTCTTTGGATCAAACATAATTTCGCTATCAGATCTTGCAAGACAATGATTCTGCTCCATTGGAAATGTTACAGGCTTGGAACCAAGAAAGCCACAATCTGTAATGATGTCAAGTGTATACTTGCGTTGATACAACACAATACCTTGTGGAGAACGAGCCACCTCAATCCCAAGAAAATACTTCAGATTACTAAGATCCTTCATATGAAAACAACTTTGAAGATAAGTCTTGAAAGTTTCAACTGTATCGGACCCAACAACAATCAGATCATCAACATACACGACTCACCCTGAGGTAGATGAATGAATAATCTGATGCTGATTGTACGAATCCATAGGCTTTCAATGCCTTCAAAAACTTTTCAAACCAACATTTGGAAGCTTGTTTCAAACCATACAACAATTTCTTCAAACGACAAACAACATTGGGTAATGATGAAGTGTAACCCTGAGGTAGCTTCATTAAAGACCTCTTCTTCCAAGTTGCCATGTAGACTAGCATTGTGCACATTCATATAATGTAGTACCCAATTCTTAGCCACAACAACTTTAAAAAATGACCGAATTGTACACATTTTTGCCACTGTAGAAATATCTCTTTATAATCAACACTTTCAATTTGTCAATTACCATACGCAACCAACCTTGCCTTATACCTCTTAATCGATCCATCATCATTGTACTTGATTGTATACACCCATTTGCATCCAATGGTTTGTTTACCCGCAAGAAGCGATTCAACTGACCACGTCTCATTTCATTCTAATGCATCAATCTCAATGTCCCTAGAATTACGCCAAACTTTATGCTTAACTGCCTCAGCATACATGTTTTGCTCAGATTCTGCTGCGATAGCACTCAAAAATGCACGATGAGCACTAGAAAATCGATCATAAAAAACAAATTGATCAATATAATATTGCTCAGAATCACAAGTGGCAGTATGGAGCACAAAATCTTGATACTTGACAGGTTTCTTCTTCTCACAAAATCCCCGACCTAAGTTATATGCATCTGGTGCAGCCATTGGCACATATGGTTCTGACACCACTTCTAACACATGCGTTGCTGTCTCTATTTTTGTTCCTTTTTCTGTCACATGTATATATGCGCCCATCTCTGCTTCAGTCACATGCATTTCTGCACCTGTTTCTGTTCCACCTTTTGTCATTGTGTCAATCACATATGTGTTCATCATTGTTTCTATCATAGGCATTTCAACGCCTATCTCTGTCAGTGTCTCTGTTACAGGCGATTCTGCATCTGCTTCAGTGATCTGTATTTTTGTGTCAGTGGCTGTCGCAGGCAGACAAATTTGTTCCATGAATCTCCTCATCATTATCTAATAGCCAATTATCACGCCCAAACTCTCCAAGAAAGGAAGAACTTTGATCAGATGCATGAAACTTATTTTCAACAAACTTCACATCACGAGACACAAAAACAGAATGTGTATCAAGATCATATAGTGTCCAACCTTTCTTTCCGAAAGGATAACCAATGAGACTACATCTCTGTGAACGTTGCGTAAACTTGTCTCCTCCTCGTATCAAATTGTGAGCATATGCAAGACAACCAAAAACTCGAAGATTTGTGTAATCAGGCAAACGACCATGCAATATCTCATATGGTGTTTTGCCCTTTAACAAAACTATCGGAGTTCTGTTGATGAGATAAACACTTGTGAGCACACATTCACCCCAAAACTCTACACTCAAATTTGCTTGAAACATCAAAGCACGTGCCACATTCAAAATGTGTCGATGTTTTCGTTCGACTCGTCCATTTTGTTGTGGAGTTTCTACACACGATGTCTCATGATACATTCCTTGTGCTGCAAAGTAGGCTCGCATACACAAAAAATCGCTGCCATTATCACTACGAACACGCTAAACTTTTTGATTAAACTGTCGAGAAACCATGGCAAAATTATCCTGGAGTGTGCATTCAACATGTGCTTTGTCACGCAACAAGTAGACCCAAACAGAGTGAGAGCAATCATCCACAATCGTCGTGAGAAAATACGAAGATACAAAAAAGATTTGACTTATGTAAGGACCCCAGAGATCAACATGAATCATCTCAAAAATAGTAGTACTTTTATTTGAACTTGAAATAAATTCACTTCGACATTGTTTAGCCCGAAAACAAATATCACAATTCAAACACCATATGACAAGTTTTATCAACTACTGGCAATTGCCTTATTATCTTTTCTGATGTATGTCCCATCCTCTGATGTCACAGAACTCCACCATCGCCTGCCTTCACTGTCTTTAAAGTACACACACGCTGTGTATCTTGAAGAAAGTACATGCCTTCATGCAACTCACATGTTCCAATCACTGTCTTCGAACTGTGGTCCTATGCAACACAAATTTCTTCGTCAAACAACACAATACAACTCAGATCTCGAACTAACTGTGACATAAATATCAAACTACACTCTAATTCTGGCACCAACAGAACCCACACTATCTCAAAACCTGGCAACAAAATCACTTTTCCTTCTTGAGATGAAACTATTGTTTTGCTGCATATTATGTGAGGCATCACGTCCACTGTCATAGCCCATACCAACTACCCCTTTTCCATATTTCTCAACATACCAATCAGGGTATCCATGTTTTCTGTAACAGGAACCTGCATCATGCCCAAATTTAGAACAGAAAGTACACACCTAATTTCTGTCGATCTCAGCCTTGTGCCATTTGTTTCCAGTGTGTTGGACAGCAAAAGCATTTGCTTCTCCACGTTGTTCAACAACACGATCAACTCCTCATAACTGCTCCTGTTGAATTACTATGTTGTATGTATGATGGTAATGGAGCATATTAAGAATATTTGTTCGCAATGTGTTGTAGATCGACCCATCCAATCACAACATAAACTAATGCAATTTCTTCTTCTGATGCAGTTTCTCTGTCTCAGCCTTGTGAGCACAAGTGCATCCTGATCTTGGTTCAATCTACTCCAAATCTTCCCACAACTTCTGCATCTTTGCAGAATATTGTTCAACACTCATCTTCCCTTAAACACATCTGATAAATGGATAATTCCAAATCCTTGTCAATTACCCAAATGTTATCGTTGTAGCACTTAAAGATCAATCCGATAATGTATAAAGAGCAACACACTAAGAATGCAAGAGTTTGCTTAATCTAAGCGAATCGAATAAAGTTGTATCTAACAATCCTAATGAAATTAAAGACAAGGCAAGTAATCAAACAAGAAATGTTAAACGAGATTAAATCAATGCTAAAAACGAATCCAAAGATGAGGTTATTGATTTCGGGTGATTCTAGAGCTAATTCATGATGTCAATTACTCGAACAATTGCTAATCCTTTGGTTTAGATCACTAATTAAGACTAATCCACTTCTATGGCACTAATCACTTTGTTAATTACCTAATCAAGAACAAATTTCCATTTGTGATTAAACAGTCAACAAACATTAATCTCAATATCTAATCAACCAATAAAATTCTTAGACATCTATTCCCATAGGCTAAGCAAGTAAATCTCTTAAAAGTTCTATTATAAATTTCATCGAATACCTTCCGGGCGAGAAATCCCCTAAGTTCTAAATCAACCAAATCAAGGCTAATATAGCATTAATCACACTTAATAAGAAATGATATTATCTAAACTAAGCCCTAATCTACCTCATCCCATGGATCCTAAAAGGTCTACTCACTAATCATGGTGAAACCAACAAAACCCATAAGAGAAATATTAATAAACATGATTAGTGAAAGATGAAACAAAGATTAAGAAGATAAACTAAGAAATTGCATAAAAACCTCAAAATATCCCAAAATCAAAGAAAGAACAAGTTTATAAAGAGAGAAAAAGATAGATCCAAGCTTGCCCATAAAATTAGGTTTAAACATATATATAGAGAAAAAGATAGATCTCAGACTGGGTCGGATCCGGGTTAACCCGGAACAAACCGGGTTTTGACCCGGTGGGTTTAGGTCGAGTGGCCTCAGATCAATCGATGCAAAGCTGGACTGATCGATCCCTTGCTGATGGTCGGTCCATATTGGGATGCTCTATACCAATGTGCATTTCCGATAATTCTACTGTCGGGTCGAAGGAAGCTTCACATCGGGGTACGTCTGGTCGATGTGCATGGCGGATGTGGCTGGTCTTGGTCAAGGGTAGGTTCACATCGGGGTGCACCAGGCCGATGCACCTCCCCGATATGTTTTAGCCATAGCATCAAGCAATCATGTATCGGGGTATCCTATCCCGATGTGGCCGACCGATAATCCAACTGGTTCCACGCATAGCTGCCGATCGATTGATCCCCTAGCTGGATCGATCGATCCAATTGTGAAAAGATGGGTTCTTCTTCAAAGTTGTTCCTTTGGCCTCCATCAACCATCCATTTGATCCAAGGTCTTTCTCCAAACTCCAATAAGCTTCCATAAGCTCCAAAGGTACCTAAAAACACTCCACAATGCACCAAACCATGCAAGAACAATCCTAAAACTTACTAACTCTAAAATGGATGCAAAACCGAAGAAAACCATGAAAGTGCATGCAAAATGTCACAAATGCTAACTTAATTGAATGCTAAAATGGACCAAATAGTGCAGCTATCAACTCCCCCGAATTTGCCTTTTGCTTGTCCGCAAGCAAACAAACAAGAACAAGACGAAGAAGAGGTTGGAATGCGGGAGATCAAATCCGAGAATATTAACAAAAGAATTCAAATCAATGCCATTGAGAGTAGTTTATGATGCACAAACAACCTCTACTTCAAAAGATTTAGCCATACTCGTCGCTACACGAATCGGGTCTAAACCTTAGCATCCACAAGCATTCCCATCCTCCAACTCTTTAACATTCATTAAGTGCAATGGTGGATCATGCTTATACAAATCAAGTGAACTCATTTGGCTTAGGGGAAAGATTTTGAGATAAAAGTGATCTCAATCATGTGGGTACTCCAATGCAAGGGGATCTCTCACGAAAGAATGAACTTTGACAAAATGCTAAAAGTAAAGAACAACTGATGCATACAAGGATGACTTCCATCTACCCAATGCCCTAATATGAACTCCACTCATATTTCTAAACCATCAAGATCCATTCCTAAGCTACCCATATCACAAGGCATTTTTCCTTCTTAAACCCACACTTTCCACCACTTTTCTTTTATAACTTAGGGGATTCTCTTCTTCTTCTCCTTCAACAAATGGATTGGCTCTTTATCTTTTTCTTTTAGCTCTTCCTCGCTCTCATAACTAATCTCCGAATCATCATTTAGATGCCTTAGCCATATATTTTTTTTCTTTTGGCTCTTTTTTTTTTACACACATAGAGACTTATACTTTCAACATTTAGAGCTATTTCACATTTTCATACCAACCAATCAAAACTTTTGTTATCCCCTATCCTTTTTCCCAATCTTTTTCTTTCTCCACATTCTCTTTTTTTTTTTCTTTTTAACAACGCCCAAAACCCCCAAACCTATCTAATCTAGCCTATGTCTAGCTCATTGATGTGTGAGTTAGTTCTACATGGAAGCTTCTCCTTGTCGTTCCAAACCCAACACTTTTTACTAAGTTCATTCCAAATTAGGCCTCACGACACACACAAGAGATGAAGGCTTGAAGGAAAGCTTAGTTTAGGGTGCGGTTGACCGTTCCAAAGATGGGAACCGACTATTTGAGCTAACAAGAGAGTGGTAAAAATGAAGAAGATTGCTCAAATATGTATATGGTATCCATGAGTTCAACTTTTCAATGTACAAGCATGATAATTTCAAGTCAATATTAGAGTTCAATAAATAGAGTTGGATTCAATTCAAAGCATGCTTCAACCAAGACAAGAACATTCAAACCGCGAGATCAAAGCATGGATCATCCTTAATTTCGTGATCGCTCAAATGCATCAAAGAACTCCTAACGAGAGCATTAGTTCAAGCTCTTAAGTTTATATTCTACATGGAAAATCCTCCCGATGCAAATGAATTCAACCCTATATGCATATAGACTCCATCTTAATCATGCAAAATGCAACAATATGCTTTCTTTTTATGTTCAATTTTCAAATTTTTTCAAATTTTATGGTTTTTCTATGCACTTATATGTATGCATGAGACTCAAGTATGCAAAAATGAAAATAAGAACACAAAACACAACGTCAAAAGACACAAAACCCTCCCCCGAACTTGAATTGCACCGTCCCGGTGCTACAAAAGTCAAGGAGAAGGTAAAAATATGCAAGAAAGAGAAGCAATAAGGTATTTACAATGAATTGGAGCTTGGAACATACCTCGGATTGGAGAGAAGGAGTGGTGGAACCGGAGTAACGAGCCGTAGCTCAACCTATCCATGCATCAAACACCACGACTTTGGGACCAGGAGCGGAGGCAGGTGAAGAGTGGGAGGGGCAGTCGCCCACCATGAAATTTTAAAAATTGGTGTAATTTTATTTTAAAAAAGTAAATATGCCCATGTTGATATATTTTTTTTAGTGTAATTTTATTAAAAAAATTTAAAGATGTAACAAATGAAACCATGATAAAGAGGTTTCAAGCTATGAGTGAACATAGAGTATATTTATAGAGGTTTTTTTAGCAATTTATAGACTATAAGTGTATATTTTTTGCCCCCGGTAATAAAAAGTTCTAGCTCCGCCACTGTTTGGGACCCATGAAACCTATAATCATGAAACAAAAACATCAAAAGGAACTAGAAAAAGCAAAAATATAGACTAGGATAGTCATGTGAATGCCTCCCAGGAGCGCTTGTTTAACGTCATTAAGCTTGACGTTTCAAACCCTTTTAGGCGGGGAGAGAAGGAGTAGTGGAACTCCTTAGTTGGTCCTTGAGCTCGAGTGTGAGGACCTTGCGCATGACCTCTTGAATACCCGGTGAACCTTTTGCTTTGAGCTCGGGTGTGATGATTTCTCTAATTATTGCAAAAGGCTTTGACCGGTCTTTACACTTGATCTTGTACTCAACCACACCATCTTCATATCTCCACGCACTACAAGAATACATGCAATTTCCGACGGCCGTTTCCGTCGGAAATTGATATGCTCAAATTAATACCCTAAAAAGTACTAAAGCAGTGTTGTAGTATAAGTAGGGGTCGAACACAAGAACTCCAGAATTCACGCAATAGATTATGTAGATTCGAATTAAGCTAAACCAACATATGTAAATGAAAGCAATGCGTAAATTAAATGTGTTGTAAGTCAATTGGAAGGAAGATAGGCTCATGGTATTTCTCATGAATTCAATGAATGTAGATAAACTAACTAACATGATTCAGATTTAACGCGGTTCTTGAACTCAAATCACTAAAGTATAGCTAACCAACTCTCGTTGCGAAAACTATCTAAGTCTAAATCCTAGAATTCCAAATCTCTTTGCGAATCCTAAAGTCTAAACCAGCTTTTATTTCAAGTTTGATTTGTTCACAAAACAACTAAACCAAATCTCTTTGCGAATAGTTATTTTGCTCACCCTAGGTTCTATCAGGTAGTTAATCGCACTCTCGTGCCTAATCAATTATCCTAAGATCTAAGTTCTAGATTCGTTAACCTAGAATTAGCTGTGAGAACAACATATGGTGAAGAACTAATTCAGATGGTGAATCCTAATTAACCTAACATTCAGAGAAAACCCTTATGAGAACCCTGAACCTAAAGTGGATCTACTCAGACATGATTAATGGAACAGAAATCATAGATGAATAGAATTGCATAAAAGAAATCAATCAAAAACAAAGGGGTTCAGAGTTGTCTCCCCAAAATCCCTAAAACAATCTCTCTCAGAGTATCAAGAATAAGAATAAAGCTTCGCCAACAAAAGTGGTTGAAAAACCTAATTATAATCCTAAAACACGTTTTGGGCTAAATTGCAAATAATAAAATCTTCTAGACCAAGGTGCAAATTCTCCAGACTTGTAAAAAGTCGCGTTTTCTGTTTTCCTGCAGTTAGTATCGACCGATACTAAGGTAGTGTCGATCGACACTGTTCACTGCTTCTTCTGCTAGCCAGACTGGACTGTCTTCACGAAAACTGGCATAACTTTTGATCGCACCGTTGTAATGGCCTCAAACCACTTCCAAATGAAAGCTAATCCATAGATCTGTCTTGTAGCAAAATTTGAGCTTAATCCATCGGTGGAAAGTTCTTCAACTTTTCATTTAAAGTCGCGACTCGTGTCAGCTTCAGTGAGTATCGACCGATACTAGTTAGTATCGATCGATACTGAGGCCTCAAATCGGGTACTCAGCTACACGAACTTCTGTTTTGCTCCAAAATACTCTAGAAAGCTCCAAAAAGCTCTAATATCTCCAATTATGCTCCAAACGTGCTAAAACCTGTAAAATACTCTAAAACACTGCAAAATAGTAGAAAGACTCTATAAAACAGACCTATATCATGGCTTAAAAGGGGTAAACGTCGGAAATTGGTCGGAAAGTTGTCGGAAATATTACCGACGGGATTCCGACGGCCTTAAGTTCCGACGGATTTCAATTTGATTTTTTTTTTTTTGGAGATTTATTAAATTATAATTAATATATAATTAAATGAAATTATTTTTAAAAAAAGAAATTAATTAATAAAAATTCATTATCATAAAAAAAAAAAAAAAAATTCAGACGGTCGGAGAGTTGTCGGGATCGTCGGGGTTGTCGGGTTGAAAGAGTTGAGGAAATGCGCTTTGCATGATCTTCTGCAAAGAGTTGAGCTGGGTCTGGGTTGAGGTGAGCTGGGTCTGGGTTGAGGTGTGTGCGGACTTTAGCTCCTCGACCTCCGCGTCACGTTCTTTCACCGTTTGGGTGAGCCTCTCGATATCGTCTCTGTACCCCGAAGGAAACCGAGGAATGGAAGAAGACGATTCCTGGATCGGAAGTCCGCCTAACCCAGCGAATCGCCATTTGACTTTCCGAGTTTCCTATGAAAATAAAACATCAAAATAATGTTAGTAATGAAATTTTGAAAAAAAATAATAATTGAAAACAATTAGAAACTTACATTGAGGACAATGTCGTTGATCACTTCCCGGGGTAACTCGTTCGAGGACGACGACCACTCGAGAGTGAGCTGCGAGAGTCCAACTTCTCGTTCCCGATCCACCTTCTTCTTCTTGCACGTCTCAACGAGGTCACGCATGCCGGGATCCTGGATCACACATGTTTTTTTGTTGGTGTGCCTCTGCTCGATCAGTCTAAGGTAGTCGGGAGCTACGTCGTCTCTCTTCGCCTGTAAAATGTTGTTAAGTAAATAATAATAAAAACGAAAATAATAATTAAAAATTGAAATTAGACTTACCATTTCCATTGCATCCCGTTCGACGGTCTTTGCGCCGCCGTTGTGAATGTACATCCCCTTCCCTCCTCGTTCGCTCTTCCGGTTCTTCGTGTTTGTTTCGGATAGCTTCTTCGTCTTCGGCTTGCTCCAATAATCGCAGCAGCCCTTCCAGACGTCGTCGTCGAGATCCTTCGGCTTATCCTTGCCGTGCTTCCACTTCTGCTTCCACTCGTACATGTGGTTCGAGTACGAAAGTGCGGCATACCTGTCAAATTGGGCAATTACTTCCCTCGTAAGGGAATGGTGACACGTGAAGTCTTGCAACATTTTTAAAAAAGCATAATGCTAGTATTCAAAATTAAAATTGACAAAATAAACTAAAAAAACATACAAATCGAAAATTTACTTACCGCGAAACTCCGGTGCCACAAGTCCTTCTCGTCTTTCGGCATATCCGAGTACTTCTCGTACGGTTTGTCCAACATGTTGTGGAGCATCCGTAAGATCGCCTTTGTGATCTCAGGCGACAACTTAAACATGAAAACAATTTAAAAAGAATTAAATCCGTTTAATTAGATTCAAAATCTTAAAAAATTGAAATAACAATCAAAATTTCACTTACCAAGTCCCGTCTTCAAACTTTGGGTCGAGACGGATGCAATGGCTCTGATTGGGCTGTTGGACTAGGTCCTCGATGCTAATCTGGCTTCGAGCTGCGGATTGCTGGGACTCCGGGGTTTGAGTTCCCGAGCTCGATCCGCCAAGAGGCGTAGCCCGAGAACCCCGAGAACGGCGGCCTTGGGAGCCGCCGCCCAACCGTAGTGCGTCCTCGTTATTCCTGCGGGAAAACAAAAAAATCGTTAGTACTTACGAAAATTTAAAAAAATATCCGCAAATTGAAGAAAAATTAAAAATTCAATAAAATTTAGGATATCTCGAAAATTTCAAATGTCATGAAAAATACAAATTTGCCGAAAATTTTAAAATTCCCGAAAATTTCAAAATTCCCAAAATTTCAAAATTCCCGAAAATTTTAAAATTCCCGAAAATTACAAAATTCCCAAAAATTTCAAAATTACCAAAAAATTTAAAATTCCCGACAATTTTAAAATTTCCAAAAATCTCAAAATTCCCGAAAATTAAAAAAAATTCTAAAATTTTCCAAAAAATTCAAAAAATTTCTAAAATTTTCAAAGATTACCCAAAATTCAAAAAAATTTCAAAAATTCAAAAAAATTAAAACAATTCCTTAAATTTCAAAAAAAAATTTTAAAAACTTTTTTTATATAATTATACCAACACCAATTATAAAAACGTTTTTTTATATAATTCTAATAATATTTTTACAAACTTATAAATTACTAAATCTAAAATTATAAATTACAAAAATGTTATTAATTAGTAATAAATTCTGAAAAATTCAATTATAATACAAAAATATAGAAAAATGTTTTTTAAAATTCTAAAAATATATAAAAACGTTTTTAAACAATTTTCTAAAAATCAAAACTAACAAACTAATATTTATATAAAAACGTTTTATATAATCCTAATATTACAAAAATGTTTTTATATAATCCTAAAATTATATATACTAATTTTCGAAATTATACAAAAATTCTAACAACCCTAACAAATTCTAAATACTATTCCCTAATCTCATAAACCCTAATATTTCATTCCGAAAATCTAACAAATTCTAAATACTAATCTAACAATTCTAATTAATATCTAACAATGAAAATTAGTGATTTTTAGAAAATTAGAGATACTTACCTGTTGGGATCCATGAGGATTGAAGGATTGAGGCTTGAGAAGAGGATTGAGAGGAGAGATTGAAGATTTTGTAACTTTTTTTCGGAAGAACAGGAGAGAGAGAAGAGAGAAATCATAAGAAGAGAGAGAGAGAGAGAAGAGAAACAAATCGTTTCGCAGATATATTCGGATTTCCGACGGCCGAATCCGTCGGAATTTTAATGTTTTGGTTTAGGCGGTTCAGTTTCCCGCGGTCTTGAAAATACCAAAGTCCGTCGGAAATCTGTCAGAAATTTCCGACGGATTTCCGACGGATGTGGGAATATTCCCTGCATGCGTTGCTATTAGCCAGTCAATCGACACGCGTCAATATACCCTAATCCGTCGGAAATTTGGGGTTTACGGTTTAGGGTATGGTTATATGATTTAGGGACCCCTAATGTACATGTTTCATTAAAAAAATAAAAAATTCACCATTGTTAAAGACTTTGCATGAGTGTATAACTTATACAACATCTAAATCAACTATATCTTATACTATACCTTATATAAACACTTCCATCAAATTTTCTAAATTCTATATAACACATTTTTTTGAAATATGACATGTTCAACCTATTCTATATACATCATACAAGTGTTTGTAAACAATTTCCACAAAAACACCTAAACCTTATACCCTAAACAATTTTTAAAAATATCCGTCGGAAATTTCCGACGGATTTCCGACGGATATTGAGATGGAAGGTGTAAAAAACGATGTAAACGTGTTTAAAACCTGATGCTCAATAATCCGTCGGAAATCCGTTGGAAATTTCCGACGGATTAAGTTACCCCGGCTAAAATTGAAAACCCGGGTACTGAACCCCTCGGCTAAAACTTATCCGCCTCGGCTAAAACCTAATCCGTCGGAAATTTCCAACGGATTATACTTTGGCAATTTTATTTTTTTGATTTTTCGGATTTGTTACACTTAGTAAATCAAATGTCTAAGTTTCTAGTTCCACATAACTAATATATTACACATTACACTTCAAATACAACTACATATTTTACAATGCAAAGTTTATAATTAAAACTACTCCGAATCTGATGATGAGTAATATGATTCTGCTGAATCGGAAGTTTCACCAAATTCGTCAAATTCTTTCTTTGAATCCTCAAATACCCGGTCATCGGCATGTACTGTGAAATCAACAATAAGGTCGACCTCAAGGGAATGGTCGATCGAACCTAAACCAACAGTGTTTTGCTGGAGGGGTTGATGATCGGACATCCCATGAACCCTACCTCTCGGGTTAATCGATGTGACTGTAATCCACGGGTCTTGCTTGTTTATCACTCGAGGATAGGGAATATAGCATACCTACACCATGTAATAAAGTCATATAACAATTTAGACACGGTAATGCAAAAATATATACTAACAACTAAATTAACATAAAATAATAAAACTAACATGGTATGCTTGTAAAGCAAGTACGAATGGCTCATATTTCTGGAGTCGCCTTCTGCTATGTAATAATGTAACACCAAATTGGTCGTGTCGCACACCGCTTCCTACTAATGGGTCGTTCCAGTCGCATAAAAATGCTCAAACCGAGCATTCCCGGGTACTAAACATCGAAAATCTCACGTTCGACACCATAGTATACAAGATCACCGGACTGAGTAGATACACTATAATCTGAAGTTGTTGCACTCCTATCATCCCAAAGAATCTTAAAAGCGTACCCCCGTGTGCTATACATAACATGTGACTGCACGTTTGCTAGTGGGAATAGTTTTGTCCGTTAGCCTTCTCTGTCGTCACCTGCACGACTAAATTAAAAAATGAGTAAAAGAAATCATTCATTATATATGAAAGTTTAAACAAGGCAATTAAAATACTTACATAATCTTTTAACCAACGTCCGAACTCTTCAAGTATGAGCTCGATTAGGTCGTCCTCTATTTTGTTCGGAAATGAAAAACGTTGATAAGCCATATACAAGCTGTGACATTGAAGCGATCATCACGTTAACATATATATATATATATATATATAAGCAAGGACCTAATAAGTAATTTATAATTTGGTTCAATTTAATACCTCTCATATTTTTCAATTCCGTCGCAGTTTGTGAGAATATACATATGCAAATGATCCCGCTCCTGCGATGAAAGTCTCCGCTTCT
The DNA here is from genome assembly GCA_002933915.1 of Eutrema heterophyllum. NCBI lineage: Eukaryota > Viridiplantae > Streptophyta > Magnoliopsida > Brassicales > Brassicaceae > Eutrema > Eutrema heterophyllum. The sequence continues at coordinate 252 of PKMM01029251.1, read as the reverse complement.
TGCCTTTTCCACTAAGTCGTCCAATCTCTAAGAATATATGAGGAATATCGACCGGATAGAAAGTTAGTACGCCTCCGTCATCATGTCGAGCTGCTCTACGACTCTTCGTTTTAACTTGTGATGGAAAGTAGAACTCGGCAAAATGTGAAGTTTCTTCATTGATACTCTGTGCGATAATAAAACCCTCCACTCTGCTCAAATTTTTCACCTTTTTCTTTAGATGAAACATATACCGTTCGAAATGATACATCC
>PKMM01029241.1:4271-18260 GCA_002933915.1 Eutrema heterophyllum | reverse complement strand
TTGAGAGCTTGTATCTCGACGTACGATTCGGCCTCAACCCATTTGGTGAAGTAATCGGTCATAACGAAGATGAACTGCTTCTGTGTCGTTGAACGCCGTAGTGGACCGATGATGTCCATTGCCCATCGCATAAAAGGGTAAGGTGCAGTTGACGTTGCTAGTAGTTTGGTTGGTAGATTGATCATCGGACCGTGTCGTTGGCATTTGTCGCATTTTGCGACGAACTTCTCACAGTCTTTAAACATGGTCGGCCAATAGTAACTGGCCTTTTTTATCTTCAGAGCAAGGGAGTGCCCTCCGGAATGATTTCTTTATGTTCCTTCGTGCACCTTTCTCATGACTTTGTCAGTGTTGTTACTCGGTACGCATACCAGCAGGACTCCTGCGGCGCTCCATCGGAATAATTCCCCATCGAGGACGACGTCCGAGGCTGCTCTCATCTTAAGTCGCCGAGCTTCCCATCTGTCCGTTAGGACCTGGCCGTCGCAGATGTACATTTTGAGTTCGGTGTTCCAATCCTTGGGTTCCTCGTCTTATTCGGCCTCAATGTCAATTGGGACATGAAGTCCCTCAGATTCTACATCGTTGTCATCGTCGGACTGATCCCGTAGATCCGGATTTTGCGTTAAATCTAGCTCGGGAGTAGCTTCCAAGTCAGTCTGCCGGGATGGTGCTTTTCTAGCCGTTCTCGTTTTGAGTTTTGCAATCGGTTATTCATCGTAATTACGGCCGCGCGTTGTAACTAGACATGCTTCTGGTTTCTCGATACTCGGTTTTGGAATGCTTTTGACCGGGATTGTTCCCTTCAAATGAAGGTCCGAGCTGGATGCAAGGGCGGCGAGTGCGTCGGCATATGCGTTCTCCCCTCGTGGAATTTTGGTAAGGTCGAAGGACTTGAAATCGGTGGTGAGCTCCTTTACGAGTTTGAGGTATGAATCCATTCGCTCGTTCTTCGCGTCGTACTCTCCACTAAATTGGCTTGCGACGAGCAGAGAGTCGCAATACGCATGTACCCGAGTCACTCCGATGGCCTTAGCCAGTCGTAGTCCGGCGATTAGTGCTTCGTACTCGGCTTCGTTGTTCAATGCATTGAATTTCAGCCGGAACGATTGCTCTAAGATTTCTCCAGTTGGCGACTGTAGGCGGACGCCAACTCCCGACCCGCGATGGGAGGATGCCCCATCGACGTGTAGGATCCATTGCTCGGTGGTCGAGATGTCGGTATTGATAAACTCTTGCGGCAGTTCGATGAGGAAATCGGCGAGTACTTGGGGTTTGGTCGGTGAGGACAGTGATTGAATGTGATTGGAAGTACGGACGAAGCTTTCGGGCGGCGGTGACCACGACAAGGGCGAGTTTTTCAAGTGTGGGGTATCGAGCCTCGACTTCGCCTAACGACCTGCTAAAGTAGAAAATAGGCTTCTGCTCGCCTCGGTCTTCCCGAACCAGCACCCCGCTGACACCCGAGGTGGAAATCGCGATATAAAGGTAAACAGTTTCTCCGTTCTCAGGTTTGGCCAAGATCGGGGGAGTCGACATGTATTTCTTAAGCTATTTAAAAGCGTCTTCGCATTTGCCGTCCCACTCAAGATGTTTGTTGCCACGGAGTAACTGATAGAAAGGTAGGCATTTGTCTGTTGATCGGGAGATGAATCGGTTAAGCGCGGCGATACGGCTAGTCAACCGCTGAACTTTTCGTTTAGTTGGTGGGGATGGCATGTCGATGATCGCCGAGATCTGCTTGGGGTTGGCCTCGATTCCCCTCTGAGTCACGATATAGCCGAGAAACTCTCCGGAGGTCACCCCGAATGTACACTTGTTCGGGTTAAGTTTCATACCGAAACACGTGTTGAGATGGCCGATATGATCTTTAGCGACAAGGGACTTGATGAGCATGTCATCGATGTATACTTCCATAGTTTTACCGAGTTGACTAGCGAACATTCGATTGACGAGTCGTTGGTATGTTGCTCCGACATTCTTTAGTCCGAACGGCATGACTTTGTAGCAATAGATGCCTCGATCCGTGATGAACGATGTCTTCTCTCGGTCGTCGGGGTGCATAAGTATTTAGTTGTATCCTGAGAAGGCATCCATGAAGGATAGAAGTTCGTTTCTGGCCGTGGATTCCACCAATCTATCGATGTGCGGAACCGGGAAGCTGTCTTTTGGGCAAGCTTTGTTAAGGTCGGTGAAATCAACGCAAATTCTCCATTTTCCGTTCTTCTTTTTCACAACAACCGGATTAGCTAACCAGTCTGGGTATCTGACCGCGGTGATTAAGCGTGCTGCGAGTAAACGTTCGACTTCATCATTGACGGCCTGCGCCTTTTCTGGGCCGAGCTTACGTCTTTTCTGCTTGATCGATTTGAAGGTAGTGTCAATGCCGAGCTCATGACACGCGATTTTTGGGTTGATCCCGGTCATATCCGCCATTGTCCAGGCGAATGTCGAGACGTTCCTTTTGAGGAAAGGGATCTGATCACTTTTGAATTCTTCATCCTGTTCGGCTCTGATTCCAACGCATCTTTCGGGATTGCGCTCGTCGATACTGACCTGGATGATTGTCTCGCGCCTGGGCAAGTCGGGATTCATCTTTCGATCTAATGGATCTGCCGAAGTTCTGTTCGTGTCGATGACGCATGTTCGGGCTGCCGTCCTAAGTTTGCATTCGTTGATATAGCATGTTCGGGACATTATCTGATCGCCCTTGAGGGTGAAGACTCCGGATGGTGTTGGGAATTTCAAGCATTGATGGTAGGTTGAGACAACGGCCTTCATCGTGTGGATCCAAGGTGTCCCGAGGATAACATTGTAGATCGCCGGCCTGTCGAGGACCAAAAATATGACCACTCTTACAAGTCCGCCGACGTAGATCGGTATTTTGACAGTTCCCGCGGTCATGGTCTGTTCGCCTGTGAACCCAGTGAGAGGTTCAATGTTTTCTTTAATGTCGGAGTCCGGGATATCCATGTCTCTCAATGTCTGTCTGAATATCACATTTACCGAGTTGCCGGGGTCGATAAGGATTCTCCCGACAGCAACGTCTCCGATAAGCAAATTAACGACTAGATGGTCGTTATGTGGCATGTGGAGACCAGCCGTATCGGCCTCAGAGAAGGTTACCGATACCCCGCCTTCTACAACTCGGTTCTGGCGTCGCGCCGCAATTATTTCTCTGTTGTGCTCTCTGATCGCCCGGACTGAGTAATTGCAGGACTCAAGGGCTCCCATAATCATGTTAACGCGCTTCCGGACTTGCGGGATGTTCTGATTTTCGGGTTGGTCCTCACGATCTCGTTTTGGTTGCTCCGTGTTAATTCTTTGTCCACTCTTACAAGTCGACCGACGACCTTCATTATTTTCATTACGGCGAAATCTATTGCCAGGCCGGAATGCTGCCCCGACCGAGACTTCGCCCTTTTTGTACTTCAACAAGAGGAAATCTTTGAGGTGTCGGCAATCTTCGGTGCTGTGACCTTCTCTGTTGTGAAATTGGCAGAACGGTTCTTCGCTTGAAGTCGGCTCGTTCGGTAGCTCGGGCCGGACCCATGTATTCCAATGTTGTTGTGGCTGAATAGTACTGACTTGTTGGGTCGTAGTTCGTCTTCCGTAGTGGGGTCGGTTCTCGCGATACTCCTCTTTTGGCTTGTCTCTGGGTGCAACCTGCTTCGAAAGAGCGTACTGCTTATCCTTTGCGGCTGTTTCTTCTTGTTCGAGGATGTAGACGTGCGATTTGTGTAAGATGTCCTCTAGAGTGTTCAGCCAGTTGCGCTTGATCTCCTTGTGAAAATCCGATTTATACCAGGTCGCCTTGAAAATGGCTTTGATCGCGGCTTCATCGTCGATGGTGCAGTTAAACACTATTGCTTTGAATCTGTTCATAAAATCACGCAAAGGTTCATCGCTTTTCTGCTCGAGTGCGCATAGGTCGGCGTTCCGAGTTTTTTGTTTAATGAATATGGTGAAGCGCATGAGAAACTTGGTAGACAGTTTGGTATAATTGTCGACCGAGTGCGCATCTAGCTGTGAGAACCAGTCGAGCGCGGTTCCGTTGAGGTTCTCCATGAAGAGTTGGCAAGTTGCGGCATCTTTTTCCTCCTTGGTGTCAAATCGAAAGCGGTTCATCATGATGCCGAACGAGGTCATGAAGTGGCGAGGGTCGGTATGCCCATCGTACGGTGTGATTTTGATCTTTTCCAATCGCTGGATCGGTGTGTCGATGATCCGATGTGTAAATGGTGTTTTTTGGGTTTCTTGAATAACGCGGTCAATCTCGGGTGCCGAACTGGTAGCTTGGTGGAACTTGGATTTCATGTCTTGAAGTTAGGCTCTGACGTTCTCGAACTCTTGATCCAGAGATGCCTGATCGGTGATATGTGTTTCCGGGCTATCGGCAGATCTTAATGCAGGAAATCGAGCTGTTGTGCTCTGATTTCGATTTAGCTCGGCGATAAGGCTTCGGCGAAGAGGAGGTGTTACTTCATCGGGTCGGAAGGATGATGGACTCTGTCTGAGTTCGCCGACCTGGTCTCGAAGTTCCGTCTGGTTGGCGAATAGAGAGTTGAACCGTTCATCGTTCTTTTTGGCGAGTTCGGCGAGTTGTGTTGTTAAAGCTATCAAGAGAGTGGTTTGGTCGGCTGGTGCCTGGGTCGCAGTAGCGGTGCCTGGCTGAATAAGTGATGGATGATCGTTGTTGTCCGTCTGAGCGCGGTTTCCAGGATTGAGATTGTCGAGTTCGTTGTTTTGGGTACCGTTATCACCAAGCATGGAACCACTGCCATCGAGTATCGGGGTTGTCGTAGCTTCTGTCATTGTAGGGCTTTATCGAAAGATACTCGGAGGTAGATTGTTAACCTCAAGGTTAGAGACGCCCTCCTTCTAGCGCCAATTATTGATCGTGGAGATCACACAAAGATAAAAAGAGTTGAAAGATCGATCGGTATCTCGTTTTTATTAAATCGAACTCGTCGGAGTTTACAAAAATATTCTTAAGTCGATCGTGAGGTCGATGTCGGGTTTCGAGCTCTCACTTTCTCTCTCTAAAATGTATTTTTCCTCCTCCTCCTAAATGTAATCGGGACTTCGTTATTTATAAGCCTCCTCGGCGGCTTCGACAAGTTCCCTGAATCCGGGAAAAGCTCCGTGAATCCCGGATTAGAAAACTAATTAATCTTCCTTTTCCGTATTTTCCGTAAAGTTCCGCGAATCCCGGAAGTGGGTTCTGATTACGACAGGTCGATACCTACGAGCTCGGCACGTCGCAGGTCGGTAGTAGCATGATGTCTTTTTCTTTACTGATCTCGAACCGTCGTCGTTCGGGATCAACCAGGCCGATCTCGGTTTCGAGATAAGGATTTGAGTTCGGCCTTCACCAAGCTCGATGGTTAGTCGTTTTGGACACTTTTTACCTATCTTGAACCGTCGTCGATCGGGGCGTGATTCGCCGATCTAGACTCAAGTTCGGCACTCATTCGGATTCTTACCGAACTCATCGGTTAACAATCTCTCGTGGACCTTTCTTACAAGTTTGGAGGTTGGCGACCGTTTCGTGGTCTTTTCTTCCGGGTTCGAACCGTCGTCAACCGGGATCAATTGAACCGATCTCGGTTCAAACCGGGCTAAACCGGGGAGTGCCAAACTCACCACAAATAGGTACATTTACAAAATTATATATAGTTCGATATATATATATATATATTATCTAAATTTTGCTAAATGTTTTTTATCATTTATGGAGGGATCGGTGCTTTCTTCCGGGATCTATGTACGAGATCACTTACAGCAGACGGTATCCGAAACCTAGAGGAGAAGATACTAGTTCTCTTATACAACCTCAAGAAAATATTTCCACCAGCATTTTTTGATGTTATGGAACATCTTTCTATTCATCTCCCTAGGGAAGCAGCACTTGGTGGGCCAGTTCAATATCGATGGATGTATCCTTTTGAGCGGTATATGTTCCACCTAAAGAAGAAGGTGAAAAATCTTGCAAGAGTCGAGGGTTCTATTGTTGCACAGAGCATTAATGAAGAAGCATCCAACTTTGCGAGCTACTACTTTCCATCTTCGGTCACTACAAGAAAACACAGTTTTGGTGACCAACTTTTGTGACTCTTTTTTTGGTCGCAAAAAAGTGGGACCAAAGTGTGACTAATTTACGACTACTTTGCGACTACTCGCAATGCAGTGGCAAAACAGTCGCAAATTAACGACGAAACAGAGGAGTCACAAAAGGGTCTCAAATTTGTAACTGTTTAAAGACTTGCAAAAGTAGTCCCAAATTTGTGACTGATTTGCTTCGATTTAGCAACTCCACTCGATTTTTTTTAAATAAACATCAAATAATATACAAAAAATTCGAAACCCTAAACCATCAAATAATATACAAAAACATCAAATAAATAAACATCAAATAATATTAAAAAAAATTCAACACTTACAATTTTTAAAATATAATCATTTTACAAATCCTAAATTATAAACTGCCTAAACCTCTAACCCTTAATCATAAACTCTAAATCTTAAATTGTAAAATATATTTTTGAACAACTATATACCCAAAATCATTGTAAAGTGATATTCAAACCTTATATGTTCTTCAAGTTTAGGGTTTAAGGTAACATGTACACTAATTTGCAAACCCAGTTTTTGTGACCAATTTGAGACTAATTTGCAACTAATTTTTAATAGTAGTCACAAAATAGTCTCAAAATTTGGGACTAATTTGCAAGTCCAGTTGATTTTTTTATAAAAATCAATAAATTTTAAACTCAAACCACAAACCCTTAACCCTAAACCCTAAACCTCTAACCCTTAATCATAAACTTGATCTAAATCTTAAATTTTAAACTAAATCTTACACATAAACATCAAATAATATACAAAAAAATTCAAAACTTACACTTTTTTTAAATATGATCATTTATAATCCATTTTATAAATCCTAAATTCTAAACCATAAACCTCTAACCCTTAAGCATAAACTATAAATCTTAAATTATAAACTAGATCTTACACATAAACATCAAATAATAAACAAAAAAATATAACATTTACAAAAATTTCAATCTAATCATAACATCTACTAAGTGTTACATGTGTTTTATAAGCAATGATTTTGAAAGATAAAAATTCTCTCCAAATTTACTTATTTTTAAGTTTTGATATATTTTTGAAATGGTAGATACACAAAATCATTGTAAAATCATATTCAAATTTTCTAGGTTCTTAAAGTTTAGGGTTTAGGGTAAATGTTTTTTATTGTCACAAAATGGTTCCAAATTTGGGACTGTTTAGCAACTTCAGTCAATTTTTTTCAATTGTAGTCACAAAATAGTCCCAAATTTGCGACTAATTTGCGACCAAATGGCAAAAATAATGAAAGTTTCTCATTGGCTAGTTCTTTGTGACGAGGATTGAGATCCTCCACCGTTGATTGGTTTAATCCAACGGTGGATATCTCATTTGCTTTTCTTTTTTTTTAATTGAGTTTCTCTCTCTCTCTCTCTCTCCTTCGTGCGATCTTCCTTCGTGCGATCTTCCTTCTTTCTTCTTCCTTCTTCCTTCTTCCCGGCGGGGCTTCTTCTTCTCCACCCGCCATCGAGGCTTCTTCTTCTCCAGCCGCCGTCGAGGCTTCTTCTTCTCCAGCCGCCGGCGAGGCTTCTTCTTCTCCAGCCGCCGGCGAGGCTTCTTCTCCTACGGCTCCTTCCTCCTCTTCTTCTTTTGTCGGTGGCGGCGAGATCTTATTTCGGGTTGGGTTAAAGACAAGACCGGCGATGAAGGAGAGGATGGAGAAGAGGAGCAGACCGGCGAAGAAGGCTCACCGGCGAAGAAGGCTCACCGGCAAAGAGGGGCTCACCGGCGAAGAACCGACGGCTGTCTTCTTCACCGATCTGTTTTCTTTTTTTTATTATTATTATTATTTTTTTTTTCATTTTTGTAATGAATTAATTAAATAAATAAAAATAATTTTTTTTTGAATAATGTTTTTGTTTTTTTTAAATTATTTTTTTTACGAGTAGTCGCAAATCAGTCTCTAAATTAGGACTGATAATGGGTGTCACATATTAGTCGCAAAGAGCGACCGTTTTGTGACTACTGTATTTAGCGACGAAATATTTGCGACTAAATATTTTAGTCCCAAAATAGTCGCAAATGAGTCATTTGCAACCATTTTGGGACTATTTTGGTAGTCGTAAAAACTGTGTTTTCTTGTAGTGGGTGAAGACTAAAAGTAGATGACCTGCACGGCATGATGATGGAGGAGAAAAACCGATGTATCCGGTATATGTCCCAAATCTATTTGCATAAATTGGAAGGCTTAGTGGAAAAGGGAGGCCTCTGCGACTAACAGAGGAGGAACAAAGACATTTGCATATATATATTCTCACAAACTGCGACGACGTTTTGGAATATGAGAGGTACGTACCTGATTTTGATGTTTAGTAATTACCAAAAATCCTTGATAGTATTTTTGCATAATCTATTTGTTTTTTTTCATAGGATATACATGGACCAAATTCGTAATTGGTTTCCAAATTGCACAGAGGATGAGCTTGCGGTCCGTAAATAGAATGAATTCTCGGGTTGGTTGCAATATTACGTAAGGGCTCGATTTCCCTCAATTTAACTAAATTTCACATGCTTACATTAGCACATATTGTTTACGATTGTCCACACTTTGTACAGGTTGATCAGATGACTACTACCGGGGTAGAATTTCCCACGTAGTTAGTTGAGATGGTGCGTGGTCCTACTTTTGTTCCAAGTGTTTATCCGATGTATTGCACTCGAGAGTATGTGTTGATTGTAGAAATCACACAAGGATAAGAAATTGACAGATTGATCGAAAGATCGTTTTTTTTTTTATTAAGACGAACTCGTCGGAGTTACAAAATGTTTTAAGATCGGTAATGAAGTCGAGATCGGATTTCGAGCTCTCACTTTCTCTCTCTAAAAATGTGTCGCGAATTCTCCTCCCTTGAAATGTAGTCGAGACTTCCTTATTTATAAGCTTCCTTGGCGGCTTAGACTTTCCCCCGAATCTGGGAAAAGTTCCGCAAATCACGGATTTAAAATTAGTTAATCTTTCTTTTCCGTAAAGTAAGATATGCTTTTCTCCGCGAATCCCAGAAGTGGGTTTTGATTACGATGGGTTGATACCGACGAGCTCAGTATACCGCAAGTCGGCAGTCGCTTGATGTCTTCTTCTTTACCGATCTCGAACCGTCGTCGACCGGGATCAACTGGGCCGACCTCGGTTCAAGATGAGGATTTGAGTTTACGTTTAGAAATGATCATGATGAGTTCGGCCTTCACCGAGCTTGATGGATAGTCGCTTTGTGTACTTCTTTACCGATCTTGAACCGTTGTCGATTGGGACGTGATTCACCGATCTTGGTTCAAAATCGACGTTTAAAGCTGACCACGTCGAGTTCGGCGTTCATCCGGGTTTTTACCGAACTCGTCGGTCAGCAGCCTCTCGTGGACCTTTCGTTCGAGTTCGAAGGTCGGCAACCATTTCGGTCTTTCCTTCTGGGTTCGAACCATCGTCAACCGGGGTCAATTGGGCCGGTCTTGGTTCAAACCGGGCTAAACCGGGGAGTGATAAACTCACCACCAACAATTAGTCCCCCCCCAGTTCGGCGAATGAGTCTTTTGAGTTCGGCGAAGTTAATGAAGAATTCTTAATCCGGTTGGAATTGAGATTGGTACTTTCCTTGATCCGAATTTCCGAATTCAAAGATCCTTTGAGTTCGACAAATCTTGAAAAGATGCGTCGATTCAGATCAATAACTGTTGCGGTAATCAAGGAGTCGCGACGATTCGGTTTCTCTAACCGTTGCGGAAATCGAGGAGTCGCCATAACTGCTTTTCTCTCTATAAATACCCTTAAGCCCTTCCGATTCTTCACTTCATTATCTCGCTTATAAAAGGTATGCCTCTTTCTCTCTCTAGCGCTCTCCCTTCTCTCTAGTTTTGTTTGCTTTTAAAATTTTCCGATCTTGCTCCGCCGCGATTCCTCCGATCTGTTTTATAGATCTTCAAACTTTTCGATCTATCTTCAAACCTTCCGATCTATCTTCAAGCTGCTTTTCACCAAATTGCTTCGGTTTTATTTCGTTGGATCGAGATGAGTTCCAGTTCTTCTTCGACTTCTGTTAACGACCGAACTCATTCTCCGCAAAATCCGAACATTGATCTCAAGTTGTTCGTCACTTCGTCGGATCCGGATGACTCATCCGACGACGGTCTGAGTGGGGTTCGACAAGAGTTGGTCAGGCGCAACTCGCGCCGTGCTCATGCCTTTCCTAGTTGTTCCCGAGCTGTTATCCAAGTTCCGCATCTTATGGATAGAGATAGTCGTGAAACGGATGCTCAAGTTCGGGTCGACGATGAGCAGATTGCCGAGGATGATCAAGTTCGGCCTGATGGAGAGTTGGCCGCCAATCTTGATAATAGACAACCTATCGAGGTGAGCGAACAAGTTCAGCTCGACGAGAGGTTGGCTATCGAGCTAGCCGAGGCTGAAGAAGAAAGAATCCTTCCGGAAGAAAAGGTTGTTCCGTTGGTAGTTCGCAGAATTGTAACGCCAGCCGCTGTCGGGCCGACTCGATCAACAAGAGTTACCGTTCAACAAACTATGGAGCGATGCGGAGCTCCTGACGATATTGTCTTTCATATCCCGAATGAGGACCAGAGACCTTGGGACGTCCCTGAGGGTTATATCTGCGTGTATGAAGACTATTTCAGAAGCTGCAGACTAGAATTTCCTTTGCCCAAACTTCTTTATAGGTACTGTGCACGCCGTCATGTCGCGATCTCTCAACTCCAGCCTGCCACGATTATCAACATCGTTGGGCTTCTAGTCCTTGGGGAAGATTGCGATATTCCGATTGATGTCCGGGTGTTTGAGAGGTTGTTCCGAGTGAACATCGCGAAACATAAACCTTGGTTCTTGTCGGCAAATGCGAAACCGGAGTATGACTTTGTTATGGGAAACAAGCCGAGCAAGGTTAACAGTTGGAGTACTCATTACTTTTATCTTCGGATTGACGATCTCTCTGTAGAACGGCCTGATGGCATCTTCGTGAAAATTTGGGCTCGTTTTGTTTGGAAACGAAGATGTCAGCACCGGTGGAGAGGTAAGTATCTCATTTTCTGCCTTTCCATCCTTCTGCAGTGTTCTCAATCGGGTTTAATATCGACTTCCATCCTTCTGCAGTTTCACATATATTTCTTGGAAAGAATTCAATTTAGAATGGCTTTCGAGTTTGGCATTTTAGATAAATTAAATTACACACTTGTACCAGGTCTATCATTCCAAACTATTCCTTTAATCTTCCTCAATCATAGAATACTTGGTTATCAATACCTTAATTTGTGTCCTTATTTACTGGTTAAGAGCTTAAGGCTAATGACTCCTTGTGTTGTATTTGCAGATTGGGAACTGTGTTGGTGCGGGTAATCACAAAAACTTCATCGCCTTCCTTATCTCGGTCGTCATAAGCACAATCTACTCTTATGCTATGTGTGTGCATTCCTTGATTCATATCTTGCCACCACAATCTTCATCTCTGTTCGAGGCCTTGTTCTAGTCTACCTTTTTGTGGCGAGTGTTTCCGTGGCGATTGGGTTAAGTGTTTTGCTGTGGCAACAGCTTAGCTGTATCTATGAAGGCAAGACTTACTTAAGCCATTTAAGTTCTCAAGGAAGAGAGGAAGGTGGTGAAAAGAGCTGCAGGAGACGTTTTTTGGGTGTCCATATTCAATTGAAAGGCATTTGCCAACTATAAGGAACTTGAGGAAAAGACATAAGACATGAGAAGAAGAAGAGAATGGTGAAGCCATTATGTTCTTTCAATTTCCTCGTGCAACATTTGGAGGTTGTTTTGGTCATTTAGAAACATTAATTATACTTGGAGCTAACAGGTAATGGAGATGAGCAAAGTTTGTATCTCAGTTGAGAAAATTCATGATCATAGAATATAGTAAATTTGTTTCAAGATTGTAAATGTTTGTTTCCCTGATATGCCTTGAACTCAAGAATAACAATATATGAGGGGTTGACAAATATCTTTTTAGCACTCATTTTATGGAGCTCAAGGCCTTAAAGCTTCTGGCTATTTTTCATCCACCTCTCCATACTTTTAACATATCCCACCATCCATACTTTGTAGCAACAAGGAAGTTCTGCAATTAAGCAGCACTAATATAATACACACCATTCTTCAAAGACTACAAAATGAAGACACAGCATATGCTAGTCGTCTAGGATTCTGTGATAACATAGTAATTCACAAAAGGGGAGCATTATATAGCTCTGTTCACCAAAAAAGATTGCTAGAAAATGGTTGGCTTCCCAAGAACACTCATACTTCGTCTTGGCCTTAAGATTGCGGTTAAGAGGTTAAAGTTGCCAGTCTATGGGGGGAATCCCCATTTGCCCGAGTAGCTGGTTTGCTTGAGAGAAATGCATGTTACAAGGTTAATTTAGCAGTTGGGACAACATAAGCACAATGCGCAGACAATTGCAAGTTATGGCAGGAGAAAAAAAAAGGTTTAGTGGACTAGAGCTAACCTGCAGTTAAAGAAGCCTATGTGCGCCGACAAGCCAGATAGATGAGCTGCTGTGAGTATATGATGTTTATTCCCATCGATCAACCTGTAATAATCATAAGAAAGCTTGCAGTCTCATACAAGATAAACAACGAAATGCATAGGCGTAAGATAAACAATGATTTCGTCGGCAATCGCACGGAGAAGAAGAAGCTCGCTTGCTTCGGCGATGGAGGTTGATGGAGGAAGGCGGCGATGGAGGTTCGGTTCGGTCTGTTTGCTCTGAATCGAAGCGACGATGTTGCTCCTCCTGAAAAAGACGGAGACATTTATTTGCTCCTCCGATGGATTGGGTCAGCGATGGTAGGCTCACTCTCGAGGGTTTTTCTGTAGCTGCTCGTGCTCCAATTGCCCGGTCGCGCTTTCGTCACCGGAATTAATCCCACCACCGTCGCTACCCAATCGAGTTCCTTTCATCCAATCGCCACGGAAACCGGTAACCGCGGCGGGAGAACTGCGGAGATCAGCTCGGATGTGGCCGGTTACCAGCACCGAACCGGGAGTCCTCTTCATCTTCAATTCATCACTCGAGGAGAGAGCGTGAATTGGGGATTATCGTTAATCCATGGCGGCTCCGTCGCCGTCTTCCCCATCAAGTCTCCTCTCTCCTCTGCCTTTCCGATTTGACAAAGCCTCTTTTTTTTTTCAACGACAAAGCTTTATTTCTCAGAAATTGTTCAAATTTCTCTCAGTTGAAACAGATTCAAATTTCTGCAAATCAACGAAATCAACGAGGACTAGATCGGTTCATGTAGCTTTATGGAAGAAGTGTTGAGAACTTTCGTGCTGTGGAAAAAAAAAACAACAAGACAATCCTTCAGCGTTGCAATATCTGTGACCGATATAATAGAGATTAACGTCAAGGCTTATACAGCGGTTGAGTCGAACTTGGTAAGATTTACTTGCATTTTCTACTAGTGAATGGTAAAATTGCAAAAAAAATCTCCTTGAAAGATTTATTTACCGAACCTTTTTTGGTTTAATGGAGCCGATGGAGATACTCTAAGTGAATGTTCATTTTCTCGGGAAGCAAATACAATGATGGAAAATAATTAATACCACAGAGCCAAGAAGCAAACCAAGAAGATAATTTAAAACAAAAATTAATATAAGTAGTATGTCCACTAGATTTGAGGATCAATAGCACTGTCGACATTAGTTCTTTGACCATCTCGTAAAAACTCTTCGCGGGTTTTTACCAATTTTTTAATTATAAATTTTGATTATTTAAAAATTTAGAATTCTATAAATTTTTTCACATTCCAATGGTGAACTTCATTAGAAGGTTCTTAAAAAATATATATATATTTTTTATAATTAATTTTATTAAGTTTAATTTATTTTGTAAAAAATTATAAACATACTATAT
>PKMM01029200.1:8215-248113 GCA_002933915.1 Eutrema heterophyllum | reverse complement strand
TATATATATATATATATTTTTTTATAACTCATGTAATCCGGATTCGAGGGACCGTGATCTCCGACCAGTAGGGACTCCGCATCGCCCTCTGCAAAAGACCGGAATCGCTTACACTGAAGGACCACGCATCGTCCAACATCACCGACTAATCATGGGGTCCGGAGAGACCATCGTCCAAATTTTTTATATTGTTAATATTATGTGTCAAAATCTAATTCTTTTTTACACATTAAAATCTGATCGATTGACTTGACACATGTCAAGATCATGTGAATTACTAACTTTGAAACATTCAACTTTATATAATAAGATATTGTAAGTAGAAGAGCGGAAGATGGAAGGTTGGTGTTGATCCAAATGATTGTAGTCCAATGATTTTGTTAAGATTTGAGCTCGACTATCATTAGGTGAATTTCAACTTGTGTACATTACAAACCTAGGCTCTAGAATTTATCCGGTTCTATGTATATGAAATCCGGTTTACAAAATAAAGCGTCAAAACATCCATTTTATTTTACTTTGTTATTTCTGTCAAAACAAATTTTTTCTTATAGCATCTTATATTTTAAATCATGGTAAAAGATAGTTGCGAACAAACGAAAACTTAGAATGAAAATGTGAGATGAGACTGAAACGAGAATCCTGAATAAACATTTTATCACATATCATTCTAATATAAAATTCGTGATGATTTATGCGACTAGATATATCTCATCTGTGTCAAAATCCAAATAAAAACAGATGCTAGATGTTCTTTCATATTGAGATATTAATCTTGAAGTCCCGGTTACTAACAAAAGAGCTATTTTGTCACAATCGAGGATCGTCACCAATCATATGTAGCCATTGGCTACCTTTTTTGGTTACATGAGTTATTTATATGGGAAAACACCATTGTTTAGGTGTATTCTTGCTCACTGTGTTTTGATCGTAGTGATCCTGATCTTTTGATGTATGTTGCACGTTCTAATATATAAAGCAATTCAGATGAAAAAAAGGATGAGAACAGATCAAAACATTTTCAACTATTATTTGGTCAGAAGCATTTTCAATTTATTTAAACAAAAGTTTTTACTTTTTTTTGTCCAATCATGATTTCACGTTGAACTTCAAATCCTTCCTCAATGGAATATGCGTTTCATAACATAAATTCGTATACGAGAGAAATAACTTTTTCCCACGTTTAGTGAAAGAAGCGGGATCGAACCTTGGTCATGTCAAATTGTCAATGTGTCGGGGATAGTGGAGACCATGATTTACGAGCCATTTGGAAAAGAAAAAAAATGATCTTTTGGTTTGTACGTATTTTTTTATTATTTTTTGCTTTTGGAGGGAAAATGGGAGAGAGAAAGAGAGAGAGCGAGGACACAATGGAAGTCAAACGTGGCCATTTGGATAGTTGAGGAGTCTTTGTATGAAGCAACGGCCACACAATGGAAGAGTCTTTCTCTCCTTTCACAGTTTCTAAGGGTCAAAAGTTATCTATAGGGCCCGGTCTTATAATGTAGGGGTTCTTGCCACTTTTTAATACATATCTAACACTAGGGGTGGGCCGGATCCGGATCCGAGTTTTAACTATCCGGGTCCGGATCCGTTGCTCCCGGATATCCGCCCATAATTAAGATATCCGTCGGATATCCGGATACGGATTCGAAAAAAAAAAAATTAAATTAAAATAAAATATTAAAATAATGATAAATTAAAAAANTTTAATATTTTATTAATAAAATATTATTTTAATATATTTAAAGTAACCGGATCCGGATATTCGGACCTTAAATCAGGATATCCGGATCCAGCCCCTCCGGATATCCGTTTTTTCGGATCGGATCTCAACGGATCCCGGATCGGATCTCGGATCCCAGATAATAAGTCCCACCCCTATCTAACACTTTCTGAAAATATGTACAAACCTAACACTTTCAATGCTGTACACGTGCGATTTTTTCAATTTTGTCCCTCAACCCCGACGTCTAAGAAAGGAGAACACGATACTCACGGCTAATGTAGGGAATTTATGACGAAGAAATTCCCGGCTAAAACGATATATATTATTTATATTTCCTTTAATAGCTAGTTTCCTATGTAGCTGCGGTGAATCGATCACTCCCACGCTGGCCCGGCTTTACGCCACAAACCAATCAAAAACATAAACAAAATGATCTTTCCAACAAAAAAAATGTTATATTATATTTATAGATTTTAGAAGTGCTAGAATTTAGAAAAAATGACATTTGATACAATTATCTCTATAATTTTTAAATAAAAGTGCATTTTTTGGAATGAGTGTATTACTTTTGTTTGCTACTGTTTTGAGGCTTAATTATTGTGTTTTTTGTGTGTGTGTTTCTAGTATTTGTATGTATACATTAGGCTTAATTGATGAGAGATAAGATGCTATACACGATAAATTACTCTTTTGCAAACATTATTTATTGTAAATTTAGTATCCAATATAAAGGTATGTGAAATCGAGTGGTGGTGGTCAGTGGTTTAAGAATTCTTTTTAAATGTTTTTTCTGGCAGAGTTCGAGCCTTCCTATTGTAATTCTATTACGATTTCAATCATTTTTGGTCAATCGTACAAACTTTTAGTGGCACGAAAACTCAAATTTTATAGACCTCGAGATATTAGTTTGGGTTTCGGCATGAGATATTCTGGTTAACAAAAGAAAAAAAAAATGTAGTGGACCTAGTGGTACGTGAAGAAACAGTTATATCATAGCTTTAGAAAAATAGTCATACACACACAAAAAGACAAATCATTTCTAAAAAATAAACAACCAAAAAGTTGAAAGATACTGAATTAGAAAAGAACATAATTTGAGACTATTATATAATTAGAGTATTCAATATCTATAACAAATTCACAAGCGTAGAATTATCAAACTATTTCCCATTTGATCACTCGGGGGTTCCTAGGACAATACTAGGTAGAAAACAAAAAATGGATGCCTGCCCTATTAGTGTATATAGAATACTTGTAAATAATAGAGTAAATCATACTTGTATATAATACCCGTATGTACAATTACTTTCTTAATTAATGAGAATAACACATTTATTTACTCTGGTTTAATATGGTATCAGAGCAAATAGACTCTCTCTCTTCCGCTAACAAACTTTTCTTCATTTCAATGGCGATTTGAGCTTCGTTGGGCTTCGTCAAGCTTCGATTCAGCTGCAATGAGTGTTTCGTATCATCAATTGATATACAATTTCATCATTCACTTGCTTTTCTTGCACATTGAGATTGTTTCATTCATCTTCTCCCTTTTAATTTTGTTTCTTTGACCTTCGATTGTTATTGATATTTTCGATTCACATTCGGTACAATCTTCTGTTCTTCTTTCTCGCAACCTCATCTTCTGGTTAGCGATGGCTCCGGAAGCGAATCCCGCTTCGAATCAGTCTCAATATCTAGATCAGTATGAAAATCCCTATTTCTTGCACAGTTCGGATCACACAGGCCTTGTTCTGGTCTCCGATCGTCTCACGACTGGTGCAGAGTTTCACTCTTGGCGTCGATCCATTCGCATGGCTCTCAACGTCCGCAACAAACTCGGTTTCATCGACGGTACCATCCCTAAACCCCCTGAATCTCATAGAGATGCTGGTTCTTGGATCCGATGCAACGATATGGTAGCGACTTGGTTAATGAATTCAGTTTCTAAGAAGATTAGTCAGAGCTTGCTTTTCTTGTCTACCGCTGGAAGAATCTATTGTCTAGGTTTAAGCCGAACGATGCGCCTAGGGTTTATGAGATTGAACAAAGATTGAGTAGTATTCAACAAGGTGCTATGGATATTAGTACATATTATACGGAACTCATTACTCTCTGGGAGGAATACATAAGTTTTGTGAAGCTTCCGGTATGCACTTGTGGAAAATGTGAGTGCAATGCAGCTGGTCTTTGGGAAGTATTGTAACAACGTAGTCGTGTGACTAAGTTCTTGATGGGATTGAATGAAGCATATGAATCAAGCAGACGACACATCTTAATGTTGAAACCAATTCCTTCCATAGAAGAGGTTTTCAACATGCTCACACACGGTGAAAGGCAGAAATCAATCAAACCAAGTTCAACATCTGATAATGTTGTCTTTCAGAGTTCTGCACCTACTAATTCTCAGGTTTACAGTGGTCAGACTGAGCATTCTGCTTTTGCTATGAACAACAACAACTATCGGCCCAAACAGAGACCTCTATGTACTTACTGTGGCTAGCTTGGACATATTGTTCAGAAATGTTTCAAGATCCATGAATATCCTCCTGGATATAAATTTAACAACTTAACTTCAGGAACTGGTAATTTCAGAGGATCTACTCCAACCGGTTTTGTTTCAAGAGGACATAACAATTTCACTCCTCGACATTCTTTCCAATCACCAACCCAATTCCAGCCTGCACAACAACAATCTCAGAAGTCTAATGCAGTAACAAATGTAATGACTGGGTCTAAGCTTTACATGCCTCCACTAGCAACTAATGTTGTCAATCTTGACTTCAGTCAAATGGACCAGAATCAAGTTCAGACTCTCATCCATCAACTTCAAACTCATGTGAGACCTTCAGAGCCTGCAGTCCCTCTAGCTTCCATAACTGAGAATGGTCATATGGCTTCTTCATCTACTTATGGTAATGTTTCATTTCCTTCCACTTCTCTTCGTTTTGAAAATAACTGTCTCACTTTCCAACACCAGTGTCTCTCTTCTCTTTCCAACACACTCCCTAGTGGTGCTTGGATAATTGACATTGGAGCCACTACACATGTGTGTTCTGACTTGGCAATATTTAGTGGAACCTCATCTGTGATTGGTGTTACGATCTCTCTACCAAATGGCATTAGAGAACCAATCACTCACACATGCACAATTCATGTTTCATAATCTCTTGTTTTGCATAATGTCCTGCATATTCCATCTTTT
Source organism: Eutrema heterophyllum (assembly GCA_002933915.1). Classification (NCBI taxonomy): domain Eukaryota; kingdom Viridiplantae; phylum Streptophyta; class Magnoliopsida; order Brassicales; family Brassicaceae; genus Eutrema; species Eutrema heterophyllum. The sequence goes on along the minus strand of PKMM01029200.1, from coordinate 243,185 downwards.
AGATTTAATCTCATTAGTGTTAGTCATTTGCTTACAGAAAATCATTGTTCTGCTCATTTCTATACTGATCATTGTTTGATACATGCATCTATTCAGGACTTGACGATTGGTAGAGGAACTCTTATACACGATCTCTATATCCTAGAGACTGGTGTCACACTTCCCTCTACCAACTTCTGTGGATCCTTGTCAGCTGATGGACATATTTGGCACCAGCGCCTTGGACATCCTTCATCTGCCAAGTTACAACATCTTTCTGGTATTTTACCTTTATCTAAGTCTAGTCTGTCTTCTAGTATTCCTTGTTCTGTGTGTCATTTAGCTAAACAGAAACGTTTACCTTTTATCTCTCATAATCATTTGTCACCATCACCATTTGATCTTGTTCACTTAGACATTTGGGGTCCTTTCTCTGTTGAGTCTATAGAAGGTTACAAATATTTTTTTTACCTTAGTAGATGATTGTACTCGTGTAACCTGGATTTAGATGCTAAAGAATAAAAGTGATGTTTCAAAAGTTTTTCTAGCTTTTATTCAACATGTTAAGACTCAATATGATGTTGTCATTAAATCATACGAAGTGACAATGCCCATCAACTTGCATTTACCAAAATTGTTCAAGATCATGGCATGGTTCATCAATATTCTTGTGCATATACACCACAACATAATTCTGTAGTGGAACGCAAACATCAACATTTGTTAAATGTTGCAAGAGCATTGTTATTTCAATCAAACATCCCACTGATCTATTGGAGTGACTGCATTTGCACTGTTGTATTTCTTGTTAATAGAACTCCTTCTTTGCTTCTAGGAAAGCAATCTCTTTATGAACTATTGAATAAGAAAACACTAGATTACTCTTTTCTTTGTTCATTTGGATGTTTATGCTATGTGTCTACACTGTCTAAGGATGGAACCAAGTTCACTCCTAGAGCTGACTCATGTGTATTTTTAGGATATGCTTCAAGTTATAAGGGATATAAAGTTTTGCATATAAACACTAATATTGTCTCTGTATCTCGTAATGTGGTTTTTCATGAGAATTTTTTTCCATTTAAAACTGATATTACTTATCATCCATCTGTTGATCCATTTTCTAAAACAATCTTGCCATTACCCATTCCTTCTGTTTTGGATTCTACCATTCATCTTACTGATAATCATTCCTCATCTCTTTCCCCATCTCCTGCCTCTACACCATCATCTCATGCATCTGCATCATCATCTCATGCATTTGCACCACACTCTAATGCCCCATCTGTATCACACGAGACTGTCACAGAAGGCACATCTCAGGTTCAACTTCTCAATGCTAGGCCAAAATGTACAGTCAAGGCTCCAGGTTACTTATCTGATTTTCACTGTTCTTTCACCAAAATTTCTACTCCTTTAATTCCTTTATCTACTCCATATCTACTATCTTCTGTTCTCTCTTATACTAATCTCAAACCACTCTACCAGTCCTATGTCTTCTCTTACTCTCTTGAAACAGAACCAACATCTTTTAAGCAAGCCATATTATCACCTCATTTCAATAAAGCAATGAATGATGAACTTCAAGCTATGGAGGTCAATAGGACATGGACAATTGAATCTCTGCCACAAGGAAAGAATGTTGTAGGCTGCAAATGGGTGTACACCATTAAGTACAATGCCGATGGTAGCATTGAGAGATACAAAGCCAGACTAGTTGCTAAGGGCTTCACACAGCAAGAAGGCATAGACTTCACTGACACCTTTTCACCAGTAGCTAAGCTTGCAAGTGTGAATTTACTACTCAGTTTAGCAGCTATTACTGGTTGGAGCCTTTCCCAAATGGATGTTTCTAATGCATTCTTGCACAGTGACCTTGATGAGGATATTTACATGAGTTTACCTCAAGGCTACACACCTTCTTCAGGTACTCTTCCTCCTAATCATGTGTGTAGGCTGCATAAGTCCTTGTATGGCTTGAAGCAAGCATCAAGGCAATGGTATCACTGTCTCTGACGTTTTGATATCTGCTAGTTATGTTCAATCACCAGCTGATAATACTTTGTTTGTGAACCAATCTGGTTCTCAGTTCACTGATGTTTTAGTCTATGTTGATGACATTATGATTGCCAGCAATAGTGCTACTGAAGTCAGAACTCTCAAGGATGCACTTAACTCTAAATTCAAGATCAAAATCTTGGGAGCATTACGATTCTTCTTAGGCCTAGAAATTGCTAGGAGTGCTGCAGGAATCTCTGTTTGTCAGAGGAAATATGCTCTGAATCTTCTGGCTGATGCATGCTTATTAGGCTACAAACCTAGCACTGTCCCGATGGATCCTACTGTAACGCTGAGCAAGACAACATGGACTCCTCTACCTGACCCTACTCCATACAGAGCACTCATTGGCCGTCTCCTGTACTTAACCATCACACGGCCATATATAACATTTGCTGTCTACTGTCTCAATTAGTTCATGTCAGCTCCAACTGACATCCATCTATATGATGCTCACAAAATCCTGAAGTATATCAAGAACAATCCTGGACAGGGTTTAATCTATTCCGCAACTTCCAAGATATGCCTTAATGCATTTGCAGATGCGGATTGGGCTACTTGCCTGGATACAAGAAGATCTATTACTGGATATTGTGTCTACCTAGGTGACTCTCTCATCACTTGGAAGTCAAAGAAGCAGGATGTTGTTAGCCGTAGTAGTACTGAAGCTGAATACAGAAGCATGGCTCATGCAACCTGTGAAATACTCTGGCTACATCAGCTTCTCACAGATTTGAAGATCACGGTACACACTACTGCCAAACTCTTTTGTGATAACAAATCTGCGATGCACATTGTCACTAATCCCGTGTTCCATGAAAGGACCTAGCACGTTGAAATAGACTGTCATACAGTTAGGAATCAGGTCAAGAATGGTTTCTTGAACTTGATGCATGTCTCTAGCGCTAATCAACATGCTGATATTCTGACCAAGCCACTACATCCATGTCTTTTCCACTCTATCCTTAACCGTATGTCCATTTCAAGCCTTTATCTTTCACCAGATGGTTCCAATCCAAAGGCTTGAGGGGGGGGGGTGTATTAGTGTATATAGAATACTTGTAAATAATAGAGTAAAGCATACTTGTATATAATATCCGTATTTACAATTACTTTCTTAATTAATGAGAATAACACATTTATTTACTCTGGTTTAATATGTCCAGACCTTAGAGAGATTAGTCTGGGTTCTGTTCTAGGACCCTCCCTGGTTATGAAAATATCGATAACAATTTCACAACACTATTTTTGAATACCAGATCATCATCAATCTAATTGACGGCTTTTTATTTTCCCGTGAATGATTCGTGAACCATATGCTTACGTGGAGCAAAGAAGTTTTATGTTTAAAAACAAAAAAGGAAGTTCTATGTTTCTATGAATTCTATGAGTTCGATTGGTGATATAAAATGGTAAATGGGAAGAGAGACCAGCAAATGGTATCTGAATAGCTAAAAAGATAAGAAACAATGATAAGATCAGAAAGTTGTATGAAAAAACTTAAAAATTTCGTTTTCGGTATCATTTGTTTTTATCTTTTTTTTTTTTTATTAAAATGGTAACTTCCGATTTTCTCAATGTGGTTTCGAAAGTTGTACTTTCGGCTTTAGTATCCATCATGTATTTCCCGTGTATTGGGGTTAGTTTCCGGGGAAGTTTTGTTTTCTGTCGGTTTTATGTATCAAAACCGTATTTTACCATTGTATTATATAATAAAAGAGATTCAGAAAAAACTATTAAAATGGTAATTATTAAAAAGTTAAAAGTTCTGTTTTCAATATTATAAAACGTAAGACTATATTGTAATTTTTTTGGAACAATTCAATTACTATATATCGAATATATAAATTAGAAGGTACACCATATTAAATTAATATATCATATTATGAGTTTAGTAATATAGGAAGAAATTTTACTAAAATTCTAATATAGAAAATAACGAGATTGGAAAAAATCTAAAATATATAAATTAAAAATAGACCGAATCTTCTAAAATCAAGGAAATAAATAATTTTGTTTGTTGACCAAAAAGACCGTTTTGTTTAGATTGTTATGGTTACAGATTATTTTGGGGTCAGATTGCTAAAATTTAGAGTTCGTTTTAGGACTTAGGATTTATTTAATATATTTATTTTTTTATGTTTGAATTATATGTTTTAGGTGGTTGACAAAAACAAAAAAAAATTATATGTTTTTAGTTTAATTTTCTATTTAAATACGTAGAGTAAAACGAATTTCAGGTATTAGACCTTTTCGATACGAAAGCCTGTCCCCTGGACCATGTTAGGTGGACTGCAAGTCTGCAACACATGTTTCTTTCCTCTCGCTGGAAAAGACAAAAGAGATTCTCCTTTTTAAAATTTGATATGCTTATCAAATTTAATTTTGATAATCCAATAAAATAAAGAACATTCGAATACGATTATACGAGCATTTTGGAAAAAGAAATTCGATCAAATTAAAAATTCTCATAACGCAAGCATGAAATATAAGAAATAATACTTGATATTGCATATTTGTGGATGCTCTTCTTTACGAAAAAAAAAAATACTATTAACATAAAAATCATTCGAATATAAATCTTTTAACATTCGTACGAATTTTACTTAACATATGCAGGACAAACTTTAGACAGATGTCTTGCAAATCATTGTGTTTCTGTTTCAATCATGAAAAGAATATTACTTTCATTTTAACAAAAAAAAGAAAAGAATATTAGTTTCATGATTTTGATTTAAAATTGAGATTTACTTTCTATGGGCTTCTTCTACTACAAAACTTTATTACAATCTCAAAAGCAAACATTACCACGAGACTACACGTTTTAGTCCCAAAAAAGAATCGATCATTGCACAAGGTGATTCATTTAGAGAATTCGAGGTTTTTGGAGTTGCATATTTTTTTGACTTATAGATCCGAATCTGGTCCAATTACAATGAACATTGAATTAAAAAAGTATTTAAATTATAAATATTAAATTTTGAAAACAATCAAAGATAAGTAAATAAAACAAGTAAAGTAAGAGACATTAACCACAATATAATACACAGAGACTAACAAAGGTTTAGTCCCAAAAGAATGCTCATTGTTATATACATAAGAACCGAGCCAAGTGGCTACAGAGACTTATGGTCCAAGCTAGACCTTGTGAACAACAATGCCGAACCATTCACACACCTAAGTACAAGCAACCTACTGTCTATATACGTACCACAAACAAGCTTAGACAAATCAAACATCTCCTGTGGAATCTGCTTTCTAACTTCTCCAATCACATTCCCAGGTGAATCTATACGATCATGCATATTCATCGTTACTTCGATTTCCCCAGAAACGAGTTTCGCTACAGGAAGACTCGACGGGAACTCCTTGAAGGGCACGACTTTTTTCCATTTCTTGGTTTCTAGTTTCTCGACTAGACCTTCTTCAGCATCTGGTTCTCCCATAGAGAACTTACCAATGTTCTTTTTCTCTTCTTTGAGGTAAAGTCTTTTTCCGGCTACTAGTCTGAACTGAGAGAGCGTTTGTAACTTACCCGTGGCTCCGGTTTTGTTGTGTGGCCAGTCTTTGCTGGTTATGGCGGTGAAGCCTATATCAGAGGTAAAGGACAGTGAAGTGTTGTTGGCATCTGAAGCTCGGGTTATTGTTAAGTGAACATTGCCTATTAAGGCACGTGTGGATGGCTGACGAAGAGTTAGACCTATGTGCTTTCCGGTTGAGTATAACAGACGCCATTTGCCGGGTAAAAGCTCCAACCAACACTGTGTTTATCCAGAGATTAAAACCATGTTTTTCACTTATTAACGCACTTTTAAGTGTGATAAATCAAAAGTTAAAGAAGCATGAGAGGTGGTAATTCGTACATTTGGTTTTGGACATGGGTTCAGCATCTCCATCAGTTCGATGAAGTGGGCAAGTCTTTGGCGCTGCATAAGATTTGTTTTCCGGTCAGTCTTTTAGGAGACTATGTAGGTGGGTAAAGGTTCAAACTTTTATAAAACCGACAGAACAATATCTCATATATACCTGAGGCATGCGGTAAATGTATTCTTCTGAAATCCTTACTGCGGTTGATCCAAGACCCCATCTGATGATATCCATTGATGGGGCAACACGCCATCTTGGTCCACATAGAAAAGGATGCTTAAGAGCATCCAAGCAACTGCACCAAACCCCAACAGATTTTGTTAATGTAGCTTCTTACTTACCCCATTGAAGGCCTCCATTGACTGGTAATATTATCGTGCACTAATGTTAATGTTAGAATGTTACCTTATTCTTTTAGAAGGTCTGGTAGCGATCAAAGAAGATAAAAGGTGCCATCCTGCTCCCCAGTTTCTATCAAGTATCTGAGAGCATACAAGGGGTAATGATGAAAAACTGTTTAATCTCTCTGCAAGTGAAAGAACTTGCAATTATGCTGAGAGGTGCAAGATAACACTTACTTGCACTCCGGTATTTCCAGATTCGGAGTTTGTATTGAGCGTTGTCACGAAGAATTCCCGTAGCGAGGACGGATCATTCCCCTAGATATACGTTTAAAAGAATATTTAGTGAAAATCAACATAAGTTTATTAACATCAAACTCATCAATGGATTTTTACATCAGGCGCACTCTGTAGCCCAGTTAATAATACCTTTGCCAGGAAAGACTTCAACTTCGCAAAAATTATTGGATCCATCAGTTCTTGAAGTACCATTTTCGCCATCATGAATCCAACACATCTTTGACCATTAAAAGGAAATGTAAAATTAGGCCGGGGAATGTAAACAAACAGAAACGAGAATTAGCACCTCTTCTCAAAATACCTCATGTCAAATGCTATCATCATTTGTCGTCTGTCCATGGTACTGTAAGCGCTGCTAGTACTTGGACCATCCCCGCAAAAGTCAGCAGCATTTCCGAGAATGCCTACCTATAATTTGGAAAAACTCTAAAATTAATTGGCAGTACTGAAACATACATAACTAAGTGATAAATTAGCTTAATAATCAAACTTCACTATTGAAAGTATATACTAACTTTGATATGTCTATCCACAGGGCTGATATGCACATTTTCCAATCTCAGTTCTGTGTGAGCAAGACCATGGCTGTGCAAGTAATTGACCTTCAAGTTAAAGAACAACAAAAAACACATGTTAAGCAAATCATGACAAAAATAAATGACTCTTCTGGCTGTTTAAATGACACAATACATACTCCGATTAAAAGATCCCTCATTAATATACGGATTAGTCTTAACTGCCGTGAAACTGCAGGCCCTCCAGTTGTATCATCCCCCACCCTTCTAAAAGATTCTTCATCTAGTGCAAGAGTAGCTTCTAATGTTGGAAGCCAATCAGATTGTTGAAGCCAATGCCTAATCGAGAAACTTCCATGGCACTGCAAGAAGAGATACAGATTAATGAATGGTAGAAACCTATGACGAAACAGTATTTCTGCAACATTCTGACCATATTTGTGGATAAGGAGGGAAGCACTTACCCCATGTACCAGAGTAAATGAGTACGGATCATCGCCCAAGTTATTGGAGATATAACCGTGAACTTGCATTGAGTAAGAATGGTAGAGAAGTCTACGACGAACTAGCTTTTTCAATACCTGCAAATAGTAAACAAATATCGGTTACCCATACTGAAGAGATACACTAAGCAAGGTAATAGACTAATAATGGTAATCCGAAAGAGAAGACAAACTTCTATGGCTCTTCTTCCCCTTCTTTGAGCGTGAGTGGTATTCAATTTCCGGAGGACAACTCCTTGGTTAAACAAAGGGCTGTGAAATTGAAGCACCACAGATGAAGCCCTGAAATCATCCTTGAAATCTTGTAATACAATGAAGTAGAAACTGACCTATCTGGAACCTGAACTATAGCTTCAAACACAAGCTCATCGGCCTGTAAGAAAGTAATGTCATTTAGTCATATGGACGCAAATCTAAAAGCATCATAGTAAACATAGAAACAATCAAATTGGTACTAATAATACCCGGCCGCCATGACCAATGCTAACACGATCAAGAATCTTAAAATCATTCCACTTGAACTGCAACACATGTGCTGATTCATCCTCCACTGATACTGAGGGACGACTCTGAACATCCTCGTCCATCTCCACATTAGATGATGAAGATTTCAAGGAAGACGAACATCGAAATTTCACAGGCTCTGCACGAACCGAACCCGTGGGCGGCCATAGACTACGGTTCCGTTTCAAACCAATGCTCGAGTTCTTAGCAGATTGCAACACTTCCAAATTCCGCAGATTTGGAGTCGAACATACACCACAGAGTGCCATCCGACCAAAAACCTCTACGTAGCGAGAAAATTCTCAATTATTCACAAACAAATCAAACACATTACATATCATTTCTCCCCCACGAAATACAAAGCAAATCCACATTTAGAAACTCAAATCCGTCAACACTAATCTTCCAAATAATTTCAAACTAAATTTCAACACAATAAGAAGAAAAAAAAGGAAAATCGAAGAGAGATTACGTGAACAACTTAATCCCGCAACAAAACAATCATTGATCAATCATAATACTCGAATCAAAAGCTTACCGCTAAGAGGAACCGATCAAACACACAAAGAGAGAGAGAGAGAGATTGAGAGATTCGATCCTTCACATTCAAAAACGGATTAGTTGGAAATTTCAGAAGGAAATAAAAAAAAACGAAAGTCGTATATAACGACAGAGAAGCTCGTGAGAGTTGCGTGATGAAGTACGTCTGAGGCATCGCGCCTCGAGGTCGACTCACGTCTACGTCTGCCCATTGATTTCTTTCTTTCTTTCTTCTACAAAAAATCTCATCCCAACTCTTGTTGGGCCTTAACAAAATGGGCCTTTAGAAAAGTTCACACTATTGGGCTCCAGCTGTCTCCAGTTTTCAGTCTGATGACGTGGCGATCACTGACTGGATGGATGACCGAGCGTGAGATAACCACCGAAGCGCACTACTTACTGAACCGGCGTAAGCAAAATTCGATCAGATGACCTCATGGGGGCAAAAAACCGTAATAATGTCGAAGTTTAAAGGGTTAATATCGTCATTATTGATTTAATCCCTTAGTCTTCCCTTGTCTGAAAAAAACAGTTTCTCGTTTTTCTTCTTCAGCATCGAAAGGGCATTAAGGGCTCTCTCTCTTCCATATTTATCCTCAACTCCCGCTCCGTGGCTCTTTTGTAATTTCTCCATATAAATCTCGCCGCCGGCCGTCGAATCGCCGGCGATCTGGATTCTTCGGCCGCAGTTCGTTTCTCATCCTTCTGGAGTCTTGTATTTGTTTCGCGGCTTGCTTCGAGATCAAATCCCCCCGAAAACCTTCGATTAGGGTTTCCTTTTTGACGATTTGAAATCGAGAAGAATCAGTTTTCGTAGATTGGGGTTTCGTGATTCTGAGGAGGTTTTTGTTATCTTTTTCTGATTTCATTACTACCATCGAAGTGATTCCTCGAGATGCCAAAGAGTACGAGGCACAAATCGAGCAAGCACAAGGATGCGAGGGACTACTCTGATTCGGAGAAAGAGTCGACTTTGAAGGAGAGGAAGAGCAAAGAGGAGAGTAGTGCTAGGGTTTCCAAGGATTCTGGTTCTGGTGACAAACGAAAGCTTGATTCCAAGGAGTATTACGATTCGATTAATGGCGAGTACTATGAAGAGTACACTTCCTCGAAGCGGCGGAAAGGGAAAACCGGTGAGAGTGGTAATGATAGGTGGAACGGTAAAGATGAAGAGAAAGGGGAGAGTTCGAAAAAGACCAAGGCGTCTAGTGAGAAGAGTAGGAGGAGAGAGGAAGGAGAAGGTGAGGAGACGAAGAAGAGTAGTGGTAAAAGCGATGGTAAGCATAGAGAGTCTAGTAGAAGGGAAAGCAAAGAGTTTGACAAGGAGAAAGATCGGGAAAAAGATAGGAAGTATAAGGAAAGCAAAATTGACAAGTTTTATGATGGTGAAGATCACCATAAATCCAAGGTTGTCTCTGAAAAAAATGGTAAGATATCTCGACCACCGTCAATTGATTCGATTCGTAATCTAAATAACCACTGGAACTTTAAAAGTGAACACATTTGCCTTTAGTATGTTGTTTCGAAAAAAATTCTTCTGGTTTAGTTGACTTTAGTGCTCGTCTTTGATGTTGCTTCTGAGACTTGTAATTTCTATGCTAAACACAGTTCTGGTTGCAGTCTGCCAAGAGAATTATATCTAAAAAAAAGCAGGATTCATATGTTTTCTCTCGTTTTTGTATATGAATCAAAGTTCTTAGTGGAAGACAAACTCACAGGACGCCTTTTTCTATTAATGGGAATGTAGAATCTTTGTACACCTAAGTGTAGTCTTTTGAAGCAATATTGTCATTAACACTTGCAGAATTTATTCAAGTTGCTTCTATTCTACTGCCTTTTCCAAGATAAATGGAGTTAGTGCCGCTTTGCTTGCTATTATTATTTGAGGCTGCGTGTAACTCATTAAAAATATATGAAAATTTGCAAATGTATTTGTATTTAGTGAGATCCCTCATATTCAATTGAATAGTTTAGAAAGCTGCAAAAGGGTTTTTGGATTGTTTGCTAATCTTGCTATTTCTTTTGGACTCAGAGTCGAAAGCTCAGGATCAGCTAAGGAGTCCAGGGAAGGAAAATCATACTGAGAAGCGATCAAGGCGCAAAAAGGATGATCATGGTGTTGGAGACAAGCATCAAGATAACAGTGATGATGTTGGTGATAGGCTTTTCACTTCCGGAGATGACTACATTAAAGATGGAAAACAGAAAGGAGAGAAAAGCAGAGATAAATACCGGGAAGACAAGGAAGAAGACATCAAACAGAAAGGTGACAAGCAGAGAGATGACCGACCTATTAAAGAGCATCATAGGTCTGATGAAAAGCTTCTCCGAGATGAAAGTAAAAAAAAAACTAAATTACAGGATAGCGACCATGGTCATGAGCCTGACAGTGAACATGATGGATATCATGACCGTGAACGCAAACGGGACTATGAGAGAGAGAGTGATCGGAATGAACGGGACCGTGAACGAGCTCGGGATCGTGATTATGAGCGAGATAGGGACCGTGATAGGGATAGGGACCGGGATAGGGACCGGGAACGCGATCGCGATCGTCGGGATTACGAGCACGATCGTTACCATGAACGGGATTGGGACCGTGATCGGAGTAGAGATCGTGACCGGGATCATGATAGGGACAGGACCCATGACAGAGAAAAAGACCGTAGTCGTGACTATTATCATGATGGGAAACGAAGTAAAAGTGACCGGGAAAAGGATAATGATCGTGACGCGTCGCGTCTAGATGATCAAAGTGGTCGGTATAAGGATAGGAGGGAAGGTAGGAAGTCTCCAGATTATCAGGATTATCAGGAGGTCATCATGGGCACTAGAAGTAGCAGAGCAGAGCCTGATGGTGATATTATTAGATCAGAGCGCCAACCTTCCAGTTCGGTGGTTCAAGAAGAGAATGGGTATGATTTGTCCTAAGCATTTTAGTTTTGTGATTGGTGCTCTGTGTACTTGGAATCGTTGTGTGTGCTATCTTGAATTTAGTGTATTCAATTGGACTTATGTAATTTGAAATTGGAGATTTGGGCTGCTGCCTGAATTTGAGATCTTATAGTTTGTGGTAAGCTTTTGAAGAAGCTTGAAAGTTGAGATTGATCATAATTTTGTTATGGTGAAACAGGAATGCGTCGGAACAGATAACCAAAGGGGTCTCTTCTAGGGAAGCGGCTGAGCTGTCTGGAGGATCAGAGAGAGGTACAAGACATAAAGGTTCTGAAAGAACAGCAAAGATGGAAGATGGTGTTATTGGCGAGTTTCAGGGTGAAAGGTCTTCCGCCACAAAAGCTTCACCTAGACCAGTGGTTGAAAGATCTCCCTCTTCGACGAGTCTTGACCGGAGATTCAATAATCGGAATTGTGCAAGACGGAGTCTTGAAGTTGAAGAAGCAGGTCATAGGAACAATGCTAGGGATTTTTCAGCAGCTGAGGATGAAAGGCTCCTGGTAGATGAGACATCCCAGGCAGAATTATCCTTTAACAATAAGGCCAACCAGAACAATTCTTCTTTTCCTCCACGACCTGAATCTAGGAGTGGCATTGGTAGCCCTAGAGTGGGCCCTCGAGAAGAAGATAACAGGGTCAATACCGGTGGACGTTATAAGAGAGGCGTTGATGGGATGATGGGAAGAGGGCAAGGTAATGTGTGGAGAGGTGTCCCAAGCTGGCCAACTCAACTTCCAAATGGATTTATTCCATTTCAACATGTTCCAACTCACGGAGGTTTCCAAACTATGATGCCACAATTCCCATCGCCATCTCTCTTTGGGGTGAGGCCTTCAATGGAAATGAACCATCCGGGAATCCCTTACCATATACCTGATGCTGAGAGGTTCTCTGGCCACATGCGTCCACTCGGGTGGCAGAATATGATGGATGGCTCAGGCGCTTCTCACATGCATGGTTTTTTTGGGGATATGAGTAATACTGTTTTTAGGGATGAATCAAACATGTATGGGGGATCTGAGTGGGACCATAACAGGCGGATGCATAGCCGGGGTTGGGAATCTGGTGCAGATGAGTGGAAAACTCGAAATGGAGATGCGAGCATGGAAGTCTCATCAATGTCTGGTAAAGATGATAACTTGGTGCAGGTTGCTGATGACGAGTCTCTTGGCGGCCAAACGAGTCACTCTGAAAATAACAGGGCAAAAAGCGTCGAACCTGGGTCGAATCTAACATCTCCAGCAAAAGAACTGCATGCGAGTTCCCCTAAAATAACAGTGGAAGTTGTGGCTGAAGATCCTATGGCAGAAAAAATTGATAACTCTGAACGTTATTGTCAGCATTATCTCTCAAAGCTTGATATATCGGTAGAACTTGCTGATCCCGAGCTGTGGAAAAGCATTAACTTATTGATGGGTGAAGAACGTATAACAATTGATGATGGAACTGCTGTGTTTGTAAATCTCAAGGTAAAACTTTCTCTATTCTCGGACATTGACATCAATCATTCTTTTTGTATATAACTTTGAGACCCTGTTCTCATATCTCTATATTCTTTTGATGACAGGAAGGAGGGAAGAGAGTGCCCAAAAGCAACAGTACTTCCTTGACGACTCTTTCACTGTTTCCTTCTCAAAACAGTTCAGTGTTTCAGGTAATGCACTAACACAAGGAAAATAATATTCTGGTATTAGCTCCGGACAATTCGAGACTTTTGTCAATACATTAACGTGATCTTCCCACTTTCAGATCGCAATGGACCTTTACAAGGAGCATAGATTTGAATTGAATGGTCTTCCAAATGTTGAAAATCAGGGGCCTCCTCAAGTCTCTCCTTCCAATTTGGTTGAAGTCGATACCAATGATGATGTGAATGATGCCATGAAAGGAAATAGTTTTGTGGAGACATCAGATGTGAAAATTGCGGATGTGTCAGATTTAGACAAATCCCAAAAGGAACAGCAAAATGTGTCATCACCTGTTGATTTCGGAATGGAGATAGAAACACAAGACGAAGGATCTTCATCTCCCAATCCAAACAAGGCACCTGAGGCTCCCGAGGCTGTGGCTTCAGATCACATTGAAGGTTATGAGAAAGATGCAAAGTCAGATGATGGAGCTGGTGTAGACCAAACAATGGAGACAGCTCATGAACATGATGGTGTTCCAGAAGGTGATCCTGTTACCGACCAAACAATGGAGACAGCTCGTGAACATGATGGTGTTCCAGAAGGTGATCTTGTTACCGACCAAACAATGGAGACAGCTCGTGAACATGATGGTGTTCCAGAAGGTGATCCTGTTACCTTGACAATAGCTTCACCGTCTCTCGTGATTATGGAGGTTGATGAGCAGAACGATTCGTCTGAAGACGAGAAGATGGAAGAAGCAGAAGAGAAGAAAGCTGAAGCTGGTGATGGTGATGGTGATGGTGATGGTGATGGTGATGGTGATGGAGACGGAGGTGTAGTTGGGGATGTATCTCCAAAGGTAACGGAATCATTAGTTCATGAATCTGATGAGTCAGTAATAAGTCGGATACATCATTCTCCTCAAAGTACACATTAAGACATTTCTATAATTCCATCTCCTTTCTGCTTTGTTTTGTTTGTTTTCTTTTTATCTTTTACTTAATGCAATTTTTTTTCTCCCTCCAATCCATTGGTTATCTTCTTCTTCTGTTCCTTTCTTTTGTGCCCTCTTCGCTCATTACGTGCCGAAAGAAATAATAAAACATTAGAGAAAAAAATGCTATCCAGTCTTTTTTTTTGTTGCTTTTGATATTTTTGAGTAATTGAAACCCTAAAAGAAAGAAGAGATTTGAAGAGTTAGCTATACAGAAATGGCAAATGAGAAATGACTTAGCTACAAAAACTCTCTAGTCGTTCTACCTACAAAACACATAACTTGGAGCTTATGAAGAAGTGCCGTATTTGGATATCGAAAAAGAGGTGTCTATGTAACGGATCAATTTCATCAGCTTTAAGCTCCCTGAGATTCCTATTCAGGCGTGGAGAGCAACAGGTTCTTGGGTTAGTAGTCAGGTTCTTGGCTTCTTCTTCTTCTTCTTCTTCTTCTTCTTATGTGTAAGAGCAGCTACAACAAAGTTTCTCTAATTCATGAATTTCCTGCAGTTGAGAGATTTGCATAGGCACGGCACCTTGAATTCATCTGGCTCATCTGGATCAAACAAGTAATCATATCTGCCAAAACACACACAACCATCTCATATTTAGTGAATGAACCAAAGGGTAATGCGTTAATTGTGTAAAGAGAGTGATATATATATATATATATACGTCAACTCTTCGCCAGCAGGTACGGTGGTCTTGGCAATCAAAACAATCCGGCTTTCGTCATCTCCTACGCTCATAATCCTTGCATAGCAATTTGGCATACACTGCATCACACACCACACCAGTTTGGTTTTGGACTCAAGACTCTTTGTTGGTAACCATTCAAATTTATATACATGATGGATTTCTTACCGAATGGTTTATTAGTCGAGCGATATTCCCTTTTTCTGTAGCATCCACCACTACTTCCTCACTGATCTTAAACAGCTGCAACAAATTTCAAACAAACATAAAGTTTCAGAAATATATGCTCAAAAATCCTTGTTAAGACTGTAGCAAGAGAAATATCGGTTTCAACTCACATAGCAATCCTTCCCTTCCCTACGATATCTTGCTTCCCTTAAGTCTGCAATGATTCCTCTCACTTGTTCCCCACGGTATTCAAGAACCTGACAAGAAAATACATTTCAACACTTAACACAACAGAAAGAAGGAATTAGATTTCCTTCATGGAATAAGTATGTTCAGATGGCTCTGCCTACCATTTCTCCTTCTTGAATATTTCTTCTCGCGAAAAGACCCCATCCATGTATCCCAGACTGACCAAAGCAGACCCGATCCATTTCTGTCCTCTGTCACAAGTCAATGAAACTCGTAGGATGTCAATACAACAAGATACAGGTACGTAATCTCTTCCGAAATTATGGGAATGCTTACCTGCAAGTGGTGAAGCCGTTCCCTGAACGAGGAAAATGATTTGGGTTCTTCTGCCACATGCTACACATTATATTTAACAAAAAGACTCAGTCCCAAGGTGCGTTTCCTGGTGTATTATGCTTATTAGTACTACAGAAAACAAATTTATTACCCTGAATGCGTTCAGAATTTGAATCGCTGCTGAAGGATGATGACGTGGTCCTCCAGTGTGGTGAGGAATACCTTCTTCTTCAGTCCTCTATAAATCACAAGCACCCACATAATGGATCAGCCTACTAAACAAAGATGATTTGAACCTACGCATACAAAGTTTTTAAAGATTCAACACAGATACCTTCTTGCTATTAACCTTTCTTTTAAATAATCGACAACGAGCAGAAGAAAATGGATCAATTGGTACAGTATCCTCTGCAGGAGACTCTTCAACTTCTTCTCTGTTCGCTAAAATAAGCCTCGAACCCGTTCTCTTCTTGTTTTGAACAAGACTTTTGGCAGAGAAGACCCCTGAAGGGGTTTGTATAATTAGCACAGTATCTGGATTCGGAGCCCTACAGCCAAAAACAACAGAGAACACAAAATTTATAACCCAAAATCATATAGCAAAGATTTTGCAAGCAGGGTACTGAGAACATTTACCTGTGATAAGCACAATACGACACCATCTTCGTTATCTGTCGACCATTTTTCTCCAAGCAGTGCAGCTACATTCAACATGTGCATCTATTACCGAACAAACTTATAAAATCATAGAGACTGAACATAGTTTACGAAATACTAGTTCAAATACAAAATGTTAGAGCAATCTGATTCCATAATGGTCAAACTCAGGAGTCAGATAAAGTAAAGAATTATGGAACGAGGATAAATCAGAAATAATATGGCTTACCTCCATTCTATACCCAGCTCGGGAAGCACACATGGCATGATAATAAGTAGAGCACTTGCAACACTGAGTGCATGAGCCATGTATTTGCTTGCATATCACACAAATCTGGAATTCATCAAGTAACCATGGGAGCCAATCAAATGAACGCAATAGACCGAATATGAGATCCAGGAATCAGGTATGTACCTTCACAAAATGACTTGATGGAATACTCAAAATCCCCAAAGCTGGTTCCATTTTTTCTTCACTTGCAAAACATACTTCAGGCTGAAACCAAGCACATGTAACGTGAACCCACAATGTCTCCACATCAGTTGGCTTCAATGCACCTCCTATTTATCAGAATACAAAAATTGGCAAAAGTTAGTTGACAGGCAACAATGCGAAATTCTCCATGAAAATTCCAATTTCCGAGGGGAGTGGATAGTCAAAAATGCTCTTTAAGTAATATGCATAGGCGCCACCAGGAAAAACAATTACTATGGCGAAGAACCCCTCTTACCGGTTCTAGTAGTTGTAACAGTAAAATAAGAAGACCATGTTAAATATGCGTCACTAAATAAGAAACCCAAAATGGAATGACATGCCTTTTATAGGACAGAGGCAACACTCTCGTTTGATCTCAGGTGTCTCGCAGGCTTTGCAGACCCATGATGTGAAGTCACGGACGTTTCTCGTCCCATAGCATTCCTGATGAACTGCTATTTGACATCTGAGGAGAAAAAGGAACCGAAGACATAATTTTCAATGATATCAGATTATGCTTCACAAGTCAGATATTTTCCAGTAAATATTCCAAGAAACAACTATCGTTTTTCTCTAAATAGTGATAGCAATGAACTTCAATATCACAAGAGCTGTCTGGTGATCCAAAGATTGAAGATAATGCAAAACATCAGATCAAGCATTCACAAGGTTTACTCTGTCTACGAAATATGATTTTCACCCAGAATCTATGATTTGTCGAAAAAGATTAGTGCAACTACGCATTTAAGAAGAGCACCTGTTGCAGATAATGATCTTGTTGTAGTCCCAATCTTCAACCCATCTGCAAACTGCACATCGCTCGGTAGTCCACTTCACGTTAACCGGCTCATACTTCTCTGCCAATAGTGAAAGAACAAGCCAACATAAGCAATCCACAACACAGCAGAAACTTTTCGATAGGTTCTGACTTCTGAGATCCGAAGAGCGTGATACCTCTAAGGAAGGAAAGCAACCTCTGCTTTCTCTGCTTTATAGAAGGTCGTTTAGGAGGTTTTCCTGCAGTAGCATTTGCGTGGAACTCTGCTAATTTCATCATCTGCAGAGTGAAGACATATGGCAATCAAACTTTTTGTAATTGATAGGCAAAATTCAAAAGAACGAGGTCATAACCCTAAACAGAATTTATGAAAAAATTTGTACAAACCCATTCTTCTAGAGGCAGCTTGGAGCTTTTAACTTTAACACTAGTCCTCCAATTTTTTGCTTTTGAACCAGTATGCCTTTCCCATTCACTAAGTGCTTTCCTTTCAGGTCCACAAGATCCACATTTACATACGACTCTGTAAATAAACCAAATGGAGTACGAATATTCTGTAAATCATTGAACATAGATACCTAAAAGTCTGGAGAAATTAAAGGTTAAAAGGTCGTTGCTTTGCGTTCTAGAGTAATTATGAGGCAGTAAAAGTGAAAGTAATGTGAAATAAAGACCACACGGTGTCAACTTACAAATGAAGGCTTGGAAAATATATGCCTTCTACTCCGGAGCATACAACAATAACCTTGTCAGGAAGCACCATTGGGGCATTGTTTTTGCCAAGTCTATACCAGAAAACTCAACTTTAAATTTTGGTATTCACACAATTCAATTGTTGTAAGAATAAACAATAACAGTCGGAAGAATATGGACCTACTTGGATTTTGAGTCTTGTTTTTCTGAATCTGATAGCTCAAAGTTAAATTTTGTTCTGCACGTGGGACAATAGTAATCTGTTTCCCCCAAATCCTTCAAGTTATCAAATGAAATTGATTTCAATACATGCAGGTAATTGGGAACGATAACTTTGAGAAAGAGCAACATGAACGTGTACCTTAAAATGCTTATGTGATATTTGATCACACACTGCATGAATCCAGATTTTACAACCATCACAACGCACCTGATTCACCGTATGTAATCAAACGGTAAAATTGCAAGAAAACAGTAGCTGATTCTACACTACAAATATAACATAATTTGTATGTCTTTTTACCCAGCGCTGACTATCTGAATGATTCCCTATCTTCTTGCATATACCACAAACCTGTTTTGGTTTTGTCAACTGCAACGATAATTAGTTGAGTTCATTGAATTGAAACTGAACAAGGAGCAAAGCAGAAACTTTACGTACCCTTGAACAAGGTTTACACAATAATTGATCTCCGGGAATCAGAGCTTTCATTTTCTTTGCCATCTTCAAAGAAAGGATCACTCCACATCCTACACAGGCTCTTGGATTTCTGTATTTCTGCAACATGTCCTGTAAATATATAAGCTCAATTTCTATAACCATCAAGGAATAAACTATACATGCTCAAAAAGGAACCCCAAGCAAAGAGAAACTTGCCTGGCTTGGAGCAACGTGATCAAGATATTGGCTCGAGCCTGCAGCATCTTGAATCCATCTGTAGACAGAATCATCAAAAGTCTGGTTACCAGCGGCCATGTTAATATCCTGCATGAGTTTCTCTGTAAATCCTTGGTCTGCCAAAAGAGCTTCTTCAAGTGCCATCTGAAAATCACCAGGGTTGCATCCACGCAGTTCGGACTGTTCTTGAAACCTAAGTAAGATGTAACTATTAAGCAAAATATCCACATGTAAACAAACAGCATCTTTCATAAGATTCTAGCGACGACCCACCTGTCTACATAATCCACAAAAGGGAAGATCATGCCCCTTCTGACCCATGCATAGTCCTGTTACATAATCAAGTTAACAGCAGCCAATACTCCAACAACAGCTTTTAGAACCACACAAGACGGCAATATTATATAATACCCGTTCATTCTCTGTCCCAGAATGACCAAAGAACATGACACATGCCGCATCAGGTATACAAGAACGCAAAACAAGCTCGGGCGCTTGAGTCATTGGATCGATAACAATGGCCGGCCAAAACGGCTCATTTCTCCCGGATTTACCCCAAACCAAATCACCAGAATAAAAATCCTCTGGCCCATAAATACCCTCTTTCTTCGGACGTGCCTCCTCTTCGATAAAACGTTGCTCGTGAAGAGAGACAAGCGTAGCAGTGCGTGAACTAGTCATATGCTTCCTCATGTCAAAGCTGTTACTATATCTTACAATCTCTTCACACTTATCCTCATCATCTCTCTCTTCACACAATGCACTACCATACTTATGGTTCCTAGGAGTGAATTTAGCTTCCTGTTGCCTGATTTTCAAACCATGATTACTACTAGCTTTGACTTTCTCCTTCCTGCATTCTTCAATCTCTTCCTCGCGTTCTTCGCCACTACTCTTGCTATCTTTCCTCCAATTCTCGATAACCGAGTCATTAAACCGAGAAGGAAGCACCTGGACTCGTCCCCTAGATGTCCTCACAAGCGGTGGCCGAGAAACATCAGCCGTCCGATCCCTTACAAGGCCAGGATCAGAAACTATTCTCTTTGACTTTGACTCCAACTCCACCTCAACGGGAGAAGGAGAGACTTCTTTGCACCACGAAGCAGAGAATCCATTCTTTCCGTTGAGTTTTCCGGGAACTATCCCTGCAGCGATCTCTCCGAGAAGATTGAGAGGGTAATAGTAACCACCATTGAAGTTGACCTTTCTCTTCTTCCGAGCTGCTCCACCGTCGTCTTCCTCATTAGCCGAGCTGCATCGTTTCAAACTCGGCATTCGAGTTTTCAGTTTTCTTTTGATTATCATTGTTCCTGGTTTTCGGAAACAAACCAATCACTGCATCACAGATGTTTCACTAATTTCTTTCAATTCCAGAAACTAAAAGGAATCCCCTTTTCAGAATTCCAGAAAACCCTAATCTATCCCAAATTCCTGAAACTTCTCTGTCTTTGAACGAACACTAATCCAACAGAAACCCTCCTTCGAGTTTGACCCACTATCGCAGATCGCTTACAATTGTGGAAGAATTGATTTTTCTTTTTTTTTTTATGGAAGAAGGAGAAGATTACCCAAAAACACGAAAGAACAGAGAGAGAGATCTGTTCTCAAAATCCTAACTTTCTCTCTAAACCTTTCTCTCTCTACAAATTATAAGAACCCAGAACAAAACAAAATGCGTAATTCGTTTTTGATTTGGATAAGGAAAAAATGCTGAAATTTTGTGTAATCGAAAGACGGATTTTTTTTTTTTTTTTTTGGCTAGGTGAGGAACTTTTAGAGAGAGAGAGAGCGTGACAGAGTTTAAGAGAGAGAGAGAAGACGACGACGAAAGGGAGAGAAGAAAGAAAATAAAAATAAAAATAAAAGAGATTGGTTTCTTCGGAGGAACGTGTGTACATTACCGGAGAATGATGTAAATAAGCTAACTTGCGCCTATGCCTTTCTCCTTCTTTCTTCCTTCCTCGTTTTTCTTGTCTTCTGGTTTAGTGTGTTTTAGACTTTAGACCGATTCTCTTCATGTTTTTGTTTATTTTTCTTTTTGGTTTCTTTAAATCTCAAAATCAGTCTGTGTTTTCTGTTATTTGATGCTTTTTTTAAAGCTATAATAATCTCCAAGAACTATGGAACTGGAACTGGAAGTTACATGGTACGATTAACCGACACTGTACTCGCGAGCTCTCTTTGTTTTGTCATAACTCATAACCTTTTTTTTAAGGTTACTTCTCGTTTTCTTTAGAAATTTTTTGAAAAGAAGTCAACTTTTTTTGGTAGGTACAGTTTTTCTCGAATTCATTACTCAACTTTGCTTTTTTAGTTTTTAATTTTTGTTTTTAGTCGAGAGAATCCGTATATTTTGGATCAAATTCATTGGAAGTCCATGATTCGAATTAAAAAAAAAAAACAAACACTAAGATTATTAATCTATACACAGAGTAAAAAGTAAGAGTAGTTTGAAAACACCAAAAGAATGTCTCTTTTTGATATTGATGTGTCATGTGTTCGTTCACTGCATTTGTTATGTTCTACGTATATAGTAAAAGCACCAAAAAAGGTAACACCAAACAAATATTCTTAAAAGTAGTTATTGAGAAAGAAACATGAGTAAATATGTAAAGAATACAATAAGAGAACCAATGAGAAGAAAAATTTACATAAAGTTATTGGCCTAGTCATAATAGACTTGATCATCTTCCACATACATGAAATATGAGTAACAATCCTCTTATCAGGGTATTATTATTCATAAATAAACAACTTGTCATTGGTGGTGGTTAGTTTCCGATTAAGACTTAAACCAATTTGGGGGTTTATCCCAATTGTTCTTTATTTCTCTCTTATAAAGTCAAATCGAATTTGAATTTGCAAGAAGATGAAACGAACTAGAATAAGATTTCTCTAAAATTAAACTCAAAAACGATCTGATTGGTTCTTTACTCATGACAAAAACTGTGTTGAGTAATTCAGCCTAAAAGATGAAAAACATAAATTGAAAATGCAATCTCTGAAAAAAAAATCTAACTTGTTGCGGTGCTTACAAGCAAAGAAACATCAAACACCTTTTATTTCACAGGATCTAACATATATAAATATATAGAATTATTGATATATCTACATCTCTCAACACCATTACATTACTTCTGTAGCAACAATTCCTTTCCGTACAAGCTTATTCAGAGAAACCCTTTATATACAAACAAAAAAAGTAACTGGATGCTTATAACATTTTAAGTTTATACATCATATATTATACATAAAACAAAACTAGTTTCTAATGAGATGGGCTTTGTCTCCTTATTCTTCAAGTTTCTTTCTTTTGCTCAGTCCCATTCCTTTGAAACCATTCTAGTTCCTCTCTTCTGTTTTCGCAAACCTTCCTCGGATCCTCGGTTGGCTATCTGCAAGAGCTTTCCTACAAGCATACTGAAACCAAACCAAACAACAGAAACAGATTTTGAGTTACTTTGAGCTAAAAAGACTAATTCTCAATCATTTAGAGGATCTTCAAGTGTTTTGTTTGTATACCTTGATTTTGCGCCCGAAATTTCGCCTGCTCTTCTTGTTCTTGTATCGAGAAAGCTTCTCACGACGATCCTCTGAAGTACAGCTCACAATAATCCTATCCAATGGAGATTGAACAAGACCCGTCCCGAGTTTCTGCTCATAAAAAGAAACAATAGATATACTCAAATCGACAATTCATATACATCTCGAGACTAAAAAGAACACAAATTGGTTTCACATTGTTGATGATTCAACAAACAAATATTCACAATTGCGCAAATGTTAGATGTTTTTCGCGGATTTTCGAACCTGTATGTCGCCTTCACTAAAGGCTCTTCGCATCCCATAAACAGAACCAAAATCCAAATGAGCAAAATCAAGGAAATTCTGAATCACAGCAGTCTCTTGCTGTGCCTGTGACCAATCCATAGAGCTCAAATTCCCCGAGCTTACGCTCTTCTGCATATCCTGGTTCTCATCGATTGCCGTCACCACAGAGATGTTCTTGATGTCTAAAACATCAGAGAATGGAGACTCCATAGCTGATTTCATCATTAGATCTTGCTCACATTCATAGAAAGCTTTGTCCAGAAGCTGTTGACCACTCTGCAATGACCCGAGATCGAGATCAGGAAGCTCACAAAGCCCTTGTGAGGTGTCTTCGCCACAAGAGATCATCGTTAAAGCAGCTGAGAGTGGATCAACGTCTAGGATTGATTCTTCAAGAATCGGATCAGGAGCTTTAAATAGATCTCCTGCTTCTCCAATATCGTACTCAGGTATGTTTGATGACTCAACAAAAGTGTTGTTCTGCAAAAATCACAATCACAAGTAACATCAGAATCAAAGACCACAAACAAAACAGAACATAGTTCGAGACATTCAGACAGTAAAGCACAGATCTTTTTGGGAGTGGATTCGTTCAAGAAAGGGTAAGAGAAAAAAGGGAATCTTTTTTTTCTTCAGTGGAGGGTTGATTTGTGAAGAGCCAATGAAACAACACAAACCCATTTCTTGTTAAGAGTAATTAAATTGGAAAAGAACCAAGTCTTGAAGAACACGGAATCTCATGTTCCAGAAATCACGGAATCTCATGTGGAATAGAGCAATCCCCATTATCAAATCAAACCCATTAAAAAAAAAAAGGGTTTCTTTGGTTTTCCGAGAAAACTCCTTTTTTCTTTTTAAATTTGGCTTTTTGCACTAGAAGAATATTCCGTTTTTCTTCTGTCCAAAGAAAAAAAAACCTAATTTTTCCTACTCAGCTTTCTCAGCAGCCAAAAACACTTATGATCAGGTCAGCGGAACAAAAATATCTCATCAAGTGGCCACAGAAATATTCCCGAGCAAAAAAAAAGAAAAAAATTAGCCACTTATACAGTTTCACACCACAAAATTTTCCTATCACTTCACTAGTAGACAAATTTGCTTTTTTCATCACAAACACTCCAATTTTAACTTCATAAACCAAAAATAGGAAAAAGAAGATTGATTACATCAAAAGACAAAAAAAAAAAAACCTATCAGAATCTTCCGGGAAACCCAAAAACTACAAATCAGTTTAAAAATCAACAAAAAAAAATAAAAAAAAATCATCACAAGTAAAAAAGAAGAAGATCTGTATTCAAATGCAGTGACATAAATAGTGAAAATGGAAAATTAAAATTCAAACCATCTCATCGAAGAGCTTGTATGATTTGAAGAGGTCTTCAAATTGGTGAATATCTGGAGAACAGTTTTGCATGTAACGGAGCATTAACCCAGAATCTGCATACATTTTTGTGTTCTTGCACTTTGTGAGAGAAATTTTTTGGAAGTATGAAATGGGTTTTTCAGAGAAGAGGAGGAGAAAGTGAACATAAGAAAGCAAAAAACAGAGGCCAAGTTGGTGAATTTGAGAGGAAACCCTGAGAGAAATAACGTTTGGTACTTTGCTCTCCTCTTTGCCTTTTTATGACAGAGAGAGGCTTATTACATTTATTTGTTTATTGGGGGTAGTGTGGACACTATAGAGCAAAAAGCCCATAAGGCCATTACTATTATTTTATTAAAAAAAAATTGTTTTTAATTTATTTTTGCAAAACATAATAAAAATAAATAAAAAAGGTGTCCAACTACATACAAATGTCTTTTGTCGTGTAATTATTCCATAGTTGATCTTTTTATATTTATCTATGTTGATCAGAACCTTTTATTTTAGTGTTGTGATTAGGAATAATAATTTTCTTAGTGTTGTATTCGAAGAAGCTCTGACTTGGTCAGTTAAAACAATGGTTTATGTAACTTCTTTTTTTTTTTGAATTGTATGTAACGTTTTTATTGTTTTCATCAATACACTTTAGATCTTTCTGGTTCATTTTTTATCTCGTGTCTAATGGTGGATTACCACAAATATTTGTTTTTTACGTGTTTTGCCTTCATTTTCGCATATATACTTTTTTGGTATCATTTAAATGATATTTTGACATAATGCACACAAATTAAAAAAAAAGTTACATATACTCTTTTCATCTTTTGGTATCACTTTAAGTAATGGGTTGACAAAAAAATTAGGCTAATATTTGTACATTGATACAAATGGAGAATTAGATTAATGGGTCTTCACATGAGATTAAGAACCAAAATGAAGAGTGCTAAAAATTTATCAAAAGTTTTGATATGTTGATCTGATCTGATTTGAGTTTTGATTTATTTATTTTAAATGGAGTAAAAGTTAAATACGTAAGCATGCAATTAGAACAGGTGAAGTTAAATACAGTGTTCCTTGTCAATTTATCACATCTCTTTTTTATATTCTGTTTTTTTCAATCATATGGTTCCTTTTCTTTATAACAAAAACACTGTGACAACTGTACATATACTCTCAAACGCGCTTACATATTTACATGCCATCAACATAAACTTTTTGAGTTAGAGAATTTTGGTGAGAAAGTAAGTCACTGGTGCGAGTTAAAATCAATAAATAATATAAATCAACTTAAGATTACTTGTTTTTAGATGATCTTACTAGATCATATCATCCATAATTAATTTAGATCATATCTCCTAAATCCATTATTTCCGTATTTTAAAAAAATTTAAACCCAAAGTTCTAATTGTTAGACAATTAAATAATAAGAGGAATCCAATTCAAACTAGATATAATATACAATATTAACAAAAAGACAAAAGAATTCTAATAAACCATATGGGATTTAGTCGATTAGATAAGAACTGCCAAGTTGAAATAAACATTTAACAAGCGACTGATGTTGATTAGGTTAGATTTTTGTCAATCTTTGTTTTGCTTTTACATTGGGATTATTAGACTTTACGGTGTTTGCTTTTGTAAACTAAGCAATTAAGAATTAATTAATATATTACGGTGGTACGGCTGTGCAACTTGCAGAAGCTGTGACTGTTTACACAAAGCACATGTTTGTGTGGGCCTTACATAGCTCTGTTCCTCTGCCACATCCTCATTTTACTTTTCTATACTCGCGCGACTGAGACGCCAAAATGATTCTCGCCAAAAGAAATAAAAATATCTAATTTCTACTTATTATTAAATGGTTTAATTAATTGTGTTTTTACTGGGCTGGTAACATTTTGGATGGTGAACATTTTAAATTTAACACCAGAAATAACGGTTTTCATTGATAAATCATATTGATTTAAACCAAGTGGTGGTAGTGGACTAGTGAATCATACTTGTCGAGGAATTGCTATGTTGGTCTATACCAAAGATCGATTCTCTTCAAATATGAAATTATCTAATCAATTTTTATTTGATCAGTTGAAATGATGTCATATTTTAGATCTATTAAAAGCTCCGATGAATGAACTACTCGACAACTACACTCACCCCGAGAGATTAATCGAATGGTAAAAATCCGGTTTATCCTATTATTATTATAAAAAAACCATAATGCTCCTTTTGTTACAAATCAATAAAATGGAAAGTTAAACCGATAATTTAAAACAAAACAAAAGATAATTTAAAGCGATATTAACTCTGTTATTCAAATTAATATTATCTTTTAGCAATAAAAATTTTCACCGCTTTAAAATCATTAGTCAAGTCCAATAATTATATGGTAGTATAATCTATACAATTAAAATAGAAGTATGTTTGGAATTAGTTTCTAAACACTTTAAAATAAAATAAAAAAATTGAATATGTTACCAAATAAGTATTAAATATGTTGCCAAACATTTATTAAATCTATTATAAACTTAAAAATTATAAATTAAACATATTTAATCAATAATACTTATATTAGTTCTTATTCCTCATTTCACATTTTATATATTACAAAAAACTTTGATTTAAAGTTTAGATTTAAAGTCGAAGTTTATAACAATGTAGCAAAAAACATAGCTTACTAGTAAAATAAAGTTGTTATAAACTTCCGACTTTAAATCCGAATTGTCATACTACGAAAGTTGTGGATTTAAAACACATTAACCAGATAATGTTTTTCTGAATATAACGCAGCTTAGAGAAGATGCTTAGTTAAAAACATACCGTTGTATAATAACTATGATTGTTCACATGCATCGATAGAAAAAAATGAAAATTAACTATAAGTTGATACGTTAAACCTAGACTGTAATTTTCATGCAAGCATGCACCCGAATTTTTTTTTGTTTTTCTCCTTTTTGTATGCATTTTCAGTTCTGTTTTAGTCTGTTTTTTCAGTCCCACACGACTTAATTGATATTATAAAGATAACAAGTTAGCAAGGAAAAGCTATAAGTTAATAGATTTCCATTTGATTGACCAAAAAAAAAAAAAATTTCCATTTTCAAACCAGTTGAAAGTGAGTTTATACACTTTTTGAATGAAGGTTCCTAATAAATGCAAAATCAATAGCGTATTACAACAATCAGATTTAAAAGCAAGCACAAAACTTAAAATTATAATGCAAATGTAAATGCATCCGTTCTACCACATTAATTTGTCAAGCAAATACATTAATCCCGTGCTCTAAATCAATCAGATATCAATGACATAAAAATACAATAGATTATGACTATAGGAGTAAAAAAGGATTTAATGTTATTTAATTGGCTAGGCAGCCTCTGTATGAGTGTATCATATTCGAATTAAAGATACTTTTATATGACACAATAACTCAGTGAAGATAAAAGACGACAGAGATATTTTTGTCTTTGTTTTCTTATTTCCCGATGAAGGCCTAATTTGTTTTGTTGTTCTTTCGTCATGATCTTATTCACCACAACCAAATGTGATGATAATTCACAATCAATCACTTAATATTATTATATATGTAAATTTATAAAAAATTANTATATATATATATATATATATATGATTGTAGTTCCTGCAGACTGGGTCATTACAGCTTAATGCTAATTAGGTTTCGAGGGTTGTAAATTGATATATTGTGTTATTTATGAAAATTGATAGATTATGCTAATTAGGTTTCGAGGGTAATGCATTGATTTTTTTTGGAATAACTAAGGGGGTGTATTCAACTCAACATTTGGAATGATTTGAGTTTTAATAAAATTTTAGATGATTTTGATAATTTTGGTTGAATTTAAAGAAGTTGTTGTGATTTGATATTAAAATTCTCTGCAATCCCACCTAAAATCATGAAATTTGGATCTTTGTATCTTTAACTAAGAATCTCCTATAAAATCCTTTGAAATCAGTAAAATCATAATATTTAAAATATTTCCAATAACAATGAATTTAAAAAGATTTTTTAAAATCACTCATTCAATTAACAGTAGATTTTAAGAGACATTTACAAATCATATGTCCACTAAATTTGTCATTTTAATTCAAATCAGTTCAAATGCCCAGTTCAATTTTTTTTAGTTAGATCATTGAATCGGCAAAACGAATACCGGTAATAATTTTTTTAAAAAAAAATCTCAACTTTATTAATCTCAAATTCGATAACAACTGAATAAAACTTTTTAATAACCTATAGAAAGCTAAAATCATAATATTCATAAAATCGCATAATAATCTTTACAAATTAATAAAAATAAATATTTAAATATCACGTTGTATCACTATGTGTTGGTCATTTTAGAATACTTTGATGGTATTGGAATTGGACTCAGGCTAATAAAATTGTGCCCATAATCTAATATCCCAATCGTTTATTTCGGACTAAGAATGTTAGTGAAGTGACTTGCAATCGGCTGCAACCATGTTTCAATTCGTTTCAATATCTCCTTTTTTTTGTTCTCTTATAATTTTCTTAGTTTATAGCTATTCTTGTATGATTAATCTATATGTGGAAGCCTATTTAGTCCAGTGGTCGACCAAAAGATTTATTAATGGTTATACATCAGGAGGTTCATGTTCGATTTTCAGAGGATACAATTCTGCAGATTAATCGAAGCAAGCTTAGAAGAAAATCTTCATCTTGGTGCAAATGGAGCCGTTCATCGTGATTGTAGATCTTTGTGGAACGGATATAGTTGTCTGTTATAGTATTGTCTACGTAGTAATTCTCATAATTTGTATCAGTGTTAAAAAAAAAATCTAATATCCCAGTAATGGAAACTAGGCTCTGGAAATTTTGTTTATTTGGGATAAAAATCATCTTTGGGAAGGGTAAATTTTTTTCCTGAAATAATGTAAAACCAAAATTCTCAAAACAAGTTGTTTAAGTAGTTGAAACCATCTTATAAATGTTTTGATTTTGATTAGATTAGTTACAAAATCTTTTAATAATAAATGATATGCTTAATAAGTTGAAGAAGGCTAATATATATATATGGAAAGATAGTAGTCTTTGTTCTCGAAAAAAAGACGCAAAAATTAGAAAGCGTCTAGGCTATAAAAATGTTGGACGGTCTTTCAATGGTTGATAGTCTAACAAAACATCAAATATAACAAACAGTAAATCGTATTCCGATTTTACTTTTGTTTTAACTAACAACTTTTAACCATATTCCAACTATAAAACAAATGAGTTGAATAACTCAAAACTGAGCTAAAAATATTAGAAAACTTTGAAATTGATTTAATAAATCAATTATATAGTTGATTAAAGAACAATGGAAAATTGAGAGTTATATGAAGAAAAAAAAATGATTTAGAAAAAAAAAAAAATCAAAAAACGTTCTCCTTTCCCCTCAGTTCGCCCTAGCCACAACTCTATTTACGCTCCGATCTCCCTCTCCGGTGGTCGGGTTTTCTCACCATCACCGTGAGAGGGATCCCCTTTGTCTCTTCTTTCATCTTGGCTGCTTTTTCTTTGTTTTTCCATCTCGTTTTTGTTTTTTTTGTTAGTTTTGGTCTTTGATTTCGACAGGTTGTGGTGGTGCCGCTTGGGCTTCTCCTCGGTTTGGATCGCCTGAGATGTTGCTCGCATGGGTTCGTCGCGGTCTCTCTTGCCTCCCCCCTTCATTTGATGCTGGAGGACGGTGTCTCCCGTTGGTGTTGGTTAGGAGATCTCGTTCAAGCCTCCGTGGTTTGTTCGCCGCCGATTTCTCTGGGCTTGTCGCCGGCTTCCTGGTCTTCTCCTGCTCGGGTTGCGAGTCCTTGGTTATGGATGCGTGGATGGTGTTGTCTCTAGCCCTGCTCAACTCGAGGATGGTTGGTCAGGTCGTCGACTCTACTGCTCCTTCTCTCTTCCATGGTTCTCGAGACTCCATTGATAGTCAGTTGGCCGTTTCTGGCAGATCTGCTTGACCCTCCCACTTACCGCCGTGTTTTGTTCTTTCTGGCGCTGCCGCCTCGTACTCCGGCGTCTCCGGATCCGCCCCAACCTCCGGTGCCTCCAGATCCGCCGCCGTGAACCACCGGTGTCTCCAAATCGGTAACCACCATTCTTCTCGATGGAACATCTTTGTGGGCATTTCCCAATATCAACGGATCTTCTTTGGGACAAGGTCTCCTGTTTCCGTGGCTTTGCTGGTCCATCTGGTGGGCTCGCAATCTGATCCTCTTGAAGACATATTTATAAGTCCGGAAGACACAACACTAATAACTGTTGTTGCCGCCAAAGATTGGCAAATGGCACAAACTGCAGAAATAATCAACTCGTATTCTACGCCTATTATTAGTGTCTCTACCATATCACCAAATTCGGTCTCTTGCGCAGCGTGGAATAAGGATTCAAAAAACGGTGGCTTTGCCTGGATTCTCATCGACAAAGACGGTAATGAACATTATAGAAATCTTTTTGCAGATTTTATCGTATCTTCCCCTCTCATGGTTGAGGCGATTGCTATTTGTGCTTCCTTACCCCACGCCTTAGAGAAAGGTTATACCAATCTCTGCCTCAAATCAGATGCTCTGGGTTTTGTCCGAGCAATCAACATTCGGGAACAGATTAAAGAGATCTACAGACTTCTTTACGATATCTACTCCCTCTCTATCCGTTTTTCATCGTTATCCTTTGTCTTCAATTCGCGTCTTGCCATTGTTTCAACATATGTTTTAGCAAAAAAATCACTTCTTTATTTCTCTATCATCCTATCGTATTTGTAAAACTCTATCTTCTTAATGCAATTGATGTTCAAAAAAAAAAAAAAAAAAAAATCAAAAGTTCTAACGAATTTTTTTTTGGGGTGATTTGACCATTGGATTTTGCCAGATTTTGTTTCTCAATTTTTTTTTTCACTGAATTATATTAGATATGAAATAACGAATTCTTACACCAAGAAAAAGGATCAAAACAATCAAAAGACAGAGAGCAATATTACACCTAAACAGTGGTGCATTACAATTCAAACAGCTCTTGTAACCAAAAAGGATAGCCTATAGCTACATAAGATTGGCGACGATCATCAAACGTAACACTTCTAGCAATAAAAAGCCCCTTTGTTAATTTCCGGTAACTCAAGGAGCAAATCCCAATCTAACACCATTTTGAGTGCCTTTAGAATTTCAGAGGAGTAAAACTTGTAAGATGGCCAAGCCGGAGGACGCGTAACAGCCCCTAATAGATTAGACGCTTATGAGGCAAAGATAACCCAAGAAACTCTTAAACTTGCCATGTTTTCTATTGCCCATAACCAACTCTGAAGTTTGGCGTCCATGACACTGTTAATCTGACCGAAAGACCTCCTACTGTGCATCTCAACTTTTCCTTTGTCATTCCTTAACACCCAAGCTGCTCCTCCAACACATTTTACCTTGTCCCACGAGTACCCAATGTTGCACTTTACCCAAGAGATAACAGGTGGAGACCATCGTTTCTTTTCCAAAAATCTGAGATCCAACCGATTCCTTGATTCCTCAATCTTATCAAAAGTTTGAGCATGGAACCATTCATCAGTTTCATCTCTAATCTTAATCATCAAAACATTAGCTACGAAGATTTTCCTTTCAAAAAGAAAAGAGTTTCCCTTCAATCCGCGTCTTGCCATTGTTTCGACAGATGTTTTAGCAAAAAAATCACTTCTTGATTTCTCTATCATCCTATCGTATCTGTAAAACCCTATCTTCTTAATGCAATTGATGTTAAAAAAAAAAAAAAATCTGTTTTTAAGTATATAACGAGATATGATTAGTGCCGGGTCGCGTATTTACCGGTTCAACCGAGTGGGTCGGTCCGGATTTCATTGCCGCACGACTAAAGATAGTTAGAGCAACAAGTGATTATAAAAAGATTTTTCTATGGTTGCTCAAAAATAATTTGTCTTAGCTTAGTTAGGTTCTCGAATTTTTATTGTCTTAGTTCTGTGTTTCTTGTGAAATCGATATCCATTTGTGTTACAAGTAACTTAACCATGCACTTACAGTTTTGAAAGGGTTTAAACCTCAAGTTATCAGCTTCACACTTTTATGAATTAATATGGAAATGAATTTGTAACCTTGGACGAAAAAAAAAAAAAAACTTTCATTTCCATATTTTTCATGTCATGAGCCTAATATATGGGAATGAAAGTATATTTATGATTATAGAATTATAAGCATTTAGGTGTGTGTGTGTGTGTAGCTGGAGGTATCCACGCGCATACACGTTCACCCAAAAGTGGTTCCAATAATGGATTCGTTCAAAACAGTTTTTACATCTACATCTACATCTACTTTACTAATTATGAATTACAAATCATGAGTTAATTATGGACTTTCAACTTAATTAAAACACTCGAATTCCAAAAAAGCAAAAAAGTAACATCTTATTCCGACAATATGGTTATTTGAGAACATTAGAAAGACTAAAAATGACTTCGACCGATTTGAAGCTACCCATTGGTATATTAAAAAAAAGAGCTGACATAAAAATGTATCTGTCTACTCGGAAATTTTCAATATAGTTCTACAGTTAATCAAATGGTATTACAGTTAATCAAATGGTATAATGTAGAAAAATTATAGGATAAATAACCAGTAAAAAAATCTCAGTATGTATATATGTTGGTGCGAGATAAAAATAAAATGCATGAATTTTTTTGTGAGAATTTGAAAGACTATACAACAATATTTAACGAGCTTTCAAAAATAGGAATCCATGGGTTACATTAGTTATGGAAACCAGCTTTGTGGAATCCATTCTATTTTATATTTGTCTCTAACCAATGCATTTACAAGGTAATGGACAAAAGATCCAATAGCTTACAATTAGGTTATGGAGAGAATCTCAACGCTATAACTGATTGATTATACTATAACAATGAGAATTTGCAGTTGCAAAGATAAAATTTGTGACCTTTTTTGCCAACAATTTTTTTTTTGTCAACACATCAAATTGTTATTGTAACATCCCGAATTCTAGTATATGGTGGTACATGTGGAGAAGCTTAAAATAATTGATTTGGCTACATGAATGTCATCAAAGTGCATTTATCTTTTCAGTCACTTGTCCGGAAAAAATTTCAGAGTTAAACGTGTTTGAGTGACCTATCGGAAAGTGATTTCTGATGTCGTGTGAGTGAAGACAAAACAAATAGAAATATCACGTGGTGATTTGCAAAATTAATAATTAAACAAGTCTTTTGAACCTCCCAAATTAGCACACCAACCGTCAGACTAAGATGGGGCCCACAAATTATGTGGGAAGGCGTGGGAGTCCGTGGCTGCCGGAGCATTATCGTTATTGAACCAAAAATATAAAGGTTTTTTTTTTTTTTATCAAAATTTGAACAGAAACAAAAAGGAATTTTTTTTTGTTGACGTACCAAAAAAAAAGGAACATAATTTTTTTTCGCAATCAAGAGAGGTCCTAGTTTTATTGCTTCCCGTGGAAGAAAAAAAAACAATCATAAGAAAGCTGAATTTTGGGTGAATAAAGGCAAAGTGCAACACTAAAACCTTAACATTCCCTATTCTGGAAATAAAATTATATAAAAAAAAGAAAATATATAATGCTGTGGAAAAAGCTTAAAAAGTTCATGCCAGATACGACCTTGCCTAGCCACTCACTTTCCAGTTTCCAACCTTTTTCGTGTTCATATTGTAAGTATGAAACAGATAAGAATATATTTTTAAAAAAAATCATCAGAAATTCATAAATAATTTGAAATGTCAAACAATATATAGATATAACAACAGATAGTATTACTGGTTAAATTCAATAAGAAAATTCACGTCAATCATATTTGATTTAGACCATCTGGCGAAACAAATATCTCTATATTATTATTTAAGAAGAAATTTAGGAAAATGAATTTTATTTTGTATATTATTACATATTATGCCATTACAAATAACAAAAATAATTGAAATAGGAAAGAATATAACTGTCTTTTTAAATTATTGAAGAGAATATGTAAAATATTTGTTGTCGTTAAAAATGTTATTTATTATTTAGTTTCTTAATTATTTTTGATATTATATATTTTTAAATAATAATCAATCCATATATATTCAGAGAAAAATATATATTCAAAATCTTGTTATATTTTTCACTATAATCTATTATATTTTATTTGAATATATATATTAAAACAAAAGGAATAAAATCTTAGACAGAAGAAAATTGATTTTTTTTTAAAAAGTTTGTAGACTAACCACAAAAATCAGAGTCATTAAACGGTGCATATTAGAGTTATGTTTTCAAGATTATAGGTTTTTGCGAATTAGCCCGAATAATATTTTAATACACTGCAAAACGAGTTAAATAGACAAATTATTTCGGTTTGACAGCTCTATCTATAATCATTAGTTAAACATATTATAAAAATCTAATAAAAACAATTTTTCTTAAATTTCAAAATAATTTCTTTACAAAAATTACCCTGCGATATAATTAGCGTGGGTTAATTTTTAGTAAATATTTAGGAGGATGCATGCTGGGTTCGATCACGAGATAGACGAAGAGACGTTATACGTGATGATAAGGTGAAATGAATGGAGACCAGTTTGTGGTATGATACAAAACTATCATTGTTGTTATTTTATTTTAGAAACTCGCTAGAATTAATTAATCGGATATTATAGCAAATCGGAGTATATAGTAATACTGTACTAGTCATACGAATACAATTACTCTCCACTGGTCCCAAAACGCACTCCAAGGGGAGAAGAGAAGAGAAGAGAAGAGAAGAGAGGAGACAAAAGACAAATATCAAAAGTGCTCCCCGATCACTCATTGGCCTTTGATTTTGTCGGAATTTAAATATTCAGATTCTGCCCAAAATAAATTTTACCTTCATGTAAACACCTTTTGCAAAAATGGAGTTCAATGTACCTTCTTTATGGAGTACTAGGTGAGTGGCAAACACGTAAATTTCTGTTTTCTCAACCAAAAACGTAAAATTCCATTGTCCCGCCAAAAACGTAAAATCTGGTTGTCCTGCCAAAAACGTAAATCTTGTTTTCTCGGTAAAAACGTAAAATCTGGTTTTCCTGTCAAAAACAAAAATCATGTTTCCACATAAAAAATGTTAAATCTTGTTTTCCCGTAAAAACGTAAAATCATGTTTTCCCTCCAAAAACGTAAAATCTCGTTTATCAGCAAAAAACGTAAAATCTCGTTTTCCCGTCAAAAACGTCAAATCATGTTTTCCAGCCAAAAACGTAAAATCATGTTTTCCAGTTAAAAAACGTAAAACCATGTTTTCCCGCAATAAACATAAAATCTTGTTTTCCTATCAAAAACGTAAAATTCTGTTTTCCTGTGAAAAACGTAAATTCCCATTTTCCAACAAAAAACGTAAAATCCCGTTATTCTGTCAAAAAAGTAAAATTCATGTTTTTCCGTCAAAAACGTAAAATCTCATTTTCCCGCAAAAAACATAAAATCACGTTTTCCCGTCAAAAACATAAATTCTCGTTTTCCCGTAAAAAATGTAAAATACTGTTTTTCCGTCAAAAACGTTAAATCCCGATTTTCCGTCAAACAAGTAAATTCTTGTTTGCCCGACCAAAAACGTAAAATCCAATTTTCACGCAAAAGATGTAAAATCTTGTTGTCCCGCCAAAAACGTAAAATTCTGTTTTCCGTCAAATACGAAAAATCCAATTTTCCCGATTCATTACTTTATTTATTATCTTAAGAAATTCATTCAAATATATGTTCAACAAATTTTCATAATTAATATATGCAGATAGTACATAAACATGTTATATAAATTGTCCAATCGGGTAAACCAATACATTATAAAATATTATGAGCGATGTTTGATTTTTTAACCCAACTAATAAAGCAATGGACACATCAGCTTCATCTTCTTGAAGCTTCGATCTGGATTTTTTTTTTGGAATCGGATCTGGATTTTCTCAGGCCACTCTTCCGATCAAAAATTTCCCTCGAAAGAAAGCGCTTCTCCCTCTCTCCTCCTTCTCCGACGCTTCGTCTCCGCCGGAATCATCCACTTCGGCTCTGGGATTCCACCTCGACGCCAATGCGATACGAAGAGTCTCCGGTAGGAAGATCTCACCCCGTGATATGATCATGGATAGCAAGGAAGCTGAGGAGCAGAAGCTGAGGAGGAACCGGAGATAGTTGGAAGGATCACTCGTTCCAGAGCTAAGGAGATGGCCAAGGAAGCTCATTCGCTCATAGCAGAAGGATCATTCAATGTACCGATGATGCAAGTCGTCACTATCTTCACTTTGAAGACTACACCCGGTAATGATGACTAAGTGACTTAGGTGAGGAGTCTGTACTCTTTTTCCCATGTTTGAGTTTTGTCCCAATGGGTTTTCTCAGCATGGTTTTTAATGAGGCAGATGAATCACTACGTCGAGTTACTTAGAAGTCATTGCCATTGGGTAATAATGTACAAGTCACTATGGCTTTGTACTTAGTTATTTAGAGGTGCACCGATTAGGAACCTTAGGGTTGGGACGCCTCGTTGTTTTATTTAAATTTTAGACGCCTTGCTGTTTATTTGCAAAACTCCTTGTTGTTTGGGTGTCACGATTTCTAGGGTTGTTTTATAAAACCCAAGTGACGCTCCTTTGTTTTCTTTAGCGAAGAACTTTTGAACAAAAATCGATATTGAACTTTCTTCTCTCACTTTGATTCTTGAATGCGTTCTTTGAATCCGAGTTTCTATACACGTTGTGATTCTGAAACTCTTCTATTTGTTCTAATCCCACCTTACCACTTCTACATCATCATCATCACGATCCAATCCATCTCCATCCCTAATCATCGCTGCTGTCCTTTTCATTTCCCATCCTTCTCGTCGCGCTACCATTTCATCGCGCCACCGTCAGCCTCCTTCAGAGTTGTCCTAGGGAGTTCGTGTCAAGTGGTATCAGAGCCAACTCTGAACCAAAGGCTGAGAAATTCTTAACCCTAAAACGCCATATTTGTGTTGGTTTTGCTTCAGATTTTGTTTGCATAAAACCTACTCGATTTGGGAATTTGTTTTCTGATTTCTTTTGCATAAAACCTAGGAGAATTAGGATTTTGTTTGGGTTTTTGTTGCTTGCATCAATCTATTTGTTTCTCATTTTAGGGTTTCATTAATTGCTTAGCTTCGTTGTTTGCTGCGTTAGATTTCAATCTATTAATTTGTTGCTATGGTCGTTGTTTGTCTCGTTGTGTCTTCGAGTCTTTGTTTAGCCTGTTACGTTCTTGTCAATTGATTTAATTATTTGTTGCTGTGTTGTGTCGTGTCCTTTAACTTGTTGCTGTGTCGTAGTCTTTCATTAGTTTTAATTGTTTCTTTGCTGTTTCGTTGTTGTGTCATTAGTTTAATTGTTTCCTTACATCATTGTCTCGTTAGTCTTTAGTTCGTGTTATTCGTGTTTTAAAATCTGCATCTGCATGTCTTGCATCTTGTCTTTTAACTTTTGCTAGAGCAAGTTACTGCAAGTTCTTGGTAAATTGTTTCAGGTACCATGGAGCTCTCGGCTGAGGCCATAGCAGCTCTCAACAAAGCAATGGCTGAACAAATCAAGGAATCAAACCAAGCCATTACAAGGCAGCTCACACAGCAGATTGAACAGCTTAATGATAAGTTTGAAACCCAGATTAGTGGTCTTCTGAAAGAACTCAGCGCAACCGAAGCAGAATCTTCACATACTCCAACTCCTTCTGAAGCAATGCGCCTAACTAAGGGTAAGGGGCACGTAGGAACATCTGCCCGAAGGCCTAGAAGCGATACAACACCTCCTGAAAGCAGACCTAAAGCTAAGACAAACCGCAGTCAGATTGGGGGCAGAGGAACTATGTTTAATCAGAGGAAACAAGATGGTTCCAGAGTTGAAAGACATCCAGAACGTAAACACCGCAGAGAGGAACACATCGCTGGGCATAGAGTCTTCATGGAATCAGATGCAGAGTACTATGAGGAGGAAGAAGCTTCTGATTATAGCCGAGGAACCGTGAGNTTTTACGTCTAACCTTCCAAAACCAAGAGAGCTCAACAAACCGGCCTACGCCAAGGACACCAAACCAGCGACAGCTGCAGTCAAAGAAGAGGTTAAGACCGAGTTTAAACCAAGAAGTGGAGCTTCTACTAGTCAGATCAGGTGTTTTAAATGTCAAGGAATGGGACATTACTCTAGGGATTGTCCTAATAAGAAGATGTTTCTGCTTCAAGGAGGAGGAGAGATTGTGCCTCAAGATAGTTCAGAAAGCGAAACTGATATTGACTTAGGAGAAGAAGAAGAACCAGCAGCAACTGGAGAGATGTTAGTAGCACGCAGAACTTTGAGTGTTCAGATTCATCCAGATGATAGAGAACAGCGTGAGAATCTCTTCCACACTAGATGTGTAGTTCAGGACAAGGTCTGTACGTTGATTGTAGATGGAGGTAGCTATACAAATGCTGCTAGTGAAGAGATGGTAAAGAAGCTCAATTTTAAGACCACTTCACATCCTAGACCATACCAGCTACAGTGGTTGAACAACAAGGGAGCTCTAACCGTTTCTCAGCAAGTGGTAGTCAAGTTAGCGATTGGGAAGTATGAAGATGAGTTACTCTGTGATGTGATTCCTATGAAGTCTAGTCACGTTTTATTGGGCAGACCATGGCAGTTCGACAGACGAGTTCTTCATGATGGCTACACAAACAAGCAGTCATTTGAGTTTAAGGGGCGCAAGATCACTCTTCTTCCACTCACACCAGGTGAAATCTATAAGGACCAACTTCACATGAACCGCACGGATAAAGAGAAAGTGTCTAACATCCTCTACCTAAACCACAGTGAATTCTCTAAACTCTTTGATCCTGAAATGACTACTTTTATGTTTGTATACAAAGAATCCCTTGTTAGTACTAACCCTTCACAGGAGCTTCCTAGTGTTATGACTGAGATTTTGCAGGAATACAAGGATGTTTTTCCAGAAGAGATACCTCCAGGATTACCTCCAATTCGTGGAATTGAGCACCAGATAGACTTGGTACCAGGATCAGCTCTACCGAACAGACCAGCTTACAGAACCAATCCTGTAGAGACAAAGGAACTTCAGAAACAAGTAGAAGAGTTGATGAGTAAAGGACATATCAGAGAAAGCTTGAGTCCATGCGCAGTACCAGTCTTGTTAGTCCCTAAGAAAGATGGATCATGGAGGATGTGTGTAGACTGCAGAGCTATCAATAACATCACAATGAAGTACAGACATCCTATTCCAAGGCTTGATGACATGCTGGATGAGCTTTGTGGGTCAACAATCTTTTCTAAGATAGACTTGAAGAGTGGGTATCATCAGATCAGAATGAGAGAAGGAGATGAGTGGAAGACAGCGTTTAAGACAAAGCAAGGACTCTACGAGTGGCTAGTCATGCCGTTTGGCCTCACCAATGCTCCTAGCACCTTCATGAGATTAATGAACCATGCATTGAGACCGTTCATTG
Organism: Eutrema heterophyllum; assembly: GCA_002933915.1. Lineage (NCBI taxonomy): Eukaryota > Viridiplantae > Streptophyta > Magnoliopsida > Brassicales > Brassicaceae > Eutrema > Eutrema heterophyllum. Next base: position 203,433 of record PKMM01029200.1, on the reverse strand, counting down.
GGGTGTTTGTAGTAGTCTACTTCGATGATATCCTCATCTATAGTAAAGGTTTGGAGGAACATCTGGGCCATATCAGATCGGTTCTAGATGTTCTTCGCTCTCAATCTCTCTTTGCTAATTTATCTAAATGTTCATTTTGCACTAATGAGATTGTTTTCTTAGGTTTTGTAGTAAGTGCAGATGGTGTGAAAGTTGATGAGGAAAAGATCAAAGCAATCAAGGAATGGCCAAGTCCTAAAAATGTAGGAGAAGTTCGAAGCTTCCATGGACTAGCAGGCTTTTACAGGCGGTTTGTGAGGGACTTTAGCACCATTGCTGCTCCCTTGACTGAAATTATCAAGAAGAACGTTGGATTTCAATGGGGAGAGGCACAAGAGCAGGCTTTTACAGCCCTTAAAGAGAAGCTTATCAATTCCCCTATTCTAGTTCTTCCTGATTTTCTGAAAACCTTTGAGATTGAATGTGATGCTTCCGGAGTTGGTATAGGAGCTGTTTTGATGCAGGATAGGAAACCGGTGGCTTACTTCAGTGAGAAGCTGGGAGGATCAACCATCAACTATCCTACCTATGACAAGGAACTATATGCATTGGTTCGAGCTCTTCAAACGTGGCAGCATTACTTGTGGCCCAAAGAATTCGTCATTCACACAGATCATGAGTCTCTAAAGCACCTTAAAGGACAACAGAAGCTCAACAAGAGACACGCCAGGTGGATGGAGTTCATTGAGACTTTTCCATACATCGTTAAGTACAAGAAAGGTAAGGATAATGTAGTCGCAGATGCATTATCCAGAAGGTATACTCTTGTTTCTACTTTAACTTCAAAGTTACATGGATTTGAGCATATCTTAGACCTTTATGAGAATGACATCGATTTTGCTGAGAGCTATGGCAAATGCCATAAGTTTGCTTTTGAAAAATATTTTAGGCAGGATGGATATTTGTTCTACAACCATCGATTGTGCATACCACGCGGATCTATTAGAGAACTGCTAGTTAGAGAAGCTCATGGAGGTGGACTAGCTGGACATTTTGGAGTAGCAAAAACTCTATCTGGACTGCAAGATCACTTCTATTGGCCTAACATGAAGTCAGATGTTGAGAAGGTTTGTTCTAGGTGTGCTGTTTGTAAAATGGCAAAGAGTAAAGTACAGCCTCACGGTTTGTATACTCCTCTCCCTATCCCTTCTCAACCTTGGACTCATATTTCTATGGATTTTGTGCTTGGCTTACCTCGAACCAGGAATGGTAGAGACTCTATTTTTGTGGTAATTGACAGGTTTAGCAAGATGGCTCACTTCATTGCTAGTCACAAGACAGATGATGCTGTTAGTGTAGCTAACTTGTTCTTCAGGGAGATAGTACGTCTGCATGGCATACCTCAAGTGATAGTTTCAGACAGAGATACAAAGTTTCTAGGACACTTCTGGAGAACTTTATGGGCTAAACTAGGGACCAAGTTGGCATTCTCGACTACTTGTCATCAGACTGACGGACAAACAGAGGTGGTGAACAGAAAATTGTCTACACTTCTCAGGGCGTTGGTGAAGAGTAATATCAAATCATGGGAAGAGTGCCTACCACACGTGGAGTTTGCCTACAATCACGCTAAGCATTCTGCAACTCTCTTTTCTCCTTTTGAAATTGTTTATGGTTTTAATCCACAATCACCTCTAGACTTGATCCCTTTGCCTTTAAGTGTGAAATGTAGTTTAGATGGCAAAGAGAAAGCTGAACAGGTGCGGAAGTTACACGCTAAAGCTAAGGAGAATATATAGAAGAGGACTAAGCAGTATGAGAAACAAGCAAACAAGGGCAGAAAGGAGCTAATCTTTGAAGAAGGAGACTTGGTGTGGATCCACTTGCGAAAGGATCGATTTCCAGAAGAGAGGAAGAGCAAGCTTATGCCACGAGTGGATGGACCATTTGAAGTCGTCAAGAGGATCAACAACAACGCTTATCAGATTGATCTCCAAGGTAAGTATAACATATCTCCATCGTTCAATGTTTCTGACTTGCTTCCCTATATTGCAGATACAGATTTGAGGACAAATCCTTTTCAAGAGGGAGGGGATGATATGATCATGGATAGCAAGGAAGCTGAGGAACCAGAAGCTGAGGAGGAACCGGAGATAGTTGGAAGGATCACTCGTTCCAGAGCTAAGGAGATGGCCAAGGAAGCTCATTCGCTCATAGCAGAAGGATCATTCAATCTACCGATGATGCAAGTCGCACTATCTTCACTTTGAAGACTACACCCGGTAATGATGACTAAGTGACTTAGGTGAGGAGTCTGTACTCTTTTTCCCATGTTTGAGTTTTGTCCCAATGGGTTTTCTCAGCATGGTTTTTAATGAGGCAGATGAATCACTACGTCGAGTTACTTAGAAGTCATTGCCATTGGGTAATAATGTACAAGTCACTATGGCTTTGTACTTAGTTATTTAGAGGTGCACCGATTAGGAACCTTAGGGTTGGGACGCCTCGTTGTTTTATTTAAATTTTAGACGCCTTGCTGTTTATTTGCAAAACTCCTTGTTGTTTGGGTGTCACGATTTCTAGGGTTGTTTTATAAAACCCAAGTGACGCTCCTTTGTTTTCTTTAGCGAAGAACTTTTGAACAAAAATCGATATTGAACTTTCTTCTCTCACTTTGATTCTTGAATGCGTTCTTTGAATCCGAGTTTCTATACACGTTGTGATTCTGAAACTCTTCTATTTGTTCTAATCCCACCTTACCACTTCTACATCATCATCATCACGATCCAATCCATCTCCATCCCTAATCATCGCTGCTGTCCTTTTCATTTCCCATCCTTCTCGTCGCGCCACCATTTCATCGCGCCACCGTCAGCCTCCTTCAGAGTTGTCCTAGGGAGTTCGTGTCACCCCGAGTCTCCGTCTACGCCGGCCGTACCGGCCACACTTGCGGTGTCACATCCGGTAAGCTTCTAGGCAGAGTCGAAGTAACGGTGGATCTCGCAGCGGCGCTTTCTAGAACCGTCGCGTTCCACAGCGGTTGGAAGAAGCTCGACGGAGAAGGAGAAGGACGTCAGCTTCATCTTCTTTAAGCTTCGATATGGATTTTCTCAGGCCACGCTTCCGATCTATCTTTTCCAAACTCCACTTTTTCGGAATCGCGATTCCTTAGTGATTCCGAGCGTTTCCGAACTATTCCGATTCCGAAGCGGGTATCATCGAGAGAAATAAAAAACGGATTTAGAAAGCCAATCGAGAGAAATAAAAAAAAATGCAAGAAACCAAGTTCATCGCATAAGCGCACGATTATCATCAAGTGAAATTGAAAAAAAACAAAAAAAAATCAACAACCAATCACAACATAACGTTAATACAGGTGGCATTGACGTCATATTTGTGATTGGCTGACAATCATTCATAACTTAAGCGTATTGTCATTTAATAGTAAGATAATTTTTATTATATAAATTGATCGCGTTTGATTACAAACTCGTAACATAGCTAAATGTTTTATAATTTAGAAAATATTTATATTTTACTAAATTATGACTCGCAGACTCGGGGTTAGATAGTATTTATTAAATGCAAACTTCCATATAAATACAAAATAAGGTATAGTTAACTAAAAATGAAAGAAAATAATGTTAATTGAAATAACAAATACTATGATTAAAATTTATAATGGAAACAAAAACGTACAAGAAAAATATATATTCAAAAAATAACTTAAGGTTAGGGAAGAAAAAAGTTTGAAAAAATAATATAAAGATGGACAGAAAAAATATTGCGTTTTTATATTTTTTTCAAAAATTTATAATTAGTAATATTTATAGTGAAAAAACTTTGACAAAATAAATAAGTATAGGGGAATAAATGTACATGAAATACAGACAATACACTGTTTTCTGATTTTTGATTGTCCAAACTCTATGTACATATTAGTATTTTTTGTTTAATAATATCACATTTCAAAAAGGCAACGCATGCATGATGCAAAATTCAGAACTCCCAGGCTACTATGGTGCCATGGTGGTATAGTGTCGGAAGTTTTTGTTTATATATATAGTGGATTTTTCATATGGTTGATCATTGTTGCCGTTATAAATATTATATCTGCATTTTCCACATATATAAAGATTAGTTTGAGTTTCAGTAACATTCTAATACTTATTTTCTCAAAAAAACATTCTAATAATTTTAGAAAGTAAATAAATGAAATTCACATTCGAACCTGTGGCCGTAAAAAAAGATGAAATTCATAATACACGTGTGTGTGTATATATGGATAGAGAGAAGATAATAATGATTAATGGTAAAGGTTTGGTTTTTGTCGGCGGAAGAGCTTAATCTCAACAAATCTACCATTCATTTTTTTTTTTGTTAATTAGAAATCTACCATTAACTACTTCTTCAATAATTTTTTCCTTTCATTTCTTCCATAATTTTTTGTTTTGTTTTGTCTTCTATTCTATGTGAAAGTAATCCATTTATTCCATTATCATTCTTTTTTTTTTAATTATATGTTAAATTAATTCAATAAAAAACTGTTTTTACATCTAGTACATCTTTTGTTTGAGAGTTTAAATAGAACTAATCAATAATTTTACATCGAAATGACAAACCAAATTTGAAGTTCCTCCTCGTATCTCTTATCTCCCATAGCTCGGATAGAGATTAGCCGATTACATACTTGTTTGTCAATGTACAAGCCGATGTGTAGGGGTTGGGTCTTCGCCATGTCTTGGAGAGTTCATTTCCTTCCAAATGCTATGAATTGTCGTTTGGAAAACGTACCTAGCTAGAAAACTCTGAATGCGATCAAGACTGGTATCTGAGATGAAGTTGACGATGGTACCCAATCAGTTGAGTATTGGGATTTGAGAAGATTTTTGGTGAGAGATGACCAGATTTCTGCCGAGTAGCTACACGAGAAGAATATGTGGTTTCCACTACAAGAAAAGTTGTCTATTGCCAGAATTTTGCCACAATCTTTTAGTGGTAATTATTTTTGTACTACAAACTTATAACAAATTTGCCACGAAGAACGATTTTAAAAATTTTGTTGCATTTTGTGTCAAATTCGTGTCAAATTTGCCACGTTGACAAACATTGTAGCATTTTGTAGCAAATTTTACCACAAACTGCCACAAAAATTTCGTGTCAATATTTGCCAAAAATTATTAGAATTTTTTTCCTATCAAATTTGCCGGGATACAATAAACATGAGAATTTATGGCAAATTTGCCACAAAATTATGGCATTCGTAATTCGTAACAATTTTCTATGAGATAACCATGGATTTGCCACAAATTTATTTGTAGCTATACGAAAATATAAACCCTAAACTCTAAACTCTAAACCCCAAACACAAACCCTAACCCTCTATCCCTTAATCATAAACTTTATATCTTACACATAAATATCAAATAATAATAAAAAAAATCTAACAATTACAAAAATTTCAAATATAGTCATTTTATAAATCCTAAATTATAAATCCCAACCACAAACCCTTAACCCTAAACCCTTATAAACCTCTAACCCTTAATCATAAACTCTAAATCTTAAATTGTAAACTAAATCTTACACATAAATATCAAATAATATACAAAAAAAATTCAACACTTACAATTTTTTTAAATAAAATCATTTTATAGATCCTAAATTATAAACTCCAAACACAAACCTTAATTATAAACCCTTAATCCTAAACCCTAAATCTTAATCCTTAATCATAAACTCTAAATCTTAAATTGTAAACTCTTACACATAAACATCAAATAATATACAAAAAATCCAACACTTACAAATAATATATAAATAATATTTTATCTGAAAATTGATAGATTTAACTGATACATATTAAAATGTCCGCTTTGCTTTTCCACAATACCACGTCCTCAACTTCTTCATTCATGTTTCCTCGATAAATCTGTAAGATCTCTTCGATATTGTTCAACACCTCAACCCGATGTTGGATATCGATCGGATATCCGAGTTGCTCTATAATTTTTTTGAAATATATATGATTAAAAAATATTAAGGAAATCAAAATTCAACCAAAAAAGAGAAATTAGTTTTCTTTCGTAATTTGTAAAATTATAATACTTTTATAAATCAATTAATGAAGACAAATTCATTAAATTTATAGTGTAGGTACAATATTTAAAATCGTTTCATTCCGATCTGTTCCTTTCAATTGTATGTATTCAATTGAGTATCACTGTCACCATATACACAGCTTAATACAAACAAAAAAAAACTTAAGACAGTATAAAGAGAGTGTAGTACGAATATTTTGTCAATAAAACGTGTAGACTGTGTAGTACGAATGTACAAATACAATCTCTTTAGATTTGGGAAAGATTTCTAATCAGTTCGATTTTTTCTTGCGTTTTAGTTCCATTAATTTCGGTACACATATAAAATATGAAATAGTTAAATAATTTCATTTTCTTGCGACCATGCACCATATTGTTTAAAATTACTAATATTATACTAAATGTAAACCTTTGAGCGAAATTAGATCTAATAACCAAAACAAAATTGAAAATTTAACAAATAACCATAAAAAAATTGGTAAGAATATGTTGTATAAATTGCAATATATTCAAAAATACCTTTTTATATATGGTTTCTTCTCCTTCTCTCTACCATTTTCTTTCTTTCTTATTAAATGTTTCGTTTCTCTTCTCATTTTATTAGCTTTGAATCTTAAAAAAAAAAAAATTCAAGTTTGCGATATAACTACAAAAATATAATTTTTTTGGGGCACATGCCATAATTTGAATTTTTTAAAAACGAAACGAATTTTCAGACAAATGGATAAGCAAATATAGGTAAAAATGAAATGTTCTATATAGAATACAATAGCATCTTATTATATGTAGAAAAAGTACATACTTATTTAAACTCTGTTATTCTTTTTAAATATTTTTATTTTTAAACTTCAAATCATCGCACATGCGATTATTTGCATATGTCATCATTTAAAATTTAAAAATGGACACATTTTTTTTTTTAAAAGGATTAATGAATCTAAATAAGTATTTTTCATTTTTTATAAAACGCAATAACATTTTATTATACTTTTTCTATGTAGAATGACACATAAATAAATAAAAAGATTTTAAGAAAAAATGAAACTGATTTTGTTCCATTTGTCAAACAGTAAATAATGGTTATTTACCTAATTTTTTATTTTTATATGCTATATTCTTAATTTTATCATATTTTTGTTGGTTATCCTACAAATACACCCGACCTTCAATATAAAAAGCCATGTTCAATGTAAGATACCAAAGCACTGTATAGACTAAAGCTCCTCATCCACCTTGAGAGAGATTAAGAATAAAAATGTAGCGAATATTGCAGAAGAAAGATGCAGCATATAGGACAAAAGAAAAGCCATCTATATCTACATATAATATATAAGGTTCAAAAAAAAAAAAAAAAATCTACATATAATATATGTCGCGATATATATAAATAATTTGTAAGTGTTTGACAGTGTGAGACCAATGTATTTATGGTGTATATACGTTATACGGTAAAAAGCCGAAATGTTTTTAGCATATACAATGTATCTATACGGTGCAACCTAATAGAATTATAGAACCATATATACAGTATTTATACAGTGTATATATACGGTTGCCACCATTTTTTTGTTTTTTAAGCTTTTCAATAACAAAACTATGTAGTTTTACTATTAACAAAAATTAACTCTACAAAAATAACTATATGACGTTATGTTTACTTTCTCCCAAAAGTTCTTATATGACTATACGATATGTTATTTTATTTTTTTGTTCCTTTTGAAGTTTTTTTCTTTCCATTTGAGAACTAATTTGATACATTTTTTTCGTTCTATTACTTGAACTTGAGATTTATGTCTTTATCGTTTTGACTATTTAATTTCCATTTTAGACTTATTTTAATATTTATTAATTATTTGATATTTTGTGTGGTATTTATGTATATTAATAATATACATCATTTTTTTTAATTGTCTGGGTTTTTCATTGAAATAGCTCATTGAAAATAATATACATCATTAATATTGTATTTATGCTCACTTTTACTATTACATTGTGTTTATATATGCATATTTTTACAGATTTGTATGTTTATACTTTCTTTTACAAAAATATCTACTATATAATCTCCGTATGAGGAATCTAAATGGAGAAGATAAGAATTGGGGAATCCACAATCTATGCAAAGAAATTTTGAGATGGTCAAGGAACTTTAATTTGGTAAAATTTCAATATGTGCGAAGAATCCACAACGAACCGACTCACTGGTCGGTGAAAAATCTCCCCCATAATAGTGTTTACTATCATAGTTGTATAAATCTATCTCCAGGATTAACTCCTCACTTACACAAGGATTATGTATCTTCAAATGTTATTTAGTAATGGAATTTATTTGGTTGAAAAAAAAAAAATTCTCCGTATATACAGCCATATATACGTATAGCATGTTTTAGAACACTATGTGAGACTAAGTGTGAGTACGATTGCGAGTGCAATTGCAATTCAAATACAATAATTAATAACTTTTGTTTTCAAAAAAAAAACTACAAGAATTAATGTTATTGAGAGAGATATTTCTGAAAAATAACTCAATGGATGTTTTGAGTTTTTGACAAACAAATTGTATTGTTATTATTATTATTTTTTCTTTTTGGAATTATCCTTTTTCTTTTGCAATAAAAAATCTGGGTTGGAATTTGATTTACCTCCAAATGAAGCCGTTGAGTAACATGCTCATCAATTTTTTAATAGATTTAAAACGTGTAATATCATTTCGATTGGCTAATAGAAATAAAAGAATTGTAGATGCGAATCGAATTCGATAAAAGAGCAAATTGACATTGTGCGACTAACTTTTACTTATACCTTCACTCTATAATGTACAATTCTGTTTTGTCGTTAGACAAAATTGACTTTGCCACACACATTCTAGTTCTTTGTGAAGACTTTAATTTTTACCAAAAATTATCATCAATGTTTTTAAAGAACTTAGCCTTGAAATCGTACTTACGACAATACAAGTTATATTAGTCTTTCAAGAATATATAGTTTTAATGAATCTAATTTGCATAACATAATCTTTGGCTACACTAACAACATACAGTTTTGTAGTAATAAGAGGATTGAGAAGTGCCATTATTATTATTTTTTCACAAAAAAAGAAAAGAAAAAGAAGAGCCCTTATAATTTTATTTTCTTGGGTCAATAAGAGCCATTATTTATTATCGGTACATACAATTATATAGATGGTTCATATTTGTGGAGTGTATATGGAAAGTATCATTTTTATTTCTTTTAATTAAGTGGCAAGTGGATGTTTTTTGTTTTTTGTTTTTTGCTTAATGCTTTTTGGTTTGTTTGCCTCATAGTTTGAGTTTGAGCCCCCATCATCTTGGGACTTAGAGTTCCCCTCTTAACATAGACACTTTTATCATTTTCCCTTCTCTTTTTATTTATATTTATATATTTATTGATAGTCTTGTCATTTTCTTCATCTCATGATAGTGAATATTGCTACATTTGGCTTTTCTGATAAAATCAATGGATGCATTGTTCATTCCTAGTGCTTCCTCGTAGACTTATCAACCCACTCGGTAGTTAAACAGTTTTTTTTTTTTTTTGTTGGGTTAAACTCGGCAGTTTAATAGTTATATAGAAAAAAGTGTTTTGAATCGGTAATTTTTGTAACCAACCTATATATCTGTTGTTTTGTTGAATAATTCGAGAGTGATTAGATAACTGATTTAAAATAAAGTAGTGCTTACCAATCATCGTATGTATATCTCGACAAACAAATTATGTCTAATGTGGCTTATGAACACACACACAGTTCTTATCGATCGAAGCCGCCACCAACAATAATAATATATAGTTCTTATCGCTCTAGTATTCTCGTGCATGGTCATCGAAATATCATAGAAATCAACTAATGAGGTTAAGCCAACTAGTTAGAGGAGTTAACTCACTTATGTCGGATTCAAATTCGAATATAATTAGTTTAAGACGTGAGAAGAAGATGATTTACGCTATATAAAACCGTCAATAATTTGTGTTTAAACCGGATAGAATATGAAGCAAAAGGTTAAACTTTTCTTTATAAAAAGGTAACTTTTGATAATTTAGGCTTTATTATAACTATATGATGTGATTAAAATGTGTTTTAATTCATTGGCATCATTGTACCTTAGTGTCATCATCAATATTGGTGACTACTAAAATTCACATGGCAAATAGAATCGGTCTATATTCATATCTTTTTTTTGGATAATATGTTAATATAAATATCAAATGGAACTGTTTTGTTTACGGAAGCTCGGCGAAGAAGTTATGATTTTTCAAAAGACCAAAAAAAATAAAATGAAAAAGCCTAATGAAAACAAGGTGATAGCTAAACAAATCAAGAAATTACTCAAAAGAGAACCATAGGGATAGGAGTTTTGCACCAAATTCATATCTTTAGTTATATCTGCAACAAAAGTTTTAAAGGAGATTAAGATTGATGGAACTAGCTAAAGAGAGAGTTCTAACATTGGATTATAACCTGATGATGAAATTGTAACAATAATACTCATTTGGTGTATACTGCGTTTGTCTCTTTCAAATAATTGACGAATATCGACAAAACCATATATAGCCAATTAGCCTTCAGCCACTGTATGCATGCTTACACTAAAACGATCTGAAATGTCTCTCCCATTTGAACCACTAGAAAAATTCTACCCATTGTTAAACTTATGAATGGTTGCAGCCAAACAAATCGTACAAGACCAATAAACCAGACATACCGAATGTGATTAGCACGAAATAAATAGAACATACAGAAAAAACACAACGATAGGAAAACTAAATGATAACTTATCAATAGTAAAGGGAAATTACCCAGAATAACTCTAATTTTAAGAATTACTATAATGATTTTCAGTTGGCAGATTTACTAGAATGACTCTAATTTTAATTAAAAAGACATGTAGCCCAATTAATGACAAAAAATAAAACAGGGATTTCCATAATCTGGAGATTTGTCAAAGGTTGGATTATAATAGTGTTGCTGTCCAAAACTGAAATAAAATAAAAAGCAATTAGTTACTATATTTGTATTTTTTTTTGTTGGCAAAATTGGTTTCTTATAATACAATTCGAGTATTTTGGATAATCGAAAATTTGGATAATTTTGTATTCTTCTTGTATGCCTTAGTTCGAACTCATGAAGTCCATATGAGTCCGTGAACCAAATGAACTACGAGATCAGACTAAAATTATATGTAATTTACATCTAATGCAGAAATAAAAAACATCTTTCATAAAACACAAAAGATTTGTGAAGACTTTCAACTTTCAAGAAGATTTAATAATAATAAAAACTGTATATATTACATGTTAATTTAATACTGTATATATTACATGTTAATTTAATACTATAAATTTTGGTAAAAAATGTTTTAAAAATTTCAGCACTAGTAATCGTATTTAAATTCTCACATATCCAAAAATTCGTTACAAATCAAAACATATATCGAATCACTGAATCATATAAAAAAAATTGGATAACTTTGAGACATATCGTTTTTTTTTTCTTTCTGTTATAGCCTTCAAAATTATATCTCCAGTTTATCCGGTTTCCATAACATTTAAAACATCTGCACACAATATCAAATAAATATATCGTAACAAATCTACCACCACATAAAAAAAAAAAATCTACAAATAAGTTTGCCGTAACAAGTCTACCACTACATGGAGATATAAATCTACCACAAATAAGTCTGCTACCATAAAAAAGTTATTCTAGTAAGAGAAAAAGTTACGCGGAGCTCGCCCTAGCTTTCTTCTTCTCCCAGACACGAGTTCCTAGGTGGCCATCATCCTCATCACTCCGTTTCAAGATGGCTTATTGTCTCCGAAGCTCCGCCGCTCAACCTTCCACCTGAACACCGATGCACACCTTCTCAGGATTCTACCTAGAGTTCTGAATAACCTTTTTCAACTTTTCGTCGTTTCGGCCCACGCCGGCGACGAGACCTTGACGAGCTCCGACTTTTCGCGCCCACCGATGAATCATGCTTTCTCCTCCGCTCTGGACTTTCCAAGCGACGACTCTTCTCGGCGGGTTCCTTCAGCTCAAATGGCTTCACCTCCTCCGCTTCGACTACTCATGCCGCCGCCGTTGGACTCGCCCAACCCGCCGGATCCTCCAGACCCTCCGAATCCTCCGGATCCTCCAGACCCTCCGGATCCTCCAGATTCACATTGACTGTCTCAGATACCGACCAGCTCGTTTTACTTTATCTCAGATCTACTCTTGATTGTTGTAGATTTGTCGCTATCCACAAGCTCTTCCCGACGGGAGAGTCTTCTAAGGAGGACTTTCCTCTCCTTCGTCGTGACAAAGCTCTAACACATCGGTCCGGTGAGATTCTTCGGCGCGGTTTTTGCCGACTTCCCCAAGCTTCGATCTAGTTTCTCTTTATATGTTGCCACAAGAAGCCTCTATGTCGCTGGCATAGAGTCTTTCTCCGGCGATCTAAAGGTTCACCTCATCTCATTTTCAACGTTATCTCGCTTCCCCACTACCATTCTTCCAATATGGGATGTGCTGCCCTTTGTGGTCTTTGGCCCAACCTCAAGCCCATCAAACCTCGGCGCCACTAACATATCAAAACTGAAATTTATAGACTATGAGGGTCCATTTTTTCTCAAATTCCTCCATTAAGGAGAGATCACTTTCATCTTTCTCTTTTTCAGGGAAAGATCACTTCCATCAATTTTCCTCTCTATGAGAGGTGGATTTTCTTCGGTTTTAAAGCTGAGAAAACGTTTTCAAACCCTAACCGTATTGTCATCTTGTGTAGCGGTCTCCACGAGACCAAAAGATGCAATGGATCTCGTTTCGACGAGCTTCCGAAGTGTGGATTGTATTTCAAAGTCACAAACTAAAGTCACAAACTAAAGTGACCAACTTTCAACTTTCCGGCTTTGGCGAGAATGTTCAGTCGATGCATATGATCTTGTTGGATTCGCAGTTTCTTCTATCGACACATTCGAGCTTTGGCTCCAATTCGCTGTCAAACTTCTATGAAGATCTATCTGCTTAAAGTTCTATGGTTTTTATGTTTTGTTGTAGTGATCAAAAAGGATGGATAATTCTCTCTTTTTGGTGTAATTTGGAAGTTTAATTTAATGGAATCAAGGTTTGAACAAAAAAAAAAAGTAAGAGAAAAAGTTTGCGCCTCTACGACATTGAAAGTCTACCATCAAACAGCAAATTTTAACAAGTCTATTGTAACATAGGAAAAACTCTGTCACAACGTAAGTCATTCTAGAAATAAATTTCAGGCCAAAATAAATCTGCTTCAAAATAGACTTATTAAATTTACTAAAAAGTTTGCAGTCACTACAAAAACTCTACCACCACGTAGATAAATAAGTCTGCGAAAAGTAAATAAATCTATGGCAGATTTCCATCACGGCATGAAAAATCTGTCATATTTTCGATAAATCTGTTGTGCTGTCTGGCAAACTTATGTAATAAGTCTGTCGAGAAAAGTTAAGTCTGCCAAATGAAATTAAGTCTGACGGAAAAAAAAATGTTATGCCATATGACAGACTTGTGCATATAAGTCTGCTGTTTGTCATTAAGTCTGACGAAAAAAATAAATTTGTTAAGTCATAAGATAGATTTGTGCATATAAGTCTGTCGTTTGTCATTAAGTGTACCAGCCGAATTTAAGTCTACTAAAATATTAAAAATTTGTCACCATTAGTACGACAGATTTGTTCTGGTAGACTTATTTGGATTCGACAAAAACGGTGACAATTCTATAAATAAATGCACTTTTTGCTAAGCTAGAAATAAATTAGTAATGATATATTTGTAATAATTTTTTTGAATAACATATTCAAAACGGCAGTTTGGGTGATAAATTTACTAAAATAATCTACATATTTGGTAGATTATTCTAATAATAAAAGCTTTAATTAAAGTCATTTTAGTAAATCTCTAGTAAATTTCCAAACCTCGGCTTTTTTTTTTTTAAATTTACGAATGATCATAACAATTTTTGATTTGTTTACCAATAGATTCCGTGTTTTAGGCCCGTAATCTTTTTGAGTCGGAGACCAATAACATGTTACTTAGTGTCCTCCCGAGGAGCGAGACTCGAAGCTGATACTTTGAGACCACTTCCTTTTGGAGTCTCGTAGTACATGAGTAGAGCTACAGAAGCTGTGACTGAAACAGTTTTGTTCTAAATAAAGCTACAGAAGCCGAGTGACTGAAACAATTTTGTTCTTGCAGCAAATTGTACACATGCCTTGTCAACAGTGAGAGAGAATATTTTTCTTTCAAAGTGAATGCAATTACGCAATTGAAGGACGTTGGGGTTTGCATTTACGTAAGTGGATTGATGGGTTTTATTATTCGTTATGTGAAGTTGAAGAAAGAAGGTTGTAGAGCAACAACAACAGTGTGGAGTGGACCACATTCCAAACTAAACCGGGCTGGACCACAAATGTGTCACGTGGTCCCGGTTTATCTTTTTACCAAAAACGGCAGCTTCATGACGAATCGAAGAAGCACCATGTGTCAACACGGTCACGTGACAAAGACGAATCACACTAGAGAGGACGTAAACCGAACAGAGAAGTACAAGTTGTACTGTACAACGATACCAAGTTTTGTCCGGTTTAAGAGCTGGCTCGTATGAATTAGAGAAAAAACCGGATTTTAAATCAGTTTCAATCAATAAAAACCAAGAGAACCATAAAGCTTAGGGAAATAACGAACATGAGATGAAACTAAGCCTTCAAGTAGACAAAACAAAAGCAGTTAAAGGAACATGTTTTAAAAAGATGCAACTAAAAACAAGTTTTGTGAAGATGCAAAACTGTTTTTCTTTTGGCAGAGCAAACAACACGAGCATCAGTTTATCTTTGCGTTTGAGAAGTCCATCTCGGGATGCTGCCAGTAAAGAATCGAAAAGAAGAAAACCGTTCAGCACAAAGGAAAACAATGCGATAAGAATCGAAGAGAAAGCTGTTTCAAGAGGATGTATTGTTTACCTGAGACATGAATTTCTTGAGGATATCTTGCTTCTGCAGCTCGTCGCTTGTTGGAAGACCCATCTGCTTTTGCCTTTGATCAAACTATGGATACGAAGAACAAAAAAAACACTTCAGTGTCATACACACATGCAATGAACAAGAAAAGCCGATGATTCGAGAAACTTTGATGGAGAAAGAAAGGATTCTAAGAAGACAAGTACCATCATTTTCTCAACAGTCGAGCGAGTTTCTGGGTCAAGGTCAGCTAATTTACTGTTCTCTGGTTCAACTTTCTGGGTATCTATCTCCGGTTCACCTTTCACACAGCATTTCCACCACTCCATCTGATCTTGCTTAGTCAAGAGAACCGATATCACCTTTTGATCCTCTGCAAAGTACCATTGAGAGAATTGTATTAGCAAAAAGAATAAGCACTCTTGTTTACCAACAACAAAGTTGAATCTCCTGTGCATTGTTCACTCGGGATTTAGGCATATACCGATATTCCAGTAGCAGTCATCAGGCTTCACAGACCGGTAGAGCTCTCCCTATGATTATTGAAAGTTTGCAAATTTTAGCACAAGGGGATTTAGGATAGCGTTGGAATAATTTATGATAAACAATAGCAGAGGAACTTACATCGATTATTGGATCCTGGCCTTTGAGACAAAGCTTGAGACGGTTCTTCTTAATCTCACATACAACAGACCGTGCTTTAGTACCAGCAGGCACTGGAATGTTAACTGTGACCTCCTGGAGAGTCTGGACCCATGAGTAGTTCTCAAGATCAGTTCCATTACCTTTGTTAGGAGCTGCAAAGAAACAGACACAAAATTAACTCGGAAGAACAAGAGAGAAGAGCAATGCTATCCTAAGGGAATTAGTAGTAAACAGGAGAATGTTTCACAAGAGAGACAACTAAAAATCTTCCAACAAAGTTTTTGTTGAAATTGGTGCTAGATGAACACTAAGTCACTAACAGAAATTGCTGATGCTTATTACCTCGAAGACTAAGTATTGATTAAACAAGTTGTTGAACCAAGGATGATAAAACACATGATCAAGACCAATAAATCACAAAAGTGAAAAGATCTCTCCTTTATTCTTCAGTCAATCAGCCTATTCGAGTTCTAAATTCATCAATATCAATCAAAGTTCCAACCCTAAGAGCCTATACCAGATTTTCAAGTTAGGATTCAAAGACAAGCTAGTTTCCAGATTCAGTTTCATCAAATTTAGCTAAAAGAAAACGATTTGATATTTACCAATGGGACCGGTTTCAGTTTCCTTTTTCTTCTCTTCCTGCTTCTCCACTTCCATGGGTTCGGCACTTGAAGCAGCCATAGTCGGCTTCACACTCTCCTTCTCCGGCTTCTTCTCCACAGGCTTCACACTCTCCTTCTCAGCTTTCTTCTCCGCCTTCCTCAACTTGTCCTTCGCCGCCCTAACCGCGGCGGCGATCTCCTCCTCCGCAGAGGGTTTCTTCAGGAAATCGCTCTGTTCTCCAAGAAAGTCAAACACTTTCTCCAAAAACCCTAACGGGTTTGAAGAATCGAATGTCGCCCTAAACGGTAACATCGAAGGTCGGCTGCTGCTTTCCTCTTCCACCTCAGAGATAATCGCCATGGGGTTTTGCTCGGTTTGAGAGACAAAGAAGGGGGAAAGATTGTAGATTGGAATCTCCCAAGATTCGATTTTTAGAGACGAATTTTTTCAATCTGACAAAAGTCCCCTAAATCGAGAGGGTTCGAGAAGTAGTCGAGTATCGCTTTTCTTTGTCACGGCTACAAGGAGAAATGAATAAAAATAATTATGGAACATTAAATCACTAAGCAAATTATTTAATTTTGGAGCTAAAAATATGTAAAACGATAAAACTTTTTATTTTTTTTATACGCTTCCACAATAAAAATTAGGATTTTGCATGATTGTATTTTTATGAGAAAACTTATAGAAATATGATGTAAAAAAGTAGAAAGTACTGTACAATTTTTTTTTATTAGTTTACACTCTTTAGCTAAACCTTTTATTTTTAATATAAAATTTAATTGATCACATTTTTTTTTTTTTAAACTCATGCTAACAGTACAATTGTTTTAGATAGAAAATTTACTAAATTATTAATAGTTTGTTTAAAAATCTTTTTAGCTTTAAACTGGCTCGGAATCCCGTATAAAATCGTAACCGATAATGGCTCACAGTTCAATTCAAATCAGTTCCTCAAATTCTATGAAGATCACAATATCAGGCTGACAACCTCAACTCCGCGTTACCCTCAGGGCAACAGGCATGTCGAGGCAGCAAACAAACTGATATTGAGTAATCTCAAGAAACGATTGGACACTAAAAAGGAAAAATGGTATGACGAACTCCCATGAGTGCTATGGGCTTGTCGGACCTCACCTCGTAAAGCAACCTCAGAAACACCATTCTCCTTGGCTTATGGGATTGAGGCTGTGGTCCATGCCGAGGTCGCAGTCCCCAGCTTAAGGGTAGATGTGTGTCCCGTAAATGAGGAATTGAATAACGACATGCTTCTCGACCAGCTCGATGTTATCGACGAGCGTCGAGATCGAGCACTCATTAATCTTCAAAATTATCAACACGCAGCAGCGCGATATTATAATTCAAAGGTCAAACAACGAAGATTTCAAGTTGGCGAGCTCGTCCTACGGAAAGTATATGAAAATACTAAGGAAAGGAATGCTGGAAAACTAGGCACCAACTGGGAAGGTCCATACCGGATCTCCGAAATAGTAAAGAACGGCGTGTACAAGCTCGTCAGAGTGCGCGACAACACACCTGAAAGGAACTCATGGAACGCTATGAACTTGAAGAAATACTACTATTAAAACGAAAGATATTTGTAAAATCGAACTACGAAAGGCTTGATCCTTCTTCAGGGTACGTAAGCAACCTCACAAGGGTACATCTATTAAAATAAAAAAAAATCTTCTCTTAAGCCTGCTAAAAGCAGCATGAAGTTTCTCAACTTCTATCTACAAGCTAAAAGCTTTACTCCATAAATAAACAACCTTACGAGTTAGAGCATGCTACCAGCTAGCATGACTCGACTTTGCGTCTAAATTGCAAGGTCACAACCTTTCTAGTCTCTGAATGACAACAACCTCTACGTCTAAACTGTTTATGTTGCATGTCCGCCTCTAAACGGCTTTGACCCTGCGTCTTAAAATCGCCTTGTCAGCTCCCGAGGTCTCTAAACGACCTGGAAGCAAGGTCTCTGAACGGCCCGGATCTTTGGTTGAAAAACTACCTTTGATCCATTGAAAAGTGTCAGCCTCTAAATGGCAGAAATGATAGATAATTCTAAAAACGAAAGATTTTTAAAATCAAAGTAAATAAAATTAAGCATCCACGAAAGGAGTATGAATTCAACATAAAACAAAAAGAAGCCCCCTCGGACATAATAAGTTCAACAACAATAGGAAATGGGTTTAAAGGCCTCCCCATGCACTGAGTTCAAAAGATAATCTAAAAAGAGATAAAAAGAAGGAAAAAGTCACTAGCTGGCAGGCTCAGTCGGCTCGGTCGCTAAGACAGGCTGGTCCAGGGGCAAGGGGAAGTCCCTCCTGAGCTCCTGAGAACCAAGGTCCAGCTGGTCATTTAGTGCTTGCACATTCGACCCAGCAAGCAAAGTAACCGAATCCTCGGATATTTGCGGAAGATCGAGTTTGCCCAAGGAAAGATCGGATACCTGGACAATGGCGAGTTCCGCATCCAGCCTCAGCTTCTCTGCCTTCTTCACCATCTCATTTTGCTTCTTAACAAGCTTCCTCGAGTCCTCCTTGACTTTTTCAAATTGGACCCTGAGGCCAACGATACTCTCGCTGGCAGAGCGTAAGCCATCCTCAGCAGTTCCAGCACGACCCTCGGCAACTCGGAGGTTCACCCTCAAATCTTCACTGGATTTCTCTAGTAAGGAGATCTGACCTTGGAGAATGTCTGAGCGAGCCTGAGCTTCCCGAGCAGAGTCTTCCCACTTCTTGGCCAAGTCGGCCTGGAATTTAACCTGACTCTCCAGGAGGGCGATGTTAGCCACTTTCTCCTCACTCAGAGCAAGCCTCGCCGCTAGCTCGTCTCGTTCAACGACCAGATCGGTAATAGTCTTAGCCGCCCTCTCGACCTCCTCAGGTTGGTTGGTGGAGTAGAGATCTTGCTCGAACGAGTTAACCAGCTCATTCGCAGCAGAGATAGCCTAAAAAGAAATTCAAAAACTTAGCAAGAAAATCAAAAAATAAAAGTAAGGAGAAAAGAATTGAAGATTACCTGGCCCATCGCGCTCGCAAGCTTGGTATAGCCTTCGGGTTTCTTCATATTTCTAAGGGATGGCAAGAAGCAGGAAGAAGGCCTAACGCGCCTGAAGAGATTTGCAAGCTGAGAGCTGTTCTCAACAATCTCCTCAGGTCCATCAAAATCAAACTTGAAAGCGTTCGGAGAGCTGTTTCCGCCGGTCTGTGACCGAGGTGCCACCTGCTTCCGCGCAGTTTCCTCGACCTCGGACCCATCGCCGCGAGATCGCTTAAGACGAGATTGGTGCTCGGCAGAGTGGCTAGGCTCCTTCGAAGACACCCTGGAGATTGACCTTTTGGAGCTCCCAGTTCGCGCATCACGCCGAGCGACCTCAGTCTCACCACCCGTAGGAAGGCCGCCATCATCGCTGCGGTCAGCATTGGACTCGTGATGGTCATCCTCTCTGGGTTCCTCGCGACGCAAGGTCTCAACGTGGGCAGACTTACCTAGAGCCTCCTTGACTTTCTTGTCAAGAGCACCAGCTGGCGTCGGAGCTGGACGCAGTCGCATCCTCTCCTTGTACGAAAGACGCTCTGGTTTCCTAGGGGGGACCATCTTGTTGGATTCAGTGGAGATGTCGTCAGGAACCAGGTTAACCTGAAAAGCGGCAGGAGCAGTATCTTGCGCTTGGGATTGGACCGGAGGACTAACCACAATGAGAACTAAATCTTGGCAACAACTTCAAGTTTCGGAATGAGGGATGGAGCTGGAGTCGAAACTTGAGTTTGAGTTAGGACTTGAGCCTGAGTTGAGGGAGACGGAGGATCTGTAAAACCAGGTGACATCGATTAAAAAGGTAAAAAACCCGTAATCTCTAAAAATGAAAAAAATATATGAACCTGCGAGCCGGAGGGCAGCCGCAACGGACAACCTGGGAGACGGACGATCGCGAGCCTGCAGAATCCTATCAACAACAAACTGCTTCCAGTCGGAGTTCTCTTCTCTAATAAGATCGATGAGCTGTTGAACCTCCACCGTCACAACCCTTGAGGAATCAATAGATTCTGCAAAAGGAAAGCCAAATCAGAATAAAAGAAAAAACGATTATGGAAATCCTAAAAGAGCATACGAGCCGGCTCCCTAGGGTTCATGCTGACCGGTAATTTGAGCCCAGGAACGCCGAAGTATCGACTTGCCCTCAATGGATTTCCTGGAGACTCTGAAGTAGAACTACTGCTTCCACCACTTATCATCCCTCTCGTTGAACCTAAAAACAGACCGGTTAACCTTCGCCGGAAAATAATATGTCCCGCGAAGATTCGAATTCGCTTTGACATTGAAGAGCTGGCGGAAGTCCTCGGTGTTAAACACAACCCCGGTTTCCTTATAGCGCACCCAGAGCGCAACCAGATTTCTCATCGCGCTGGGCATGAGCTGGGTAAGGGCGAGCCCGAGATCGCCGATAATGTCAAGGATGGCCGCCGGGATAGGAAAGGTGAGGCGGCACTTCAAGAAAAACACGGCATAACCACATGCAAAACCCTCCGGAGGATTTTCCGGAGAATCATCATCCGATGGGACGAGGAAGTCACAAAAGCCGAGTCCGCACAAGGAGGAAATATTCTTGAGCTCCCCAGCCGAGATCGTGCTCCCCGAGTGAGGCCCAAACTGATAGGCGTGGGCGAGTGAAGCGCTCGCTGAGAAGGGGAAGCCATAAAAGAAAAGCAAGAAAGAGAAGAAAAATCGAGGATGAAAGGAGCAAGTTGTCGGAAATAATGGAGAAGAACTTTTCGCAGAAAAAGAGTGAAGGAAAAATCGTAAGAACGATTTGATTAAAGACAACTCAATTGAAAAAAAAAAAAAAGTAAAGAGGACATCATTACCTTGGGAGTGGGAAGTTGAGGCGACGTGGGAAACTGAAGCAACGTGAACCGCTCATTTATTCAAACCGCCCACTCGCCCTATCACTTCCCGTAGATATCGCACATTTAATAAAAGATCCCCGCAATCTTGGCATTGAGCAAGCAAAGGATTAATCAGAGACCGAGATTGCGAGATCATAATAAATCAATCTAGACCCGAGATTGCAGCTTCGCATCCTCAATGACAAGTCAATAAGGATGCTGGGGGGCAACTGTTGGGCCTAGATTCGGCACTCAAGGCCCAGCCCGAGTAAGCGGGCTTGACAAGAAAGACTCGGCCCACGATGAGGTCTCACGAGCCTGTTTGCAAGCTGAAGTAAGCGAGGTCGCAAGGTAGAGCAAGTCGACAAGGTGGAAGAACCGAGCATGCATGAAAAGAGCGAGGTTGTTGGAAGTAGAAGCATGCATTTGACCGAGTCAAAGGGCGCTAGCTTGAGATCCTAGAATCAAGCTCAGCATTAAAGACATAGATTATGGATTTAATTATGCATTTAATGTAAATAATTAAGACTAGACAGTTACATTTTCAGCTGGTATAAGTTTGTAACACCAGCCACATTGTAAAGAGACCGAATTCTTGGCAAACTGAATGATATACAATTTTTCTCTCGATTTCTTCTAAGTCTTTCTAAGTGCATTCAACCTGAACTAAGCTAAGGATTGAGGTTGTGAGATTCTGCTCTCACAACCGGGTAGAATCTCACAACCGGGTTAACCCGGGATAAACCGGGTATTGACCTGGCCAAATCTGGGTTTTTGCTGCTTCTGGTGGTCTGCACCGACCGGTCCTGGGTCGGTGCAAATGGTCGGTACAAAAACTTTGAGCATAACTCCTTTCAGCGCCAGACGGACACGTCCCCGCTAAAATCGCCGTATCGTTCGAACCACTGCTCCGAATGGCCTCAAACCACCTCATGTGGACAGCTAACTTACTGAGCTCCAAATTTTGTGAAGACTATCGAGGCTAATTCGGATTGGAGACCCTTAATCCAGCCAGGTCTTTCAGGCACATCGGCTCTGGATCAAAACTGGTTATGGGGGGTTTGCACCGATTGACTCTGGATCGGTGCAAACGATCGGTGCTAATTCTTCTGCTGCATGGCCGTCCTCGTGTGTCTACACCGACCCACTGCACCGACCCATGATGGGTCGGTGTGTCTTCTGGAAATTCGCTTCTTCTTTTCGGCGGCCAAACGGACATACTCCCAGTAAATTGACCAGATCTCACGAACCACATACCCGAATGACCTGAAATCACTTTTAGATGACAACCACTTCAATTATCCATCATTTCGATGAAGTCCTTTGGAGCTGATTCTGACTGCAAACCCTTCGTATGGACAGATCTTTCAGAGACCTCAGATGATCCTTGCATCCTCTTTTGCTCCAACAATTCAAATATCCCCAAAATGCCTCCAAAGTACCTAAACACACTCCAAAACATGCAATACTCTCTAGGACCTAATGAAAACACCGTAGACTCTATTTTAGACCAAAATGCTATGAAAACTATGGAAGACACATGCATGAGACCCGAAACACTAAATAATATGCATGCTAAAATGTATAAAATATGGGAATATCAGAGATGGCGGCTACTTATGAATCCGAGGTCCGTGTAACAAACGTTGAGTTGACGAGGCGAGGAAGGATGCTTCGTCAGAAAAGAAGAGGTTGTCCGAGGCGGAGAAGTAGTTGGCTTATTTTTTGACTAAAGTTGCGGGTCTCGAGGCTGAGAAGGTTGCTTTGAAGGAAGAAGCAGCAAAGTCTATCGATCTCGCGGCTCGATGTGAGGCCAAAAAGGAGAGACTGGAATCCGACATTGCTTCCTTGAAGCGGCAGATCGAGGAGAAGGATGCCTTGCATAGAGGGAGGCAAGGCGCGAGTCGGCCCGTAAATTTGAGGGTCAAATTTCCATGGCGAGAGAGATCGTAGACAAGCTGAAGGGCGCCAAGGGTAGAGAGCTCGAGTTGGCTGAGGTCAACTATAATCTGCAGCTCATCGCGACTATCGAATTGGGGAAGGTTACGTCTCTTGATGACGAGGCGGCGAAGCTAAAATCTTGGAAAGCTGAGTATGAGGGCGTCGAGGAGGAGATTGATAGGATCGAGACTTGCTTGAGGGACGAGCTGACAGTTTCTCCTGTTTCTGGAGATTCACTTTGCGACGAGGAGCCGACCGATCTTCCCGAGGCTAGGGCTGCGGCGATCGAGCGAATTGGGACTGTTGAAGATTCTGTTGATCGTGAAGCAAACCGAGTAGAGTAGTTAGTACTATATTTTTTTGTTGTTGTGAGGGCTTGAAGGGCCTTTCTTTCTGTTTTTGAATTTTATGCCTGGACGGCTCTATCCGATGGTTTGCTCTTCTCCTTTCGACTCGTCGTGCTCTTTGTTTTGTCATAGCTTTAACCAGTTTGATAGCGGAAATGGCGAAGTGAAGTAAATGATCAGATTATTTTTCACCGAGGTGTGCTTGCCTTTAGTTCTCGAGCCGTTTAGGGTAGATGAGATGAAGTTTCAATGTATTATGAACCTTGCACAAAGCGTTGTTATACAACGAATCGTTTTAGATGTCTGAGACCAGTGTGCTATGAAGCGATTGATGACTGGGTTTAGATTTTACTTCGGTTTTAGGGATTGCGATGTAGACTCGGCTTACGTTCCCGTTTCGACAGTAACATTGTGATTTGGTCGAGATATATCTTTTCCTTCCTCTGATCCGGATATATCCGCCTAAAATTTATACAACGCACATTTAATCCTTGGCGGATTATAAAAGAACCATGATGAGTTCGTTATTGTGGCCAGCAACAGACGAGGTTGATTAATGTAAATGCAATATTGTATTGATAAAAATTTAGAAAAGTTGTGCTCACAAAAAGATGGGAGTATGTGTATACGTACCCATTCCCCCATTTTTTAAAGAGGGGGGACAGCTGCACCTTTCCGAAGATCGGTTGCCTACGTACCCTTTGCAGGGATCAAACCGTCCCGTACTTCATTGGAAAGAGGTGATTCCTATCCGAAGGAAAGTTTCCTTCTTAGTCGGGTTTTCTTGGGGGTCATGTCGTTGCTATGGTTGGACTCTGAGGAACTTTCTTCTTTGTGATAGAGCTGGGTGGCGGGTAGAAGATGTTGCTGTCGATTTATGTGAAAGATAGGCATTGCCGTTTCTAGTCCATGACTGATCCGGTAGTGGCTAAAAAAGGCCATCCGAGGATTACCGGATTTGGGTAGATCTTTTATGGTTCGAAAACGTAGAAGTTGACGGGGGCTATGGAATCGCCGATCCGTACGGGTACATCGATTGCTACACCTTTTGGTGTGGTGTGAGATTGGTAGGTGATGTTTATCCGTGTCCGGGTCGGCCGTATGTTTTTGATACCGAGGCGTTTGGCAACTGAGTTGGAGATGATGCTGAGACAGGCTCCAGAGTCGCACAGAACGTTAGTGAAATTGATCCCTTGGATGTTGCAAGAGATTAGGAATTGCGCATGCTCCAGAGTCTTGTAGAGTATCTCAACCGGCTTTCCACGTCTTGCGTATGTGAAGAGGTCTTCGATTTCCGGTGGGGATTCGGTACTGTAGCAAAAAAAAACGTCCGAGCTCGTACTTCGGAAATGCTCTCGCGAATGTGATTTCTTTGGGGAGGCTCTGTACTACTTGGAAGAATTCTTTGAGCTTTGCTTCGTTTATTTTGTTTGGATACCAATGGTGTAGGGCGGGAGCGGGAGACTTGGCTTCGAAGGCTGATTAGGACTCGCAATAGGAGTCTGTGGCATCACGGCACATGAAGGCATCGATGTATGAAGTATTCACTGTCATTGGTTGGGATGGAGGCAGGGGAGTTTTTGCAGTCGTCAGGGGTTGTGTCGACGTTCTTTGGAGAGTATGGTTGGGTTGTTTTACCGGTTACATCGCCTTGTTCAGTCCGCCGAATTGAAGGGCGTTTACCATTTCCCTCCGAGTTCGGGACGAGTCTCCTATGCTTTGAGCGTCTTGGTTATACATTATTCTGACCTTGGAGTGGTGTGCTCATCTCCCGTTCTTCATTGGAGATGAAAACCGAGGCGCGGGCGAGGGCATCTTCGATCGTTGATGGCTTTCTGAGTTTGATTTCTCTCCGGAACTTGGATCCTTTATGCAATGCTTGCTTCAATATACTAAGCGCGACTTGGTCGTCCATGCCTTCTTCCAGTGAGATTGCTATTTTGAAGCGTTCGATAAAGTGCTGTAACGATTCTGATGGCCTTTGGGTTAGGGTTCGCAAATTTGCCTCGACAATTTCGTGTTCGAGGAAACGCTTTATGAGTCTGGCAGAAAATTCCTGAAAGTTGTGGATCAAATTTCGATCGAGCTTTGAAAACCAATCGAAGGCGGCTCATCTGAGGTGTTTTCCAAACCAGAAGCTGTATCCATCTTCTCCCTTGATTCTTTTGGGGTCGTAGCGGCCCATCGCCTCACATAAACTTGTTACGTAAACCACGGGGTTCGTCTTTCCGTCGTATAGTGCGATCCGACCCGGGTGGCGCATGGTTTCCTCTGGCGAGTATGGCAATTGGGATCCTCTTGCCGAAGTCATCGCAGGGCTCGAGAAATCGATAGCGGTTGGGTTGAGGTCAAGTCGCCGTGAGATGGAGACGTCCTTTACGAACCTCTTGTCTCCGATATGCTCCGAGGTGTTAGTTATCTCGCCTTGATTTTCTTCATCATTGGTAGCTTCGTTGGTTCCGAGATGAGGTGTCTCTGGTTTGGGGGCATGCGTCTTTGTTCCAAAGTCTAGTAAGTCTGACAGGGTTGGCCTTGGCGCCGCGTGTCTCACTTCTCCAGATGAGGGTAATGGTGGCCGTCCTCTTTTTTCCGCAGCGTTTCCGGGTGTCGATAAGTCGAGTGTCGTGGGGTTGAGAACGAGCCTCCTTTACGTCCTTGGGGAAGGTATCGCTGAGCCGAGGTCTCTTGATTGTAGATCTCTAGTCCGACCCTCCCACGCCAGCATCACCGCTCTCTCCGACAAGGTTTGTTTTGCTGTATCTTGCTCATCCACCTTCTTCAATAACGAGGCGAGCATACTTCGTACTTCGACTAGACGCGCCGAGGCTGCCTCTGTTGCAGGGAAAGGGTTGCCGGGGTTAGGGCCTACGGTCCTGTTGCCACGTCCACCAAATCCGTCTCTGTTGTTGTCGTTGTTATCCGTACCGTTGGCGGTTAGCTGTCGATCTTCGGCCATCTCTGCGAATCTCCTTCTCGGTGTTTCGAGTTTGAAAACTTCTAAACTTCCCACAGTCGGCGCCAAACTGTGTGAGTCAAAATTCACACATCGATTTTTGTAAGGGATTTAAGAGGGAACAGAAGTTTCTGAGAGAAAACACACAAAGAGATCCAAAGATGGCTTTTATTGCTACTTAGTAAGCGTACAAGAATGAGTTGCTAAGAGTGAGCTGCTATGGTTTTTCAGATGGGTTACAAAGATGATAATGAATGCTATTTATATTGGTCTTCATTGGTGTCCATCTCGGAGAAAAGAAGAATATTTCCTTTTGCTTCGTGCGGCCGCCGCCTTAGAGTAGGGTAACCGATGATTTGGGCTTTTACTTCGGGATGTTGGATTAGGCTAACGGGCTTCGTTTTGGCCCATTTAGGCTTCCGATCCGAGGTGGGGCGTCCTGTGCCTTGTCTCGGTTCCAGGCTTAGCCTCGGCTTGGTCGAGCGACATTTTGCTTCGGTGTTGTTCTCATGCGTGGTTAGATGTTTGAAGTGGTTGAGAGGACGTCTGGTTGATGCGATTTGTGTTAAACTCGAGTGGGTGAAAACTAACCCCAACATATACCCGAACCCGAAAAATACCCAAAAAAATATACCCGAAAACCCGAAAATATACCCGAAACCCCAAAAATATACCCGAAACCCCAAAAATATACCCGAAAAACCGAAAATATACCCGAAAACCACAAAAATATACCCGTAAAAATAGAAAAATATACCCAAAAACTCGAAAAACTAAAGAAAATATATATGGATTCGGTTCTCGGGTACCCGATCGGTTCTCGGTTCCGGGTCGGTTCGGTTCTGGGTCTTTCGGGTAGAAGGGTTTTGGACCCATTTAGGAACCGATAGGGTTTCAGTTCAGGTTTGGTTTGGGTATTTCGGGTCTTAGGCAGGATTGATGTTTTTTGAGTACACGCCACAAGAGAGACATCAAGGACATTGCATCTGCCCAAGAATGGTGACATCTCATTACGCCGACCGCTTCCGCATCATATGTTTTGACATTGAGGATGTGAATGTCCCACAATGGTCTTGATCTACCGAGAGGTTTCATCGTTAGACGGGAGACATAGTCATCGACAAAGCCTTCTCTATCTTCGTTGATCTCTTGTGGGTCTTGTTGGAACAATTTTTTAAAAGCTTGTGGGCTTTATAAAAAGTGTGTAAGTGTGAATTGAAATGGGCCATTGGGCTCATGACTAAGCTTGTCAACCAAGACTAAACTTGGTGACCAAGGCTAAGCTTGATAAGCAAGGCTAAGCTTGCTAAACAAGGCTAAGCTTGCTAAGCAAGTTGTGGAATTAAACCTCCTCTCTTCTCCTATATATACGATGGCATCTCTTGAGAGAAAGCACTACAAGAAAACATGGTGTTTTCCGACGGATTTCTGACGGGAATTGGACGAAAGTAACATCCGTCGGAAATCCGTCAGAAAACAGGACCCGTCGGAACTATGTTGGAAATTTCCGACGGATTTCCGACGCCAATGATCCGTCGGAAAAATACCGACGGACTTCCGACGGATTTTCGATAGATGAAATAGCCGTTTGATGTTGCGGACGGATTTCCGACGACTAACATCCGTCGGATAGATTCCGACGGATTTCCAACGGGTTTCCGACGGATTATAGCCGTTTGAAATAATATATACGTTACATAGCCGTTTGAATATAGCCGTTA
Organism: Eutrema heterophyllum; assembly: GCA_002933915.1. Classification (NCBI taxonomy): domain Eukaryota; kingdom Viridiplantae; phylum Streptophyta; class Magnoliopsida; order Brassicales; family Brassicaceae; genus Eutrema; species Eutrema heterophyllum. The sequence goes on along the minus strand of PKMM01029200.1, from coordinate 175,260 downwards.
AATCCGTCGGAAAACGCTAATAATTTCCTTATAAAAACGTATCCATCCTCTCATTTTACAATCACAAAAAAACCTCTCATCTACAATTCTTTACAAAAATGTCTTCTTCAGATCCTTATAATTATTTTCGATCATGGATGGACAAGCCTCATCAAATTCCGGACACGGGCCTAGTTACAGAAGAATTCAGAGAAGGTCTGCATGAATTCATGGCATTTGCGGCTAAGCAGAAGAAAGTGAAAAAAACCGGTAAAATCTACTGCCCTTGTACGAATTGTCGGAATCGTAGATTAATCGTGATAGATGAAGTATGGTCACACTTTTATTGTCATGGGTTTGTTCCGGGTTACAAGATTTTGTATTATCATGGAGAAAATGATACAATGGTTGATAATTATGCTAGTACTAGTGAACAATATATTGGGGATAGCGCTAACTTAGAAGAACCTGCAATGGAAGTAGAAAGTACTGTAGGTCATATTCAGATGGTGAACGATGCATTCCGTGAAAGTATGCCATCGGTTGCTGAGTATGGAGATAGAGGGGAAGAACCTAACGCAAAAGCTCGGAAATTCTTTGATTTGTTAGACGCTGCTAAAAATCCTTTATATGATGGGTGTAGAGGTGAACATTCCCCTTTATCAGCTGCAACTAGGATGATGGGTATAAAGACGGATTTCAATTTGAGTGAGGAGTGCGTGGATGCAATCGCTGATTTTGTAAAAGACATTTTGACAGAAGATAATCTTGCACCGGCATCATACTATGAGATACAGAAACTTGTTGCTGGGCTAGGATTGCCGTATCAGATGATAGATGTATGCATCGACAACTGTATGCTCTACTAGAGAGAGGACGCAGACCGTTCGTCATGCCGTTTTTGTCGCAAACCTCGGTATAAGGAAACAGGTGGAAGAGTGTCAGTGCCATATAAACGGATGTGGTATTTGCCGTTAACAGAGAGATTGAAGAGGTTATATCAGTCAGAGCGCACAACGGGATCAATGAGATGGCATGCAGAGCATACAACGGATGGAGAAATTGCCCATCCGTCAAACGCAGGAGCATGGAAACATTTTCAATCTATGTATCCCGGCTTTGCGTATGAGGCGAGGAACGTATACCTTGGATTATGTACTGATGGTTTCAACACTTTTGGGAAGCACAGCAGGCAATATTCGTTATGGCCAGTAATTGTAACACCTTACAATTTGCCACCATCTTTGTGCATGCGAAGGGAGTTCTTGTTCCTTAACATTCTCGTTCCTGGACCAGAGCATCCGAAGAGATCACTCGATGTGTTTTTGCAGCCATTGATTTATGAACTGCGAATGTTATGGGACCAAGGTGTTGAGGCGTTTGATGTTTCTTGTCAACAGAATTTCATCATGCGGTCGGTACTTATGTGGACCATTAGCGATTTTCCAGCATATGACATGTTATCAGGATGGACAACTCACGGAAGGTTATCGTGCCCGTACTGTCAAGATAACACTTATGCGTTCCAATTGAAGCACGAACGCAAAACCTCTTGGTTTGACTGTCATAGGCGATTCCTACCTAGCGATCATCCTTATCGTCGTAGCACCACATTGTTTAGGAAGAACCGGAAAGTATTTGATGATCCACCTCCTGAGTTAGATGGAGACTATTTGTTGACTCAGTTCAGAGATTTTGGTGCAGGGAGGACCGTTGATTGTGGTGGTAAGGGGCATCATCCAGTTGATGGTTGTGGCAACGTACATAATTGGCACAAGAGGAGTATTTTCTGGGATTTGCCTTATTGGAATGACCATCTTTTGAGGCATAATCTAGATGTAATGCACATTGAGAAGAATTTTTTCGAGAACATTATGAACACCGTTCTCAATGTCCAAGGGAAGACGAAGGACAATCTGAAGTCTAGATTGGACTTGCCAGACATTTGTTCTCGAAGAGCACTACATGTGGCAGGGAGCGGGAAGCCTCCGGTCCCGGCTTTTCGTTTGGATGAACCTTCAAAGGCCGCATTTTTTGACTGGATTACCGAAAGTGTTAGATTCCCGGACGGATACGCATCTAACCTTCGGAACTGCGTTGATCATGGAGAAGGGAAGTTTACTGGGATGAAGAGTCATGATTGCCATGTGGTGATGCAGCGCCTACTTCCATTTGCCTTTGCATGTATTCTACCACGTAATGTCCACGAAGAAATTGCAGGTACAATCATTAAATTATTTTGTTAATACTTTACACAATATATACTTTAGTATTTAATTATTCATTTGTTATCCATATTTTGCAGGGATTGATGCATTTTTCCGAGATATATGTTCTCGCTCTCTTACATCAGACGGTATCCGTAATCTTGCGGATAATATACCTGTAATCCTTTGCAATTTGGAGAAGATATTTCCCCCTTCCTTCTTTGATGTTATGGAACATCTAACAATTCATCTCCCTCGAGTAGCAGAGCTTGGAGGCCCGGTTCAGTACCGTTGGATGTATCCTTTCGAACGGTATATGTTTCATCTAAAGAAAAAGGTGAAAAATTTAAGCAGAGTGGAGGGTTCTATTGTCGCACAGAGTATCAATGAAGAAACTTCACATTTTGCCGAGTTCTACTTTCCATCACAAGTCAAAACGAAGAGTCGTAGAGCAGCTCGACATGATGACGGCGGCATACTACCTTTCTATCCGGTCGATGTTCCTCATATATTTTTAGAGATTGGACGACTTAGTGGAAAAGGCAAGAAGCGGAGACTTTCATCGCAGGAGCGGAATCATTTGCATATGTATATTCTCACAAACTGCGACGGAATTGAAGAATATGAGAGGTATTAAATTGAACCAAATTATTAATTACTTATTAGGTCCTTGCTTATATATACTAACGTGATGATCGCTTCAATGTCACAGCTTGTATATGGCTTATCAACGTTTTTCATTTCCGAACAAAACAGAGGACGAGCTAATCGAGCTCAAACAGGAAGAGTTCGGACGTTGGTTAAGAGATTATGTAAGTATTTTAATTGCCTTGTTTAAACTTTCATATATAATGAATGATTTCTTTTACTCATTTTTAATTTATTCTTGCAGATGGCGACAGAGAAGGCTAACGGACAAAGCTTTCCCACGTGGTTAGAAGAAATTTTGCGCTTTCCATTAGCAAACGCGCAGTCACATGTTATGTATAGCACACGGGGGTACGCTTTTAAGATTCTTCGGGATGATAGGAGTGCGACAACTTCAGATTACAGTTTATCTACTCAGTCCGGTGATCTTGTATACTATGGTGTCGTACGTGAGATTTTCGATGTTCAGTACCCGGGAATGCTCGGTTTGAAATGCGTTGCATTTTTATGAGATTGGAACGACCCATTAGTAGGAAGCGGTGTGCGACACGACCAATTTGGTGTTACATCACTACATAGCAGAAGGTGACTACAGAAATACAAGCCATTCGTACTTGCTTCACAAGCAGACCAGGTTAGTTTTATTATTTTATGTTAATTTATTTGTTAGTATATATTTTTGCATTATCGTGTCTAAATTGTTATATGACTTTATTACATGGTGTAGGTATGCTATATTCCCTATCCTCGGGTGACAAACAAGCAAGACCCGTGGATTACAGTCACATCGATAAACCCGAGAGGTAGGGTTCATGGGATGTCCGATCATGAACCCTTCCAGCAAAACACTGTTGGTTTAGGTTCGATCGATCATTCCCTTGAGGTCGACCTTGTTGTTGATTTCACAGTACATGCCAATGACAGGGTATATGAGGATTCAGGGGAAGAATTTGACGAATTTGGTGAAACTTTCGATTCAGCAGAATCAGATTACTCATCATCAGATTCGGAGTAGTTTTAATTATAAACTATCCATTGTAAAACATGTAGTTGTATTTGAAGTGTAATGTGTAATATATTAGTTATGTGGAACTAGAAACTTAACATTTGATTTACTAAGTGTAAAAAATCCGAAAATCAAAAAAAAAAATTAGTAAGTATAATTTCCGACGGATTATTGAGCAGCAGGTGTAAAACACGTTTACATCGTGTTTTAAACCGTCCATCTCGATATCCGTCGGAAATTTCCGTCGGATTTCCGACGGATATTTTTAAAAATGTTGTTTAGGGTATAGGGTTTAGGTTTTTTTTTGGAAATTGTTTACAAACACTTGTCTGATGTATATAGAATAGATTGAACATGTCATATTTCAAAAAAATGTGTTATATAGAATTTCGAAAATTTGATGGAAGTGTTTATATAAGGTGTAGTATAAGATATAGTTGATTTATGTTAAATATAAAGGTTTTGATGTTGTATAAGTTATACACTCATTCAAAGTCTTTAACAATGGTGAATATCTTATTTTTTTAATGAAACATGTACATTAGGGGTCCCTAAATCATATAACCATACCTTAAACCCTAAACCCCAAATATACAGTACATCCGTCGGAAATTTCCAACGGATTTCCGACGGATTAGGGTATATTGATGCGTGTCGATTAACTAGCCAATAGCAACGCATGCAGGGAATATTCCCACATCTCCGACGGACTGTTGTTTTTTCGAGACCGCGGGAAACTGAACCGCCTAAACCAAAAATTTTAAAATGCCGACGGAAATACAAAAATATCTGTGAAACGGTTTGGTTTCTCTTTCATTTTTCTCTTCTCTCTCTCTCTCTCTTCTTACGATTTCTCTCTTCTCTCTCTCCTGTTCTTCCGAAAAAAACCTACAAAATCTTCAATCTCTCCTCTCAATCCTCTTCTCAATCCTCAATATTTCAATCCCCATGGATCCCAACATGTAAGTATCTCTAATTTTCTTAAAATCACTAATTTTCATTGTTAGATATTAATTAGAATTGTTAGATTAGTATTTAGAATTTGTTAGATTTTCGTAATTAAATATTAGGGTTTATGAGATTAGGGAATGGTTGTTAGAATTTTTATATAATTAAGAAATGTAATATATATAATTTTATGATTATATAAAAACGTTTTTGTAATATTAGGATTATATAAATATTAGGTTGTTAGTTTTGATTTTTAGAAAATTGTTTAAAAATGTTTTTAAATATTTTTAGAATTTTAAAAACATTTTTGTATATTGTTTGTATTATAATTGAATTTTTCAGAATTTATTACTAATTAANATATTTTTAGAATTTTAAAAACGTTTTTGTATATTGTTTGTATTATAATTGAATTTTTCAGAATTTATTACTAATTAAAAACGTTTTTGTAATTTATAATTTTAGATTTAGTAATTTATAAGTTTGTAAAAACGTTTTTGTATAAATATTATTAGAATTATATAAAAAAACGTTTTTATAATTATATAAATTTTTTGGGTATAATTATATAAAAACGTTTTTTATATTTTTTTGAAATTTTATGAAATTTAAGAAATTGTTTTAATTTTTTGGGAATTTTTGAAATTTTTTTGAATTTTGGGTAATCTTTGAAAGTTTTAAAAAAATTTTGAATNTTTAATTTTTTTTTGAATTTTTTGGAAATTTTTGAAAATTTTTTGAATTTTTTAAATTTTCGGGAATTTTAAAATTTTCGGAAATTTTGAAATTTTCGGAAATTTTGAAATTTTCGTAAATTTTAAATTTTTCGGGAATTTTAAATTTTTCATGACATTATCAACTTTTGAGATATTCTAAATTTTCGTGAATTTTTAATTTTTCTTCAATTTGCGGATATTTTTAAGTACTAACGATTTTCTTGTTTTCCCGCAGGAATAACGAGGACGCACTACAGTTGGGCGGCGGCTCCCAAGGCCGCCGTTCTCGGGGTTTTCGGGCTACGCCTCCTGGCGGATCAAGCTCGGGAACTCAAATCCCGGAGTCCCAGCAATCCGCAGCTCGGAGCCAGATTAGGATCGAGGACCTAGTCCAACAGCCCAACCGGAGCCATTGCATCCGTCTCGACCCGAAGTTTGAAGACGGGACTTGGTAAGTGAAATTTTGATTGTTATTTCAATTTTTTAAGATTTTGAATCTAATTAAACGGATTTAATTATTTTTTAAATTGTTTTCAGGTTTAAGTTGTCGCCTGAGATCACAAAGGCGATCTTATGGATGCTCCACAACATGTTGGACAAACCGTACGAGAAGTACTCGGACATGCCGAAAGACGAGAAAGACTTGTGGCACCGGAGTTTCGCGGTAAGAAAATTTTCGATTTGTATTCTTTTTTAGTTTATTTTGTCAATTTTAATTTCGAATACTAACATTATGTTTTTTTTTTAAATGTAGCAAGACTTCACGTGGCACCATTCCCTTACGAGGGAAGTAATTGCCCAATTTGACAGGTATGCCGCGCTTTCGTACTCGAACCACATGTACGAGTGGAAGCAGAAGTGGAGGCACGGCAAGGACAAGCCGAATGATCTCGACGACGACGTCTGGAAGGGCTTCTGCGATTATTGGAGCAAGCCGAAGACGAAGAAGCTATCCGAAACAAACACGAAGAACCGGAAGAGCGAACGAGGAGGGAAGGGGATGTACATTCACAACGGCGGCGCAAAGACCGTCGAACGGGATGCAATGGAAATGGTAAGTCTAATTTCAATTTTTAATTATTATTTTCGTTTTTATTATTATTTACTTAACAACATTTTACAGGCGAAGAGAGACGGCGTAGCTCCCGACTACCTTAGACTGATCGAGCAGAGGCACACCAACAAAAAAACTGGTGTGATCCAGGATCCCGGCATGCGTGACCTTGTTGAGACGTGCAAGAAGAAGAAGGTGGATCGGGAACGAGAAGTTGGACTCTCGCAGCTCACTCTCGAGGGGTCGTCGTCCTCGAACGAGTTACCCCGGGAAGTGATCAACGACATTGTCCTCAATGTAAGTTTCTAATTGTTTTCAATTATTATTTTTTTCAAAATTTCATTACTAACATTATTTTGATGTTTTATTTTCATAGGAAACTCGGAAAGTCAAAGGGCGATTCGCTGGGTTAGGCGGACTTCCGACCCAGGAATCGTCTTCTTCCATTCCTCGGTTTCCTTCGGGGTACAGAGACGAGATCGAGAGGCTCACCCAAACGGTGAAAGAACGTGATGCGGAGGTCGAGGAGCTAAAGTCCGCACACACCTCAACCCAGACCCAGCTGAACTCTTTGCAGAAGATCATGCAAGGCGCCTTTCCTCAACTCTTTCAACCCGGCAACCCCGACGATCCCGACAACTCTCCGACCGTCTGAATTTTTTTTTTTTTTTTGAACATTAAAATATTATGTTTAATGAATTAATTTTTATTATGATAATGAATTTTTATTAATTAATTTCTTTTTTTAAAAAATAATTTCATTTAATTATATATTAATTATAATTTAATAAATCTCCAAACAAAAAAATATAATCAATTCGAAATCCGTCGGAAATTAAATCCGTCGGAAATCCGTCGGTAATGTTTCCGACGGGTTTCCGACCAGTTTTCGACGTTAACTTCCGATCAAAACACCGTCGGAAATATATCTGACGGGTTTCCGACGGTTTTCCGACGTTGTGTCCCGACCTATCATCTGTCGGAATATCCGCCGGAAACATTGCCGTCGGTAATCCGTCGAAATATTCCGACCCTTTTCCGATGACTAATTTCCGTCGGAATAATCCGACGGATATTAATTTCCGACGAACTGGAACCGACGGACAATATCCGTCGGAAAAGGGTGGTTTCCGACGGATTTCCGACGGAAACGGCCGTCGGAAATCGCCTGTATTCTTGTAGTGAAGGCATCCGATTATACACAGAAAACACAATAGCAAAAGAAAAGTTCTTTCAATTCCCCATCGCTTAGAGTAAGTTTATTATTCGAGAGTATCATATAATTTAGTTCGACAGATCCGTTATCGAGTGCTTGCGATAACAGATTTAATGGTTGTATCCTGGGACTCATGAATCTTCTTTTTACCGTCGTACTACGGGCGATTCTTTGAGTTAAGGAAAGAGAGTTATCTCGCCTCCATCGTTTCGTCTCTGTTACATTGTTTTCTTAATTTCACATTTCTTTAACGTTTATTTATATATTCGTGATTAAATCGCTTTCTTGTTTATGTGCAAATTTTTGGTCATACAATCTTAACTCAAAGAAATCCGTTTCTGTTTTATAAACATCAAACGGATTTTAATCACGAGTAAATAAACATTTTCAAAACAATATTCTACCGCTTGTGATACTCAAATGTTATCAAAAGCTAATCTAGCGACTCTAAAAACGTGTAGTAGAAGCGGTTTTTATTTAAACAGTTTTTAAAACGATGTTCTACCGCTTATGATACTCAATCGTTATCAAATGCTAACATAGCGACTCTCAAACGTGTAGTAGAAGCGGTTTTATTTAAACGCTTTGTTTAAAAGCGAATTTACAACCGTTATTAATTGCAATTAATAAACGGTGTTGGGGTTTGCGAACGTTCTATAAACTTTTCGGGAATCGTCAATTAACAAATCGTGTTTTCCAAAACGATTATCAAACGCGTTTCTTGAAACGTGACGAACGCTCTGCGGAGGTTCGAATCAGAACGTTCTGAGGAGGTTCGATTCAAAACGCGCTTTTAGCAGTTCTAATTAGTTTGATAGCGGTTTCAAATTGCGATTTAATTCCGTATCGAAAATCTTGTGATATAATTAAATTGTTATTGATTAGAGGTTGTGTTTGTTTTGTCTTCGCAGAATGACAATCGACATTGATAACAACTCTGAGAAGGTCGAAAAAACCAATGACAAAGTCGAAGAAACGGCTGCTAGTCTGATCGAGACGGTCAAAGTTCCATCTGAGAGTCATGTCGCTCCTCCTAAAAAGTTTGATGGAACATCGTTTAAGATGTGGAAGAAGAAGATGTTCTTTTATCTGACAATGCTGAATTTGCAGAAATTCACCAGCGAAGTGAAACCTGTTCTCCCAGAAGATAACATTGATCCGCATGCACTTGCGAGTGTTCATGCTTGGGAACACGACACTTCTTGTGCAAGAGATACATTCAGAATAGCCTTTTAGACTCTCTGTTCGGGGTGAACGAAAATGCTGAAACTTCTAAGGAACTGTGGGATTCCCTAAACAAGAAGTATCGCATCGAGGATTCTAGAACTCAAAAATTCACTGTGGCGAAATTTATGCAGTACCAGATGGTGGACTCAAGACCATTGATGAAGCAAGTCGAAGAGGTGCAGAGGCTCGACATTAATGCTGAGGGAATGCGGCTGTGTGAAACCTATCAGGGGTGTTGCATCATTGAGACGCTTCCTCCTGGTTGGACAGACTTCAAAAACTACCTCAGGCTGAAGAAAAAGAAGATGAGCCTTGAAGACTTGGTTGTTAAACTTCGTGTGGAGTCCACAAATCGGGAAAAATTGATTGGCATAGGTGTAAAGATTCGTGAACACAACGCGAATATGGTTGAACACCAAAACAACAAGCAAGGCAATTGTGGCTGTACAAGGGACGCCAAGACAAAGGCAAAGGGAAGATGCCACCAAAGAACTTCCAAAAGTTCAAGAACAAGAATGGTCAGAATGGTCAGACTTCTCAAAGGTTCTAGGGAACATGTAACTTCTGTGGAAAGCAAGGGCACAAATCCTTCGAATGTCGCAGCAAGAAGGCTCAAGCGAATTTGACTGAAGCTGACATGTCAGCTGTCACTGAGGCCAATGTTGCTGAAAGCCACCCGAAGACTTGGTGGTTCGATACTGGCGCAACTAGGCACATCTGCATGGATCGAGAAATGTTCTCGACATACACAAAGAACAAGAGTGGTGACAAGCTCTTGATGGGTAATTCCGTTTCGTCGAAGATTGAAGGTCAAAGAATGGTTGTTCTGAAGCTCACCTCTGGACAGGAGCTCATTCTCACAAATGTCGTCCATGTGCCAGACATGCGTAAGAACCTAATCTTAGGATCTCTCATGAGAAAGCATGGATTCACTGTCAAGCTTGAAGGTGATAAGCTGATCCTATCGAAAAATGGGATGTTTTTGGGAAAGGGTTTTGTTTGTGATGGGTTGTTTAAGATGTCTGTTGAGGCAGTAATTCGTAATGAAAATGTAATCGAGGCTACCACCTCGAAGAACCTTAAGATGAATGATAAGAAACCAATTACTTATATCGTGGAGTCTTTTAATACTTGGCACGAACGTTTAGGACATATTAATTTCAAGTCTATGAGTAGATTCCGAAAAACATGAATCTGATTCCTATGAGTAGGACAAATGTGAAGTTTGTGTCCAAGCCAAACTCACTAAAACGCCATCACCTAGCGTTCAAAGAACAACCGAGCCTCTAGGTTTAATTCACACAGACTTATGTGACTTAAAAGACATTCAAACTAGAGGTGGAAAGAAATACTTTGTGACCTTCATAGACGATTGCACGAGATACTTCTACATCTATCTACTGCGTAGTAAAGATGAAGCCTTGGAAAAATTCAAAGATTACAAGCTGGAAGTCGAAAACGACCTTGAGAAAACCATAAAAATGGTTAGAAGTGATAGAGGAGGAGAATATAATGAACCATTTGATGCGTTCTGTAGAGAACATGGTATTATTCATCAAATGACCGCCCCCTATTCACCGGAATCCAACAGAGTTGCTGAACGAAAGAACAGAACACTCAAGGAAATGATGAATGCAATGTTGTAGGAATTTGGGTTAGCCCAGAACATGTGGGGGGGGGGGGGAAGCGCTGTTTATGTCAAATTATATCCTGAACAAAACACCGCACAAAGTAATTGGGAAAACTTTCTATGAACTTTGGAAAGGTAAAGTACCTTCGTACAAATACCTGAAAGTGTGGGGGTGCCTAGCAAAAGTTGCAGTTCCACTTCCGAAAAAGGTCACCATCGGACCTAAGACGATATACTGCATTTTCATCGGATATGCACAAAATAGTAGTGCCTATCGTTTTCTGGTACATAAGTCAGATATACCAGACATTCATGTAAACACGATAATGGAGTCAAGGAATGCTTCCTTCTTCGAAAATGTGTTTCCGTGTAAGGATAAAGGAAATCCTAAACGAACTCGTGATGAACGAGATGCTGGCAATGAGGCTAACACTTCAGGCACTTCTATAAATGAAGAAGCAGAAGAAGAAGAAGAAGAAGAAGAAGTTGAACCTAGACGAAGCAAGAGAGCTCGTAAGGAAAAGACATTCGGCTCTGAGTTCATAATGGAATTTCTCACAGAAAGTGGTCCAAGAACTTTCATGGAAGCAATGTCTACACCCGATGCACCTTTCTGGAAGGAGGCTTATAATAGTGAAATCAACTCCATTATGCAAAATCATACTTATGAATTGGTTGATTTACCGCAAGGTTGTAAACCTCTTGGATGCATATGGGTCTTCACTACAAAGTTAAATATTGATAGTTCTATAGACAAGTATAAGGCCAGACTTGTGGTGCAAGGATTTCGTCAAAAGGAAAGACCGCTGATTGTTGACACTTATTCTCCGGTGACGAGAATAACTTCGATATATATGCTGATTGGGATTGCAGCATTAAGAGACCTTGAAATACATCAAATGGATGTCAAGACTGCCTTCCTAAATGGAGATCTAGAGGAAGAAATATATATGAATTAACCTGAGGCTTATGTCGTTCCTGGACAAGAGAAAAAAGTGTGTAGACTTGTGAAGTCGTTATATGGACTCAAGCAAGCTCCGAAACAATGACATGAAAAGTTTGACAGTGTAATGATGTCAAATGGCTTTCACATTAATGAATGTGATAAGTGCATCTACATCAAAAATACTCCACATGGATACGTGTTGTTGTGTTTGTATGTGGATGATATGCTCATCATGGGAAGCAACAAAGACATAATCAAACAAACGAAGAATATGCTCTGTGGGAAGTTTGATATGAAAGACATGGGATTAGCGGATGTAATTCTAGGGATTAAGATTATTCGAAATTCCAAAAGAATAATTCTGTCTCAAGACCATTACGCTACAAAAATCCTATAGCGGTTTAAGACCTACTCAAATGGGACTGCAAAAACTCCGCTTGACCCTCAACTTCATTTGACAAAGAATCCAGGTGAAGCCGTATCACAAGTGGAGTATGCAAGAGTCATCAGAAGTCTTATGTACTTGGCCAATTGTACTAGATGGGATTTAGCGCACTCAGTTAACGTACTAAATCGCTACACGAGTAATCCAAGTCATACTCATTGGAAGGCCATAACTAGGGTATTAAATTATCTACGATACACTAAAAGTTATGGGCTGCACTTTGGTAAAGAACCAGCAGTATTGGAAGGGTATAGTGATGCCAACTGGATTTCATATTCTAGAAACTCTAAATCCACGAGTGGATATGTCTTTATTCTTGCTGGTGCAGCAGTATCCTGGAAATCTTCCAAACAAACACTCATGGCCAGATCAACCATGGAGTCAGAGTTTATTGCTTTAGATAAAGCTGCAGAGGAAGCAGAATGGCTTCGAAACTTTCTGGAAGATATCCCGATGTGGGAAAAACCAGTGCCAGCATTACGTGTACACTGTGATAGTCAGTCGGCTATCTCTCGGGCACTAAGTAACCTATATAATGGTAAATATTCTCATATAATATGACGTCATAAGACCATTAGACATTTGATCTCAATTGGTGTACTTACGATAGATTACATCAAGTCGGCGGATAACTTAGCGGATCCGTTCACCAAAAGTTTGCCGCGAGATCAAATTCTAAAATCATCAAAAGGAATGGGTTTGAAGCCTATAGACAAAGATGACGTTTAACGGACACCCCGTCTATGTGACTGGAGATCCCAAGATCTAGGTTCAAAAGGAAAACGAAGTTGAGCTGATTCAAAATTGAGCACTGTGAGACTATGTCTCTGCCCAGTTCCTAGGATGATAAAACAGTGCTACCTGTGAATATTGAGGATAAGCGTTGGCTTTTAATGATTCCATAGCTTTGTAATAGTGGAGTATGACAAGATACTTCTGAAAACAAGCTGATAGCAGATCACCTATCGAGTGTGAAATGAGGGCCGTTTCTAGGAGAATGAAAGAGAGGCTATATTCTCCAAGTTCACTCACGAAAAACCAAGAATGTTCAAGGCCAAAATAAACACAATAGATAACACTTTCTACGAGAAAATGTCAATGTGCAATACTTGTTGTCTCGGTTTACATCAAAGTCCGGGTGGTTCAAAACATCATGTTCACCTCCTGGCCGAGTAAACCCGACAGAGTGGTTCAAAGCTGAAAAATGCTACCACTCATATACAGTTACATTTTCGTATACTCTCGAAAAGTCTGTCTACTCGAGTCAAGTCTAGTCTACTCAAGTCTGTCTAGTTAAGTCTAGTCTGTTCAGTTTTCATATGTTTAGAGTCATTTCTATTCATGTGGAGGATTGTTTGAACAATTTTTTAAAAGCTTGTGGGCTTTATAAAAAATGTGTAAGTGTGAATTGAAATGGGCCATTGGGCTCATGACTAAGCTTGTCAACCAGGTTAAACTTGGTGACCAAGGCTAAGCTTGATAAGCAAGGCTAAGCTTGCTAAGCAAGGCTAAGCTTGCTAAACAAGATTTCAACTCTCACGAACTTCTCCATACCTATCGCAACTCTAATCTTTCACTCAAATGCCTAAGATTTCAGAATCTACAAGCATTCCTATCAACCAACTCTTTAATATTCATTTAAATCTTTTCAAGTGCGGTCTCGCATAAGGGAATCTAAAACATTCTCAATCGGTTTTGGTGAGAAAGGCTTAAAAGAATAATGCACGAGGAGGTTCAAATTTTCTGGGTGACTTACTCTCACAAAAACGTAATGCATGGCAATTCGAAAAAGCAAGGAAGGAATAGAACAAAGATGTATCAAAGATTATCTTTCATCATATCCTAGCTTTCTAATCTGTTGTCTTAAGCTCATTGCCTCGCAATCTCTTATCCCGTAAATAAAACCCGTAGCCCTTTTGGCTAGATATACACATTGTTCATAACCTCATTTCTTTTTCTTTTGTTAACACTCTAGGGGAATTTCTCCTCTTAGTCTAAATTCTTATTCTCTCATCTCTTTTTTTTTTTTAATTTATTATTATTTTTTTTTTTTTAGTAATGATGCAAATGAAAAATAAAACAAACTCAAATTAGTACTCTCCCCCGGACTTGAATTACACCGTCTCGGTGTATCACAAGCTCGAGAAATATCACAAAAGAAATAAAAACGAAAATAAAAAGAAAGATGTCTTGAAATAGAATATCTCACAATGTTTTTGATTTCTCTTTTCTTTCTAGGATTAGTGGGATGTGCTTGGGCGCGCCTCGCGGTTGGCGGACTCAGTTTCCTCGTCATCGATCTGCTCGTCTTGGTTGGACTCCGCTTCTTCTTCATTGGACGAGGAGACGTAGTTGGGTGGTTGGAGCTTCTTGAGCTTGCGGAAGAGCTTCGCAAATAGCTTCTTCTGGACCTCGTTGATTTTCCTTTGCATCTTGTTGATCTTCATCTGCATCTTATACGCTTGATGAATAATCTTTTCCCTCTCCGTTTTTGGGTTGAAGTCGATCTCGGGAAGGTCGTAGGTGATGACCCCGTAAAGATCGTTGCTCGGCTCCTCACTCATCGGAGTGTCTCCTTCGGTAGTTTGTTGTTGCTCGTCTTCGTCTTCGACGATGAAATCAAGAAACTCGTCATCTCGCAGCCTGAACTCAATGTTCTCCAATCCCAAAAGTGTTGTTCTCGCGGTGTTTGGCAGCTTGTAGGTCCTCGCCCTTTTGCTCGCGTCGTTCAACTTGAAGATGAACTCCGTATTGTCGTTGCCTCCTTTCAAGAATCAATTCATGACGAGGTATTTGCGGTCAAGGTAGTTGCGGCTTGTGTTCGGTGCATAGCGACGTAGGTCGACTCCCGCTTTTTCTAGGAGCGGTGTAAGGAACCCTCCTAACCATAGATGTGGCTTCTTCGCCGTCTTAGCCCAAGGCCTGAAACTCACGAGTCGTGTCGCTAGGAGACTCCCGTAGTTCACATTATCACCCAACTCGTCGTCAATGGAATCTCCGTCGCTATCTCTCAACAAACCCTTGATCCCTTGGTATATCAAACAGAGCTCGTCTGATTTCACCGCTCCTATCTCATTCCTCGCGTAGAAGGTGTTTGCTAGCAGCTTGCAAACATATCGGAGCACCGGTTTCTCACAGCAGTCTTCTTCGCGCTGTAACTCGAGTAAAAGCCCTCCGCGATACTTCTCCACACCGTATTCCCAGCATACAACACCGGGAACTGGACTTGGGTCTTCTTTACGAACCCGTACGCTTCACACACATCAAAGATGGACAACGCATACTCGTTGTCATCCACCTTGAATCGAAGCATTCCTTCTTGCGCTTTTTTCTCCATCGGGTCCTTGTAATCAACCGCCACGGTTGCCAATAAATGCCAGACCGGGTGTTCGTATATTGGTGAGTCCATCCTCGTCAAAACTCCCATATCAATCGAGTCCAAGAACGTGCTCACATCATCCAATAAACCCATCTTCGCTAACAACTCGTGATCGGGAAACCGCGTCGAGTGGATCTTAAATTTCTCAAACAGCTTTAGAGATTTCTTCTCATTCGTTGTCCATACCACAGGGACTCGTTCCTCGCTTCGCTACCACTCGATTCCCTTGATCTTTTGGTACTTCTCTTTGTTGAGTCTCCCGTTTGAACGTTTATGCCCGTCGCATTTCTTCCTCTCGTTTCCATTTTCCTACAAAATTCAATTGGAAATTAAGAACATGAAAATTCATAATTAAGCAACAGTCACACCAAGAATCGAGAGCATAATCTCAACAATTTTTAGAATTCACCAATTTTCACAAATTCACAAATATTCCATTAAAAATCCAATAGTATCGTAATTGTGAGTTCATGGTGAATCAAAATCATTGTAATTATTTATGAAGTCCAAAGGAATCAATCTCAATCAAAAACCCCAAAATTTCGACAAATCTTGTTTCCGAAAATTATCACTATCCATGCCAAAAACATCTAGGGTTCATACTCGAAATTTCACCATTAAAACTCAAAATTAGTCCATGATTCGAACACTCCTAGACTAATCGACCATAACCCAGTCATATTCAAGCAATTTTCGACGCTAAAACAAGCAATCTCATGATTTCTCAAATTTAGAACAAACCTTGTTTTTTTTTTTTTTTGATGAAAAAAGGGGTTAGATGATGAGCATATTTGTTTTTTTTTTTTTTTTGGATGGAAAAAGGGGTTAGATGATGAGCATACCTTGTTGTTGATGAAGTGGGTTGAAATTGGTAGTGGATGAGATTGTGCTCAAAAAATGATTGAAAACGGTGAATATTTTGTAGAAATCGGTCGAAAATAGAGAGTTCTCTTTTTTTTTTCTTTTTTTTTTTAGTTTTCGCGGTGAAGGGAGGAAGAAGATGAACGGGATCGGGTTTAATCCCGTTTTATTTTTATTATTATTATTATTATTTTATTTTTTTACCTGGGCACGGGATCGGTTGCAAACCGATCTGAGAACCGATCGGAGTTTTGGGCTAACTGATAGCATTTTTGAAAACGATTTGAAAAACCGATCTGGGCAAATTCTGATCGGTTGCAAACCGATCTGGTAACCGATCTGGCATGTATGTATTTGTGACTTTTCTTGTTTTGATCCCGAATGTTCTCCTGCGAATCCTCATACCCTGTAACACTAAAACTAGGCCTGGGCACGGGGCGGGTACCCACTTTTTTTGGCCGACTTGCTACTTGACCCGCCCCGTACGGGTAGTGAAAATATTGGCCCGTACTTGAACCCGTAAAAACGGGTACCCGCTGATTCAAGGTACCCGCCCAGATTTTTGATACTTGCGGGTACCTTGACCCGTACCCGTACTTGCAATTATTATCTTGGTGTGTAAAAATGTGTACCAAATGTGTAAAAATGTGTATCAATATGTAAATATGTGTGTGTTTATGTATGTGTTTATGTAAATATGTATGTGTTTATGTAAATATGTATGTGTTTATGTAAATATATGTACCCATCCCATTTCAAACTACTGAACATTCTTCGAAATATAAGATCACAAGCAACATCGAAAGAGGATCCGGGAACAAGCCGGGTAACGGGACAAGTAGTCAAAAAAAATTTCGACTTGGACTTGTCCCGTTACTTGCAAGTAGTTGGTTAACTCACCTTAATACTTGGCTTGGACGAGTCGGGTACCCAGTTTTACGGGCCGAGTACGGGACGGGTCGAACGGGTCGGGCGGGTAACGAGTACTGATGCCCAGGGCTAACTAAAACACACTAAAACAAAGAATAAATCAAGCTTAAAACAAACATATAAACATATGCACAAGGGATACCATGGGATTGCCTCCCAAGCGCGCTTGTTTTAAGTCACTAAGCTTGACTTTGTTGATGCCTTATGCGTTTTGGGGGTCGGAGAGAGGACCCGTGGCTTGTTCCTCAATCGTAGCGTCCGCCAAGTATGGCTTACAATACTATTGTTCCATAGGGATGTGCTTCTTTGATTGTGAACGGTCCCGACCATCTCGACTTTAACTTCCCGGGAAACAATCTCAACCTTGAGTTGAACAGCAGCACTTGGTCCCCGGTTTTGAAGTCTCTTTTCACGATCTTTTTGTCGTGGAAGGCCTTCGTCCGTTCTTTGTAAATCTTTGAGCTCTCATAAGTTCCTTGTCGGGTTTCTTCAAGCTCTTCCAATTGTATCAGCCTCTTCTCAAAGGCTGTTGTGAGGTCGAAGTTAAGGAGTTTGGTTGCCCATAACGCCTTGTATTCCATTTCCACTGGTAGGTGGCATGACTTCCCGTAAAGCAGGTTGAACGGGGTCGTTCCAATTGGCGTCTTGTAGGCGGTCCGATTCGCCCATAGAGCGTCATCTAGCTTGGTGGCCCAATCCTTCTTCTTTTTTCCCACCGTCTTCTCTAGAATTGCTTTGATCTGGCGGTTCGAAACTTCAAGTTGACCGCTCGTCTGAGGGTGGTAAGGTGTTGCAACCTTATGCTTGACCCCATGTCTCTTCAAAAGCCCTTCAAATACTTTGTTGATGAAGTGGCTTCCTCCATCACTTATGACCACTCGTGGAACTCCGAACCTTGGAAAAATGATGCTCTTAAACAATTTCACAACAAACTTAACATCATTTGTTGGGCTTGCTATGGCTTCCACCCATTTTGATACATAGTCAACTGCTACAAGGATGTATTGGTTGCCATACGAGGACAGGAACGGTCCCATGAAATCAATGCCCCAAACGTCAAACACCTCGACTTCAAGAATTGAGTTTTGAGGCGATTCATTCCTTTTGCTTATGTTGCCTCTCCTTTGGCATGCATCACACTTAGATATGTACTCGTAAGCATCCTTAAACATTGTAGGCCACCAGAATCCCGCTTGTAGAGCTTTTTGGACCGTCTTGAATGTTGCAAAGTGTCCTCCATAGTCTGATCCATGACAGCTAAACAAAATCCCGGAAGTCTCCTCTTCTGAAATGCATCTTCTATAGAGTCCATCGTTGCAACGCCTATAGAGATAAGGCTCGTCCCAAAAATAATGCCGAACATCTTTGTAGAATTTCTTCTTTGAATACCCTTGCTGATTCGGTGGTTCTTTCTCGATTGTCAAAAAGTTGACAAAATCTGCATACCAAGGCAAGTTGACCTCCATGGTGTTCATCGAAAACAATTCTTTCATTATAAAATCCGCCTTGTGCAAAGCTCGGATCAGGTTCACTTGTTCTTCGGGGAATGAGTCATCGATGGGAATTGTCTCCTCATTCCTCATCCTTGATAAATGATCAGCTACTCCATTCTCAATCCCCTTTTTGTCTTTGATCTCAAGGTCAAACTCTTGTAGGAGAAGAATCCACCTCAACAATCTCGGCTTGGCATCTTTCTTAGCCAGCAAATATCTTAACGCAACATGGTCGGTGTGCACAATGACTTTCGAACCCACCAAGTAGGATCGAAATTTCTCGAAGGAATAGACAATCGCCAAGAGTTCCTTCTCCGTTGTCGCATATCTCACTTGTGGATCGTCTAGAGTCCGACTTGCGTAATAGATCACATGGAGCTTTTTATCCTTCTTTTGTCCCAATACTGCCCCGACAGCGTAATCACTCGTGTCACACATTACTTCAAATGGCAAACTCCAATCCAGTGGCTGTACAATTGGTGCACTCACCAAAGCATTTTTCAACTTCACAAAAGCTTCATGGCATTACTTATCAAAGACAAAATCAACATCTTTGCATAAGAGTCTTGTGAGCGGTCTTGCGATTTTTGAGAAGTCTTTTATGAATCTCTTGTAGAACCCATCATGTCCCAAGAAGCTTCTTATTCCCTTGACCGTTGATGGAGGTTCTAAAGTCACCATAACCTCGATATTTGCCTTGTCAACTTCGATCCAGAAATGCGATGCCCGAGAACAATCCCGTTCTTCACCATGAAGTGGTATTTTTCCCAATTTAGAACGAGACTTGTGTCTTCACATCTTTTGAGCACCCTGCACAAATTAGAAAGACAACCACCAAATGAAGAATCATATACAGAGAAGTCATCCATAAAAACTTCCATTATATCCTCAATGTAATCGGAGAAGATAGACATCATACACCTTTGAAAAGTCGTGGGTGCATTACACAAACCAAAAGACATCCTTCGATAAGCAAAGGTACCATATGGGCAAGTGAAAGTCGTCTTCTCTTGGTCACCCGGTGTATTGGTATTTGAAAGAAACCCGAGTAACCATCGAGGATGCAATAATATGAATGATTTGCAAATCTTTCAAGCATTTGATCAATGAATGGCAAAGGAAAATGATATTTCCTAGTTGATGAATTCAGTTTCCTATAGTCAATGCATACTCTATGGCCTGTGATGGTTCTGGTTGGGATCAATTGTTCTTTTTCATTTTTGATTACGGTCATTCCCCATTTCTTTGGAACTACATGAACTGGAGAGATCCAAGTACTATCCGAGATTGGATAGATCACTCCCGCTTCTAGTAGTTTCAAAATTTCTTTTTTAACTACTTCTTTCAATTTTGGGTTCAACCTTCTTTGATGTTCAATCGAAGCTTTAGATTCATCCTCTAAATGAATTCTATGCATGCACAATGATGGAGAAATTCCTTTAATTTATATCTTTCAGAGAATAGCCTATAGCTTTTCTATACTTTTTCAATTCATTCAAAAGCATAGATGCTTCCTCCTCATTCAATGCATCATTTATGATAACCGGATATGTAGAGTTTGGTCCAAGAAACGCGTACCTTAGACCGTTAGGCAACGGTTTGAGTTGAAGTTGTGGGGCATTGAGTTTACTCCAATCATCCTCCACACTAGACTTACCATTGCTAGTGTCTTCTTTCTTCTCCACTTCCACGTTTTCTCCTAACTCTGAGAAGTACGTTTCCTTATTCCATGGTGGATGAGAGTCAAGAATTTTCTCATATTCGATTGCCTCTTCGTTCACAAGTTCACATTCCTCGCTCCTTTGTGTGAGGGCTACTTCTAGAGCATCTTCCATATTTAACTCCGCCAAGTACTCATCAATCATGTCATCTAAGGTCTCTATGTAGAAAACCCTTCCTTCTATGGTTGGCTTCTTCATCACTTCCATTATGTTGAATTTCAGAACGAGATCTCCCAAGTGTAAATCGATCATGCCCTTCTTCACGTCAATGATGGCACCTACGGTTGCTAAGAAAGGTCTTCCCAAGATTATGGGATACGATGGTTCTTCATCCATTTCTAGAACCACGAAATCAGTAGGGATAACGCAGTTCCCAACTTTCAACGACAAGTCTTCAAAGAATCCCGATCGGAAATCGGATTGTTCTGTCCGCTAGGACTAGTGAAATCCTCGTCTTCTTGAAGTTAGTGTATCCAAGCCTCTTAGAAACCGTCAGCGGCATGAGGCTAACGCTTGCACCAAGATCGACTAGACATCTTCCAAAGGACAAAGGTCCTAGTGTGCAAGGTAGCGTGAAGCTGCCCGGATCTTTAAGCTTCTTAGGCAAGTTGTTCTGGATTATGGCGCTACACTCATGGTTAATCACTACCATGGCTTCTTCAAGTTGCCTTCTCTTGGTCATAACATCTTTGAGGAGCTTGTTGTACGTTGGACACTCAAGCATCATATCAGCGAATAGTATAGTCACTTGTACCGTCTTCATGATCTTCTTGAATTTTTCAAATTGTTTGTCCATGATTTGCCTCTTGAATCTTCCGGGAAACGGGATTTTCGGTTCGTATGGTGGAAGAATGAAATCCACTTTCTTTTTGATGATTCCAGTTGATCCNTGATTCCAGTTGCCCCCCCCCCCCCCCCCCTCATTCTTCTTATCTTTACCCTCAGAAATCAGATCATTCAATGCAATATTCCTTTCATTTTGCGCCGGGATCGGGTTAGTCGATCGGTTTGAAACCGATCCTGGATACGCGATCGGGTTCAAACCGATCGGAGGAACCGATCCGGATGGGTCCAGAACCGGTCGCATATTTTCAACCCGATTGAACAAACCGATCTCAGTAATCCTGATCGGTTTCAAACCGATCGGTGAAACCGATCCTGGAACTTGTTGTCTCGAATTCGCTTCAACGTCCTTAAGTCCAGCTTGACTTCGATCTTCAACTTCTTCCACAACTTGTTCTCTTGTTGGTAGCTCAGTCTCACTCCTCAATGTGATTGCTTGGCAGTATTCCTTCGGGTTTGCTTCGGACTTTCCGGGCAAAACTCCGCTCGGTCCTTTCGATGTTGAGGCAACTTGAGCAATCTGGTTGTCCAGGCCTTTTACATGTGTTGACAAGTGCTCAATTTTGGCATTCAGCTCTGTACACTCCATCCACTTTGTTGTTGATATCTACCATCTTCTTGGTAAGTTCAATTTGCCATTTAGCTTGGCCTTCCAAAATCTGTTGGAGCATACTTTACAACATCATTTTGTACCCCTTGGTTCGATGAGCCTCCTTGCTTGGTTATTGTTTGGCCTCGGTTGATAGCCTTGCTGGTAGGTTGAGTTGTAGTTCCCTTGGTTTACTTGAAAACCTCCTTGATTTGGCTTGAAACCTCCTTGATTCGAATAGAAGAAAGGTCTAGGTTGGAAACCTTTTTGTTGGAACCCTTATCCTTGTTGTTTCTGTTGAGGAGGGTAGACTTGGTTCTGAGGATTCTCCACATTGTTGCTTCAATAAGACAGATTCGGATGGTTTCGATAGTTTTGGTTGAATCCCCCTTGATTTCCTATGTAGCTGAGTTCTTCTTGGGATCTTCACTTCCCTCTTTTACCACTTCTTGGTATAATTGTTGCTGCCCTTCAAACTCTCCCACATAGTTGATCGATCTTTGGTTCACAAGTAAAACTTTGTCCAACTTATCGTTGATGTCCTTGAACCTTTGATCTTCATACCTTGTATCCTTCACCGTTCGATCATATTCACCTTCATAGCCTTGGTCACTCTGAGCTAGATTCTCGACTAGTATCTCTCAATTAACAACGTCTTGGCTAGCAAAACTCTCATTGCTTGCCGTGTTCAAAGCTAGTTGGTACTTCTCTAGAACTCCTCGGTGTAGGATTCCCAGAAGTGCTTCTTTGGAGACTCCATGGTGGGGGCACGCCCTCGTGTAACCTTTCAATCTCTCTCACGCTTCATAGAACGATTCATTGCTTCCTTGTTTGAAGCTTGTGATGTCATTTCTCAGCTTTGCTGTCTTTTGTCTCGAGCAAAACTTTGCCAAGAACTGCTTCTTGCATTCCTCCCAAGTTGGTATGGTGGTAGTAACCACACTCTTCTCCCATTGAGCAGCCTTGTCTCCCAAAGAGAATGGGAAGAGAGTTAGCTTAAAAACGTCCTCTGAGACTCCATTCATCTTTACCGTCCCACAAAGACGGTCGAACTGATCGATGTGGTCGATCGGGTTCTCCATAGCCATTCCTAAGAACCTTGAGTTCTGCACCATGTTAATGAGACTTGATTTAATCTCAAAGTTGTTGTTCAAAAATGGTGGTGGCCTTATCCCAGTTAAAACCCCTTGTTTAGTGGGTTCATCGAAGGCACCAATTCTTTGTGGCTGTCTAGGAGGATGGATTGGCTGCCTCGGATCTAAGCCCACTCCTTGGACTTCGTCTAGTGGTGGTGGCGGTTGGTTCTCTCCTAGGTGAGGAGGATCATTTCGCTGAGCGTCCATGCCTAAACACCTCACGTGCTCAACACGTTCTCTGGTTGCTCTTTGGTTGTCTCTTTCGAGTCTTCAAATATCTAGCACAAGTGGTTCCAAGTTCTCTTGCCCTTGACTTCTTGTGTGCATACACCTTCGAAAACAGAGCAAACAAAACAGAGTAGTTTAGTAACGAAGTAAAGAAAAATACTTAGACTTAGATAGAATCCAAATCCTAATGGCTATTGCTATCTTCCCGGCAACGGCGCCATATTGATTTAGTCATTTTTCAACACATCAATTACCCTAATGTGTAGACTACTGCAATCATAACGGTGTGTCGTTTGAGTACTTAGGGATCGAAACCACAGAGAGAAAGAACAGCACAGTAAGAATACAAGAAACTACTTAAACTAAGCTAAACGATTTTTGTTGGTTTTTGTTCTAAAAACTAATTACAATAAAACTTAAAAATAAAAGATAGAAAAGAAAATCTTACAGATCAATTAAAATGATTACAAGCTAATTTAAGAAACACAGATTCAAAGAAAACAAGACACTAAATCGATTTTAATCAAGAGAATAAAGATATGGATCGTAGGAAATGGTATGCGATTAGGAGTATTGGATGATTCACTAATGATGTTTCTAATCACTCAATGAGCTTATTCTATGGCAAGGTACACATATTATTAGTTTAACTCACTCACATGATGCTAGACCCTTTATTGATAACTTGAATCAGCCAATCTTCCAATTGCAACCAAATTATCAACAAGCATAAAACGTAAGTCCTTTTTAGCCAATTAATGATCCTTAGTCATGATTTCCACCTTGCTAAGCATCAAGAATATGTTCAGAAATCTTCTAGACAATTTATCAAACCTCTTCCAAGTGTAAATTGACCATGATCTAGGAATTGAGTAGCTAGTTCAATCCTAGCTTTAAGACCACTTCTAAACATGAGAACTTCTATAATCTTGCTCCAAACATCAATAGATCATCATTTATCCTCTAAATCAACCATTCCCACAATCCATAATGAAACTACTCACACATAACTAAATCACAAAACAAAACCAAACAAAAGCAAGACATAATGAAAATAAGAAGTTTGTTGGAAGGAAATTAAGAAGATCTTCACTAAAATTGTGTAGATCTTGGATGATTCATGAGCCAAAGTGATAAGAGAAGAGAGAAGAAGTGTTTTAAAAAGTAAAAAGAAGTTCTGATTGATGATTTTTCGTTTGTGGAAAGTTGGTAAGAAAGACAAACAAGTGTAGATTATATTACAAAAAAGGTTGGACCAAAAGTCAAGTCAAAAGTCGTAGCACAATCTCGATCCCATGTGTTATTTTCTTGCCATCGACTTCTGCGATCGGTTTTCAACCGATCGGGCTTGATATTTTTGTGGGATCGACCTTGGTGATTGGTTTGTAACCGATCGCACGTTGATTTCCGGTCCTCTCGCTCTTCCGTCGATCTTTGCGGTTTTTCCTCGAACTTCAATCGTCTCCTTTCATCCAAGCTGATCCATGTCACTCCCAAACACCTGAAAAATGCTCCAGCAAGCCAAAAAGAACACAAAAACGACATAGGACATCTTGAATGCAATGTGACTCGTTTTGGACCTTAATGCAGTTTATATACAATGAAAACTAGATGAAACACAAGGAAAACGAAAGAAAATATGAGACTCGATGTGGTAAAATACAGTGATATCACACCTCTAGCCTAAAAGGCTCCGAAGTCAAGCTAATGACTAAAAACAAGCGCTTGGTGGGAGGCAACCCACTGGTAAGTATACATACTTCTCTTTTCGTTTTGTTTCACTAACTTTTTAACATTTTTAGTTTTGAGTCTTTTTGTTTAAGATTCTAAACCCAAAAAAATATGCGTAGGCACAAGAGGAACATTGGCGAGGACACAAGCCAGAGCTCCACCGACTCCGCAACCTGAGCATAGTACCATCTCTCATCTCATTGTCCTATCCATTTTTCATTTACTTTGTTTTTCTTTCCTTGCGTGTGTTTATACTTTCTCTCTGGTTTATTTTCACACCGAGACGGAGTAAAGTAAGTCTGGGGGAGGGTACTTATTGTTTAGTGACGTTGTTTTCTTTCTTTTGTTTTCTTTTGAGTGATTTTGACGTTTTCATTGAGTCATTTTATTGAGTCAAAAATTTGTTGGAAATTATTATCCCTCTCTTTGATTTATTGTTCTGACTTTTCATCTGAGTGACCATTATTGCAGAATTATTTTCAGATCAGACTAATGAAAAATCCAAAGATTGACCAGTTAATCAGAAACACCCATGTCTCCAGAAGAATTCAAAGAGCCTGAGCTAGTTTATGACCTCTTCCTTTTACCTCATCATTGAGATTGGTGTGTTTAGAGCTTGACTCCTCATTTGTATCTAGCTTGTGAAAATGGTTTTCCTCTCCCATCCTAGAAAAAGTTCTAAAATGCAGAAAAGATATGAATGACACGGAAGTGAACCGGGGATTCGGTGGCAAAAACCATCAATACTCAAGTCTCATGGAAGTGTGCCAAAAGGAGTGAACCAGGGATTCGGTGGCAAAAACCATCAGTACTCGAGTTTCATAAACCTTGATTCTTCTCTAAAAAAAAAAAAAAAAAAGAATAAGTCTGGGGGAGAGGAAAAATAGCATAAGGTTTAAAGGTTGGCTTGTCATGATATCGAAAGGGGAAGAGTCTAGAAGGTTCTTGACACACTATGATCTTTGATGAGACCCAACAATGATGGCTCTTGAACTATTATGTGAGACTATGGGCTGAATTTGAGAAAGCTGCGATACCTACGGAGGAGTACGTACATGGTGGTTCGATCTAGAGTTGGTTCAACAATATGTGGATTACTAAGTTAGAAGGTCATTGCGGTGTTCTATAAAGAAGGTAAGTTCCCGTGTTTTCAAACCTTTTTCTTATTCTTGGTTTTCTGTTTGCTTGAGGGCAAGCAAAAAACTAAGGTTGGGGGATTTGATGTGTTGCGTTTTTAACGCATTCTAACCCATGTTTATCGAGGCTTTTAGTCCTTTTAGAGTCATTTCAGGCTAAAGACGTTTCAAAACGGAGTTTGGAGACGTAGGAGCGAAAAAACGGCGAAACGCACAAAAAGGGAATGGATCAACAAAAGCGGCGAAACGCAAAGTCAAACTTTGAATTTTCCAGTCTTGGCTCAAAAAGTCTTCAAAAATAAACGCAAAGTCAAACTTTGACTTTTCCAGTCTTTGCCCAAAAAGTCTTCAAAAATCAGATTTGGATCTCACCAACCACAATTTATTGTTGTTATAAGTAAACGTGGGAGGCTATGCTTCATTATCCATCTACGTATCTATCAATACATGCTTTCATATTTTGTAGAAAAACTCTTGTTATAAGTTCTTGTTTTTCGAGAAGACTATTTGATCTTGGTGATTTGTAAGCTTGGAAGCAAACATTTGATTCTACAAATCGGAGAAGTTTTCTTAATCTCTTTTCAATTTATGTTTTGTTGATTATGCGTTCTTCATCATTTCTCTGTATTTGCTCTGTAATTATGAGTGAGTAGTCTCTTAGTTAGGCCAAGGGTGTCAAGGGATTTTGTGAATCACAGTTTAGGATTGATTAATTAAGGGGTTTATTTGTTGGATTCTTCATCTAGGTTGTTCTTAGTGCTTGAGCTAAATTGATCACTTAGTTCATGATCTTATGTTATTTAGCGCACGGGAGTGGTTGTTTAAATGCCTGAAAGAACCTAGATGGGCAAAGCGTCCTTATCCAACATGAGTTGATGTTAAGACATTTTTGTGAACTTATCAAATTGGATTAGAACGCATGTTTAGAACTTTTGAATTCAACGGGAGTTAGTCTTCAAATATCTAAAACATAGGGATTAATACTTCGGGAGAAGGTTAATATATTATTAGGTTTGAGTTCTAGAACGATTCTTAATGCAAACCCCTGTTTAAGATGCATCAACTGTTGTTCATGATTTCCCGCGATTTCACCCTCGGCTTAACGCTTTCTTTTATTTGAATTTATACCGTTTTTTTTAGTTGTCGTTCTCAGTTTAGAAATTACAAAACCATCGAAACTGTCATTGTCTTAGCTTTAATTTCATCCTGCATTCTCGTAGCATAACATTTGATCTCTGTGGATTTGATCCTAAAGTACAACATCGACATACCGTTATGATTGCGGTAGTGTGCAGTTTAGTTATTAATTGACGTGGTAAAACACCTTAAATCAGCCGCCGCCAAGCCAGGCGGGGAGCGGGTTGTGTTGGTCGAATGGGCCTTCGGGCCGAAGGATTTCTGAACCCTAGTTTATTATTTCTATTGGATTATGATTTCTTCTTCATCTCTTTGTGTTTTTTTTATTCTATGTCTGAGTAATCTCATAGTTAGGTTTTAGGGTTTCAAGAGAATTTCATGAATCGTTGAATCAGATTGGTTAGAATAGGGATCTATCTTCTAGTTCTTCATCTATTGTTGTTCTTAGTGTTGAAACTTGATTAGCTACCTAGTTTCTTATCTTAGGTTGTTTAACGCATCAAAAGTGTTTGTTTAAAAACCTGGAAGAACATAGATGAGCAAAACGTCCTTAACCAACGAAAGCTGATGTTGAGGCGTTTTGTGAACATATCAAACTCGATCTTAAAGCATGTTTAGTTTCCTGAATTCAAACGATAGTTTAGAATCTTAGGTTATTAAGCATAGTAATTAATACTACGACAGTAGGTTGGTTATAAAACAGTGATTTGAGTTCTAGAACGTGCTTAATGATTTCTCTGTTTAATTTTCTGATTTGTGATTCTTGATTTCCTGCGAATTACCCAAAGACCTAGCGTTTCCCTCCATCAAACTTACATCGTTTTATTTGTATTCTTAGTTTTAGTTCATTCATAAAACCACAAATCATTGTATTCGTCTTAGATTTACTTTCCTCCTGCATTCTCGTAGTGTTCCACTTGGTCCTTGTGAATTCGATCTCTAGATTACTACAATTTTTGTTGTTCACTTGCCGTAGTTTATTATAGGGTTAAAACTTTGTATATCAAAAAGTATATGGGCCTACTATTAAATATTAGGGATTATCACATGCTCGTCATATACATACATAGTAGTTTATCATGAATCTTACATTTATTGGCGGCGACAAACTAGTTCTTTTGTAACGCCCCAAAATATTTAAAAGAATTAACAAGATATTACTAATTAAAATAAATAACTAAAAGACTTAAATTTGTTACTTTTAAATAAAAACTCAATACAATACAAACTGATGTTTTACAAAATAAAAACTTAGATGTCTCGCTCTAAACCGAATTCCAAATATCACTAACAAACTTGATTCGCCACTTAAAAATTAAACCTGCAAAAATCAGACGACGTGAGCGATTGACTATGGCCCAGTGAGCGAAACTAAGATAGTAAAACATATGTACCAGCACGACCTTATTCTGTAGCAAAAATGTTCACTTACTGGCACGCAAACCTATTCCAATTTCGCATACATATTAAATCTCATCAAACATAGTTCTTTCAAGTCATAAAGCCGCATTATTCATTTTCGTAAGCCTAGTTGCTCATACTATGATATATACCACATTGGCTCATCATTTATATATATATATATATATATATATATATATATAAACCTAATTGCCATAAAAATACCCCTATTTGCTTAGACATATAAGTCTATTTGCTCATATATATTAAACCTACTTGCTCACACAAATAAGCCTAATTGCTCATATAAATAAGTCTAATTGCTCAATACATAAATAAGCCTATTTGCTTAGATAGATAAACATAATTGCTCATAAATATAACATATGGATATGTAAACATGTATGCTCGGATTTCGATCCAACCAATTATCATGACACAAATTCAAAAGACATTCAATCACATTAATTTCAGGGTCGTATTCCAACAACATATCAAACCATTATAAGCTAGAGTCATGTCAAATGAAAATAGAATCTACTATACACCACGTTCATCAATTTAGTCATGTTTAACAGTATCACATTCAGCTAATTTAATATTCAGAATTCAAATTCATTGAAAACAATAAAGCATACGACTACTCACATTTTACAAGAATTAAAAATACAAATTATTGATATCAAATCGGACATTAAGAACAATAGAAAGAGAAGACTCCTAATTAATAAAACAGAAAACCTTACTATCGTTTGTACAAAAATATAGAAACAAAAACTCCCAATAAACAATAAAATAAAACGCTATATAATTTATGCATCAAGATACAAGACAAAGAAAAACTCACATTGATTTTTATTTATATAAATAAAGTTGAATATGCTCTTTTCTTAGGTTGCTACATCATCTTCTTATAAAATAAATTGTGACACATCATCACTCACTTATTCTCCATTACATCCATAATCTCTTCAAAAACAATCACATACCCATTTGTTAATTTTAAATTGTTTATTTAATTTATTATGTTTTGTGTTATTATACTCATGATAGGCAAACCGTGGTATCCAAAAATGATTCTAAGCCAGGACGAATAATTGAAATCTTTGGGAAAATTCTCCAACGCTCAAGTCGGTATGGAGACATTGAAACTCGCAAGAAGACGGGAAAACATGAGAAAGATAGTGAAGATTATGTTAGATTTAAATCAGATCAAAATGTGTTTTGTGGTTCAATTTGCCGTGTTGTGAGAGAGAGAGAGGGAGAGCATCTTGGAAACAAGTCAAATGTTTTTGCAATGAGATTAATGTCAGATGAATGGACATTCGACCCATATTGTCTTGTAACATTTAAAACAATTTGATAAAAATCAAAACAACTATATACAGCTATATAAGAACTTAACCGATAAATTTTTATAGTTACAGAAAGTTTTTTTTTGTATTTTAAGTTATTAATAAGTAATCTTAGTTGATTCTCCATTGTTCATGTGTGAATGCCTAAATTTATTGGATCTTGCCACCATATGTTTATAGATGTATATAGTCAGGTTCGATCCGTAGGGAAGACGGGTAGGCCATCGCCTAGGACCACCGATTTAAAAAAAAAATTATAAGCCTCATTTTTTATTTTAGATTAATAGTTTTTAGACCACGAAATTTAAAGTTCATGTTTTTCTTTAAAGTATTATTTTCCAATAAAACAAATTGGTTTGTGACACATAATTAACCATCTAAGAGCTAAAAAATTTTTAAAAAAAAATATGTTTGTTAAATTAATTTCTAAAACTCTACTTACCCTTTTTTGGGTCATGTAAAAAAAATTTTTTTTTTTTATCAATTGTTTTTAAAACAGATTGGAGCTAAGCTTTAACAATTATGTGTATATTTTTTTAAATTAAAATCATTTAATTCCTCAAGTTTTACAATTTTGAAGATTAATTCTCCAACTTTTAGGTTGGCAAATTAATTCCTCAAGTTTACGTTGACTTCGCAAAATTGGACTCAAAAAAAGTCAACGCTAACTTCTCCGTTTTCTTAGTTAACGTTGACTTTTCTCATACCTAAATTTACGAAGTCAACGTTAATTTGAGGATTTAAATTGCGCATTCAATAATTGGGAAATAAATCTGCCAATTGCAAATACTTTGAGGAATTAAATGACAATTTTCCTGAAGTATATGTATCAATTATTTTCTAATGTGGGTTTTGAACTGTTAGAACGTTATTCTTCTTTTCCATTGTGTGAAATGTAGGTATTTTCAAATTATTAACTGGTCTAAATATGTAGACCGAATTTGGTAGTTGGTTTGAGTCGTGCTTAGCTATGAACATTAGATGTCAAAGTGTAGGATGTTTCCGCGGATATGACTTGACGCCGATAACTCCAACGAGGTTGAGTAGTTCTTATGGCGCATCTCTTCTATAGAGGAGGGTATGTCTAGATATACTAAATTATTACTAAAAAGGTTTTGGCGAAATACTAATTGTATTATTGCCGAGTTCTTTTCTAACTACAAAAAACAATAATATAAAATACCGCGCGAAACGTGGCTAACCCACTAGTCTATTATATAAAGAGAGAGAGAGAGCATCTTGGAAACAAGTCAGATTTTTCTGCAATGAGATTAATGTCAGATGAATGGACATTCGACTCATATTTGAAAATAGTGAAGTATATGTATCAATTATTTTCTAATGTGGGTTTTGAACTGTTAGAACGGTATTCTTCTTTTCCATTGTGGGAAATGTAGGTATTTTCAAAGTATTTATCTGGTCTAGATATGTAGACCGAATTTGGTAGTTAGTTTGAATCGTGCTTAGCTATAAACATTAGATGTCAAAGTGTAGTATGTTTCCGCGGATATGACTTGACGCCGATAACTCCAATGAGGTTGAGTAGTTTTTACGGCTCATCTCGTCTATAGAGAATGGTATGTCTAGATATACTAAATTATTACTAAAAAAGTTTTGGCGAAATACTAATTGTATTATTGCCAAATTCTTTTCTAACTACAAAAAACAATAATATAATTTATCGCGCGAAACGCGGCCAACCCACTAATCTATTATATAAAGAGTAAGTGTGTCTCACAACAGGATGTCACATCAGCATAGATCTTTTGGACACATTAAATATTTAAAAATATTAATTAATTTAATAACTCTTAAGATTTCTCCAAAACCCTAAAGTTTCCTAGAATACTAAATTTTGGGAATGAATATCATTTATTAACCTAAGACCATGAAATTCCGAACGTCTTTTTGAATCTTATCTCTTCCAAACTTACTCTTTATATCCCTTCTTAAATATCCCTTCTTAATTCGGGACCATCCCATAGCCTTTCTCCAACAATCCTTTTACCGCTCGATGTAGCACCAAAAACAGCTGTTCAAGATTCTCTTGCCCGTACCTTGTTTGTGTAGCCTAATTAAAACAAACTCATGCCAGGTTAAGCTTTCTCGAGTGTTGATCATTCGATTTAGCAATTTGAAAGAATGGGCTAATCAAATACCAGTATCTGAATATAGTTTGTAAAGTTAATGTTTTTATTTGATTTGTTTTGGTTCCATAGCAAAAAATACATTTTTGTTTTAATGTTAAGATATAGCAAAATTACTTGCTACTTCCTAGATTTAAAAGAGTTGATATATACTCACTGATGATGATTTTTAGCTATGAAAGCCGCTCTCTTCGAAAGAGAGTTACAGTTACTATATGTTTGATGGAAAATGGAAGCCTTCAATGTCCAATATGCTAAAATCTATCACACCTCATTTCATAATGAAGGGAAAATCAACAAAGAGGGTTAGTATGAGCATTTTATGAAGTTCTTCTTTCGGTCCATTGTGGATTTAGTTTTTGATAGATAAACCAATGGACATTTTGAGCCCTTATCTGCCAAAGGCTTTATACATAAGCCATAGGCATATGTATGTTATTTGTGAGACAGAAAATGATTTTTTTCCCCTGAGTTAGAGTTCAATTTGAGGTGTAAAAATTCTCTAACCTGAAGCCCGATTTCCGGCCTTAGATTTACTGCAACACATGCACGAAATCGTGTTCTGTCTGGAAGATTGTTCGTATCTGATTTCGATGTTCCACCCTCAGCATTCCTCTTGTCTTGTATTACAAGAAACAACACATGCATGCAAAACATTAGACGTAATACAATGCACATAGATCATAAATGTTTGTATTAGATTTTCTTATCTACCATATTGGCATGTAGCGGGAAAGAGCGGCTTGTGTAATTCCGAGAAGAACATCATTAATAGTCTTGCAGCACACATAAGAGGAATCAATGATCGATTAGAGAATCTCAAATACTTACGGATTAGGTTAACTAACACAAATAATATCATACCATGTTCATAGTTTTCTTTATATGTCTAATGTCATCCAAAGAAACTGTTCGATGATAAAACCTCCTCAAATTACTTCCGCTATCTGTACATGTATGACACTGCAGTGGTGTTTCTGTATCTTGTAAGAACAATAATGTCGCTAAGAGTAGCAAAAGATCTACGACGGTATTCCAAATCAGTCTTAATGCATTGGACATGGCAAATATAAACTTCGTGAACAAGTCTTTGTTTTTAAGGCCGAACGATGTTGTTTCACGTCTTTTCAAGGCAGGAATAGTTGGAAATGTCTTGGGGTCTGACGTTTTTGGGGTACACGCCACCAAAAGAGACATCAGAGACATTGCATCACTACAAGAAAACACCCCTTTTGCAACGACCTATTTCGTCGCAAAATCGTTGCAAAACAGGGGTACCATCGAATTTGCAACGAAATGCAAATCCTCGTTGATCGTCGTAAACCAAAAATCGTCGTAAAATCGTCGCTAATTTACGATGAGCCAAAAATCGTCGCTAAATCGTCGCAAATTTTACTTCGAATTTACGACGAATAGAAATACGTCGTAAGAACGATGGGAAATCGATGGAAATTTACGACAAAAAACGACGAATTAATGATGATTATGTCGTCGCAAAATCGTCGTAAAAGTTTCATCGTAATTTCGTCGTAAAATTAGAACCGTCGTAAAATTGATGTTAATGAATCGTCGCACATTTGCGACGATTTGGCGACGATTTTAATTGTTTTTTATTTAATTAAAACAATTAATTATTATTTTATTTATTTATTTATTTTTATTTAAAATAATAATAAACTTATTAATTTCGAAATTATAATTTAAAATTAAAAAAATAATAAAAATATTATAATAAAATTTTCTAACAAAAAAAAAATGATATATTAAAATTTACAGAGTTATTTCGAAGTCATCGATACCCAAAACGACTTTGGGATGTGTCTCCCCATCTCCCGCTAGACCGGTTGGAGCCGTCGGTGGCCGATTGCTTGGCCCCGCTTCTTGTGCCGATGTTGCCGCTGCCTCTACCGCGGCTGCCTCTGCCGCGGTTNATAATTTAAATAATTTAAATAATTTAAATAAAGTTAATTACCATATTTAGACGAACACCCGCAAAAGGCGTTTGGCCGGCTGTATGAGGCACAGACACAGGTCTGCCGTCCGGACCAACGGTGTTGCGGGAAGCCGAACACTTCTCCGCAGTTCTGATCGAGTTTGGATCCAGCCAATACCGCACCAAGCCGTCCCATACTGCTTTATCCATCGAAGGAGGCTTTGCTTCATCGCCATCTTTCTTCCATGCCTTCTTCCATTCACCAACTACCCCTTGGAGGCGAAACTTGACCCTCTCGAAGAACAATGTTTCAACCTCGCCATGAATCGCAAGATCCCAGTGATATTTTTGCTGCATGAGAAACAAAAATAATTAACTATTTTATAAAATTAAATTAATTATATATATAAATATAATAAAACAATGAAAAAAAAATTATTGTTTACACGTACCGCAAACATCTTGAACCATGTATCCTTGACATGTCCCGGGACCTGTTTCCAATTGGTATGAGGCTCGGAAAAGTATGCATTGATGACTTCAGAAACGGTGCGTCCAACTTTGCATTCAACACCAAACCTGAAACAATAATTAATAATTAAAAAAATATTAATTAAATATATATAATAATAAATGTAATTTAAAAAAATATATTTTACCATTCTGCACCGTCGGTATGGTCCGGATCTAATCTCTTAATCCTATGCCGGCCTGGCTGCGCAAGCAAATCATACACCGTCATATGGGTATATGGGGCAAGCGCACGTCCTCCAGGTTGCAGAACCTGAGGTGGTGGTACAGGCGGCGGAGCACTCTGTGTTTGCGTCGCGGGGACGAAATGATCAGGCTGCGTAGCCTCAGAAGACTCTGGCTATATGCTACTCGAGGTCCCACCAATATCTCTCAAAAACTGAGCGTAGTGGGAACGACGATGGGCCATCTGCATAAAAATGAAGAAAAATTATTATCTAAAATTCTAAATGTCCTATTTTCTATTTTTCTGTTGTTCCTATCTATCAATTTGATTCCGTTTCTATCCACCTATTTTGTTCAATTCCTATCTATACTAACTTAAATTAATTAAATACAAATTAAAATAAAATAAAATAAAATTATTACCTTATTTTTGCAAAGATTTCGCGAGAGGAGAGAGACTAGAGAGAGAGATTGAAAGTTGAAGAATGAAAAAATGAAATCTGAGCAAGGGCTTATATAGAATTTGTGTACGAAGGTGTATGATGTCTATCTTCTCGGATTACATTGAGGATATAATGGAAGTGTTTATGGATGATTTCTCTGAATATGGTTCTTCGTTTGGTGGTTTTCTTTCTAATTTGTGCAGGGTGCTCAAAAGATGTGAAGACACAAATCTCGTTCTAAATTGGGAAAAATGCCATTTCATGGTGAAGAACGGAATTGTTCTTGGGCATCGCATTTCTGAAAAAAGGATCGAGGTCGACAAGGCAAAGATTGAGGTTATTGTGACTTTAGAACCTCCATCAACGGTCAAGGGAATCAGAAGTTTCTTGGGGCATGTTGGGTTCTATAGAAGATTCATAAAAGACTTCTCGAAAATCGCAAGACCTCTCACGAGACTCTTATGCAAGGATGCCGATTTTGTCTTTAATGAAGAATGCCATGAAGCTTTTGTGAAGTTAAAAAATGCTTTGGTGAGTGCACCTATTGTACAGCCACCGGATTGGAGCTTGCCATTTGAAGTGATGTGTGATGCGAGTGACTACTCTATCGGGGCTGTATTGGGTCAAAAGAATGATAAAAAGCTCCATGTGATCTATTACGCGAGTCGGACTCTAGACGATGCACAAATGAGATATGCGACAACGGAGAAGGAACTCTTAGCGATTGTCTACTCCTTCGAGAAGTTTCGATCCTACTTGGTAGGTTCGAAAGTCATTGTGCACACCGACCATGCTGCGTTGAGATACTTGTTGGCTAAGAAAGACGCCAAGCCGAGATTGTTAAGATGGATTCTTCTTCTACAAGAGTTCGATCTTGAGATCAAAGACAAAAACGGGATTGAGAATGGAGTAGCTGATCATTTGTCAGGGATGAGGAACGAAGAGACAATCCCCATTGATGACTCATTGCCCGAAGAGCAAGTGAACTTAATCAGAGCTTTGCACGTGGCAGGTTTTATGATGGAGGAAACACTGTCAATGAATACAATGGAGGTTAGCTTGCTTTGGTATGCAGATTTTGTCAACTTTTTGACAATCGAGAAAGAACCACCAAGTCTCCAAGGGTATTCAAAGAAGAAGTTATACAAAGATGTTCGGCATTACTTTTGGGACGAACTTTATCTCTATAGGCGTTGCAACGATGGACTCTTTAGAAGATGCATTTCGGAAGAGGAGACTTCCGGGATTCTGTTTTGCTGTCACGGATCAGATTATGGAGGACATTTTGCAACATTCAAGACGGTCCAAAAAGCTCTACAAGCGGGATTTTGGTGGCCTATGATGTTTAAGGATGCTTATGAGTACATATCTAAGTGTGATGCATGCCAAAGAAAAGGCAACATAAGCAAGAGGAACGAAATGCCTCAAAACCCAATTCTTAAAGTCGAGGTGTTTGACGTGTGGGGCATTGATTTCATGGGACCATTCTCATCCTCGTATGGCAACCAATGCATCCTTGTAGCGTTGATTATGTGTCAAAATGGGTGGAAGCCATAACAATTCCAACAAATGATGTTAAGGTTGTCGTGAAGTTGTTTAAGAGCATCATTTTTCCAAGGTTCGGAGTTCCACGTGTGGTCATAAGCGATGGAGAAAGCCACTTCATCAACAAATTATTTGAAGGGCTTATGAAGAAGCATGGAGTGAAGCATAAGGTAGCTACACCTTATCATCCCCAAACATCTGGCCAAGTGGAGGTGTCAAACCGTCAAATAAAGGCAATTTTGGAGAAGACGGTGGGAAAAACGAAGAAGGATTGGGCCACAAAGCTAGATGACGCTCTATGGGCATATCGAACGGCTTACAAGACGCCGATTGGAACAACTCCGTTCAACTTGCTTTACGGGAAATCTTGCCACCTTCCAATGGAAATGGAATAGAAGGCGTTATGGACAACCAAGATCCTGAACTTCGACCTCAAGACAGCTTCCGAGAAGAGGTTGATACAATTGGAAGAGCTTGAGGAAATTCACCAAGGAGCTTATGAGAGCTTAATGATTTATAAGGAACGGACGAAGACCTTTCACGACAAAAAGATCCTGAATAGAGAGAGTTCAAAACCGGGGACCAAGTCATGCTTTTGATTTGCATTTTTACTCTTTCTTTGGATTCATTTCACACCGAGACGGTGTGAATTAAGTCTGGGGGAGAGGTCTTTGTCATTTAACGTCGTTTTCTTTGTCTTATTTTATTTCTCTTGAGTCTTGCATTGTACATGTATATTGCATAGAAAAAAAAAACAAAAAAAAACATCATGTAGTTTGTATAGTCTCATCTTC
Source organism: Eutrema heterophyllum (assembly GCA_002933915.1). NCBI lineage: Eukaryota > Viridiplantae > Streptophyta > Magnoliopsida > Brassicales > Brassicaceae > Eutrema > Eutrema heterophyllum. The sequence goes on along the minus strand of PKMM01029200.1, from coordinate 137,737 downwards.
ATTTTAGGATTGAGTCTAGAAGCATATAGGATGCATTCATATGCATAGGGGACAATGATTAAACACTTGAACTTTGAAAACGTTGCCCTTGCTAAACATGTCATGATGCTTGAACCGCTTCGAAAATTTGGAAAAACCATGCTTTGATCTCTTGGCTTGAATGTCTTTAATTAGGATGAAGTTTGTTGTGATTTGATTCCAACTCTATTTATTTGAACCTAACTTGAACATTAATTGTCTCGTCTCGCCTAGGGGTTCAAAATGCATTCTCATGGTCTTAAATTACATACTCGAATTTTCTTATCCGCTTTGCCACTCTTATGCTAATTCGAGTAGCTATCCTCATTTTTAGGGTAGTTCCCCACCTATTCACCTAAGCCAATTCTTTCAAACCCTTGTTATTTGTGAGTGAGGCCTTTTTCTTTAAAATGTATACAATTGAAAAATCTTGTAAGAGAAAGGAACTACAAAGCTTATCTTCCTTAGACAAGTGACTTAGATGTTAGGAAATAGAATGGTTAAGTTTTGTTTAGGAGAATGGTGAGTGAAGTGAGAGAAAATCGGGTAAAGGCTAAAGAAAGAGCCTAAGATGGGAAAAGAAAAGAAATAAAAGAAAGCAAGAAACTCTAGGAAAGAACCAATAATTCAAAGTTGTCTACACTCTAGATTAATTAGAAAAAAAAAAGAAAAAAAAAGAAAGAAAAAGAATAAGGGTTTAGACTAAGATAAGAAATCTACTTAGAGTGTCGAAGAAAGGGAAAAGAAAAGAGGTTGTGTACAACGAATATATTTAGCCAAAAGGGCTTCGGGTTTACTTATGGGACAAGAGATGCAAGGCAATGAGCTTAAGACGAGAGATTAGAAAGCTAGGCTAGGATGGAAGATATTCTTTGATGCATCTTTGTTCCATTCCTTCCTTGCTTTTTCGTATTGTCATGCATTACGTTTTCATGAGAGTAAGTTACCCAAAAACTGGAACCTCCTCATACATTATGCTTTCAAGCCTTTCCCACCAAACCGATTGAGAATGATTGAGATTCCCTTTGCGAGATCGCGCTTATACCGAGATTAATGAATGTCAAAGAGTTGGTTGATAGGAATGCTTGTGGATTCTCAAGTCTTAGGCACTAGAGTAAAAGATTCAAGTTGCGATAGGTATTGAGAAGTTCGTTAGAGTATAAGCGATTTTAGCATTATGACATTTTTACCTAAGGACATTGAGTTGAAAGTTTCGTGTGTTTCCTTTTGGATATGAGTCCCCACCTTCGATCTTCTCTTCTTGGCTTACTTTGCTTTATTCGCTTGAGGACAAGCAAAAGGCAAGTCCGGGGGAGTTGATAACCGTGTATTTTACCATCTAGAGTCTCATATTTTCCTTTGTTTTCTTTGTGTTTCATCTTGTTCACATTGTATTTACATTGCATTTATGTCTAAATTGAGTCTCATTGCATTTTAGATGTCCTGTGTTGTTTTTGTGCTCTTTTTGGCTTGTTTAAGCTATTTTCAGGTGTTCTTGGAGTTAGAGAAGTTAGGAGAGTGTGGGTAACCATCATGGAAGGTCAATGTGGCAAGAAAGGCAAGGAAAACATGAAGAAAAGACCGTCAAGTGATTTTATCGGCCATATGGCCGATAAGACGGGCCGATAGAATCATAACATGAAGTTCTCCAAGCAGTTGCTCCTGCCAAGCCATTTTATCTGCCATATGGCCGATAAAACATGCCCGATAAAAGCAAAGATCAAGCATCGCGAATGTGTGTCTGGAAGATCGACTCGTATGGGAGCCTTCCTTTTGGATTTAGCTTTGGAGCTCTTCATCAAAGTTGTCGGAAATTGAGTTATCTCTCCAATGGGAGTGGTTTCAAGTCGTTCTGAGCTGTATTAAAGGAGTTACATTTGATTTAGTGGACACATGTCAACTCTGCCGCGAAAGGAATGCATCCGAGAATGAAGGCTCACTGGGGAAGGTTCTATCGGCCATATGGCCGATAAACATGACCGATAAAACACTTACCCCGACTTTTCTTTTCTTTTTGACTTTGGATCCCTTCACTTTTGTATATAATCAACACTTAGTAGTGAAATCTACACAACTCTCCATCCACGAAAAACTAGACCTCTTTTGCATCTTTTCCACTGTTCTAAGTCAACTTTTTCTCTCTTATCTCTTGTGTTCATTAATCTTTCAAGATCCACACCATTTTAGTGAAGATTTATTTACTCTCCTTCCATCAATCTTCTTATTTTCATTATGTCTTGCTTTTGTTCGGTTTTCTTTTGTGATTTAGTTATGTGTAAGTAGTTTCATTATGGATTGTGGGGATGGTTGATTTAGAGGGATAGATGATGATTTTTGATGTTTAGAACAAGATTATAGAAGTTCTCATGTTTAAAAGTGGTCTTAAAGTTAGGATTGAACTAGCTACTCAATTTCTAGATCATGGTCAATTTACACTTGGAAGAGGTTTGGTAAATTGTCTAGAGGATTTCTAAACATGTTTTGATGCTTAGCAAGGTGGAAACCGTGACTAAGAATCATTAATTGGCTTAAAAGGACTTATGTTTTATGTTTGTTGATAATTTGGTTGCAATTGGAAAATTAGCTAATTCATATTATCAATGAAAGGTTTAGCATCATGGGAGTGAGTTAAGCTATTTGTGTGTTCCTTGCCATAGAATAAGCTCATTGAGTGATTAGAAACATCATTAGTGAATTATCGACATCATTAGTGAATCATCGAATACTCCTAATCGAATACCATTTCCTACGATCCATATCTTTTTTTTCTTGAGTAAAACCAATTTTAGTGTCTTGTTTTCTTTCAATCTGTATTTCTTGAACTAGCTTGTAATCATTTTAAATGTCATGTATGTTTTTATTCTCTGTCTTTTATTTTTAGTTTTATCGTAATTAGTTCTTAGAACAAAAACCAACAAAAATCGTTTAGCTTAGCTTAAGTAGTTTCTTGTATTCTTATTGTGTTGTTCTCTCTCTGTGGATTTGATCCCTAAGTACTAAACGACACACCGTTATGATTGCGGTAGTCTACACATTAGGGTAATTGATGTGTTGAAAAACGACACAATGTATTTTTTTTTTTAAAATTTCTTTGTTTGAAAATAAAAGCAATGGTGAAAAAAGGGAAAACAAAACTTTTTTTCTTTCAAAACTATAGCAGTAAATTGGAGGGGAAATAGATATCGAAGATATCAAAACTACAGCACTATGCCAATGTCACTAATAACCTCCATTATGAAAATCACTGAATATTTCAATGCTGATTCGAGAATGATCGTTAATCCTTATAGAGAGAAGTAAATCTAGTCATAAAACATATCGGGTTTCTTGCATATACGGTCACTTTATGAAAACATAGTTTATGTAGTAGCACTTTGCAAAAACTGGAAAAATAAGTAACAGTTATGGTATTATATACGCGTTGACTTTCCAGACATACCCATGTACAATACTGCCCAAATCAACGGTGTACAACAGTACACAAACCAATAACAAGGAGAGACAAAATCATCTTTTCAACAGATAAAATGTTATTTATTTTTTCAGAATTTGGAAAGTGTTAGAACATAAAATATGTTTTGATTAAGTGACATTGGATGCAAATACTCCAAACATATATTAGATTCTCAATATTAATTATGACATATATATTGTTTAAGTTATATTTACTATATGATCAAAACATTCTTCTACCAATGCCATTAAGAACACAACATACATGATGTCCTTTTTTTTTTTTTTGGTCGAAACTCTTTTCATTCATTAAAACCTGACGATTACAATGGAAAAGATGAGTTATCAAAACTCTTAGGTTAATAAAATACAACATGAAAGCGGTAGAAGATAAGGCTGAAAACTCAGCAATATTAAGCGACAGCGAATCTCGGGAGCTACCCCGGATGCGTCAGCATAAGGTTCACGGCAAGGCCGGAAAGGAGTAACATAGTCACCATAACTTCTGACGTTGAAAGATTTCGACTACCTTCGGATCTCGTCGAGACGAAAAATGTTGCATCTTCTGGTCCCGTGCAGACCGCTACGCAAGATAACAAACAGATAGGAAATTTAAGACTTTTTCTCGGATTTGAAACCGAAGAAAAACCTCCTCTCATAGAGAGGGAAATTGATGGAAAAGTTTTCTCCACAAAGGAGGATGGTAAAAGGGATCTCTCCCAAAGGGAGGAAGTTGTAGCATATCCTGTTAGATAAGGAAGATAAGCAAATTAGACCCGCGTGGTTAGGATTCTTCAATATTGAACGATTGGGGCAGATTCTATGTTGGGCCAAGCAAAGTAACACAAAGGGACTAAGCCCAGATGCAAGCCCATTTACTCCGACCATGCGCCGTGAAACAGAATGGTGGAGCCGAATTGAGTGACGGCACAAGTCGCCGGATCCGCAAATTGAACACCGGAGGGAACTCGCCGGCAGGACGGAGGAGCGGCGAGAGTCGCCTGAGCAATTGCGAGTGAGGAGGGCGGTAAGCGGTGGTTGGACGAGGGTTGATGGCGGCGGATCTAGAGGCACCGGTGGTTGGGGCGGATCCGGAGAGGCCGGAAAACGAGGCGACAGCGCCAAAGAGAGCAAAACACGGCGGTGAGTGGGAGGCTCGAGCAGATCTACCGGAAACGACCCACTGACTTTCAATGGAGTCTCGAGAACCATGGAAGAGAGGAGGAGCAGTGGGGTCGACAACCTGACCAGCCATCCTCGAGCTGAGCAGGGCCAGAAACAACACCATCCTCGCATCCCAATCCAAAGACTCGCGACCCAAGCATGAGAAAACCAGGGAACCAGCGACAAGCCCAGAGAAAACGGCGGCGACTGATAAACGCATATTCTACCGTTTTATAGTATCTATTTTTGTTAGTTTTATTTTGTCATTGAGTCTTTTTAGTGTTTTTTTATTGCATTTTATGTCTAATAATCTTTCATTTGTATTTTAGAGGTCCTAGAGAGTCTTTGTAGTATTTTGTAATATTTTGTGTCATTTTATATACTTGGGAGTTGTTTGGATCGAAGCAAAAGAAGAAACGTCAGAAGTTCGGAGATCGATGACAGACTTCCCACCGTTGGATCAAGCTGAAATTTGGAGACAAACTAGAGCAAAGGCTTAGCTGTAATTGAGAAGTGGTTTGAGGCCAATCCAACGGCGCGATCGAAAGTTATGCCTCGTTTCGTGAGGTCGGTCCTTGGGATCGTTTACGCAGATCGGTTATTAACCGATCAAGATTGATCTGACCGATCGGTCATCAGAATGCGATCGATTACGAGAAGAAAACGGACAGTCCAGATCGGTTACTCCGATCGGTTACAAACCGATCAAGATTGCTCCGCAGCCAAACACTATTCACTCCGCAAGTGTGTTTTCTTTTGTGTGTTTTTCTTGATTGTGACTTATGCAACTTGTTTTGCTTTCCCTTAAATCATGTAATATGTTTTAGTAACTAGAGTTACTTCTTAACTCTAGGTAGTTAGTCTTTTCTTTCCTCTATATATGTAGCATAAACTCTTTGTGAATATATATAAAAAAATTTGGAAATACAAACTTCAAAAGAGTTTGGCTCTAGACCAGTTCGTTTCTCGCATCTTCGGTGCGTAGTCTCTATTCCATGTGGATCGATACCTTGAAGTGCTACAAACGACATGCCGTCATGATTGCGGTATTGTGCACGTTGAGGGTAATTGACGTGCCGAGCCTAAGAAACTCGCACAATCAGCGACCAAACCACAGAGGCTTGAGTGAGATCTCCTAACCAACTCCAACGGGACACCGTCCTCCAGCATCAGACGAAGGGGGAGGCAAGAGCGACCACGTCGAAACCATGCGAGCAACATTTCCGGCAATCCAAACCGAGGAGAAGTCCCAGTGGCACCACCACAAGCTGACGAATCGCAGATCAAACTAGCAAAAGAAAAACGAGCTGGAAAACAAAGAAAATGCGGCCAAGATGAAAGAAGAAACATAGGGGGTCCCTCTCACGGTGACGGTGAGAAACCCCGACCACCGGAGAGAGAGATTGGAGCGATAAAGAGAATGCGGCGCTAGGACGAACTTAAGTTGAGATACTCATATTGAGAACTAACAGCTACATACATGATGTCCATAATTATGAATTTATGTCATTTATTGGCGATGTATATATACAACCATATCCCCCTCCCCCCACCAGGCCACCACCCACCACCGCCATATCACACACGTACACACCCAATAAACTATGATTTTGTGGCATTTATTGGTGATGTATTATTGATCATCTTTTATGATCCCTTTACGCACCAGAACTCATCCCAAAATAGAAACAAAAAATGTAAAGAGAAGATGAAGGTGCATCAAACCCATCCGCTCAAAAGTCATCTAAAGCATCTAGACATAATTGCACGTATAGTCACATATTTCAACTCTCCTTATCTCCTTAGTAAGTTAACAGTTTTTGTCTTTTAGCATGTAAATGACGATAATATTCATCTTTCTGTCTATTCATGTACCGTCCACATGCGTATATTTCGTACTGTACATGAGCTAAATTGTCATAAATAGTAAAATAAGTGTTACATTCTTAACTAAATTTAAAAAGTGCTATAAAAATTTATAAATTTCAAATAAGTGATCTTACATGCAAAACTCCCATCTAGACATAATTGCACATATAGTCATTTATTTCAACTTTTCTTAGTAAGTTAGCACTTAATTTTATTTTATTTTTGTCTTTTAGCGTGTAAATGACGAAAATATCAATCCCTCTGTCTATCCATGTACTGTCCACATGCGTACATGCCAAACTGTACATGTGCTAAATTGTCATAAATTGGTAAAATAAGTCTTACTTTCTTAAATAATTTCAAAAAATGCTAAAAAAAATATAAACTTAAAATAAGTGACTTTAATGTAAAACCTCCGAACATCTATTGGCAAATGTACATACTAACGATTGACAAATGCACGTACTAACGAAGGAAAGGTTAACAAATATTGATAAATCATACAAAACTTTCATTTTTTTTGTTGTCACTCAACTTTAATGAACCATAGAGAAATTTACAATTATACACAAGCTATAGGAAAAGTATATGGGCCTACTATTAATATTATGGATTATCACATGATCAAGACCTATTTCGTTCACCAAGGACGACTCAATATTATCAGGGGGCCACGGACGACGAAGTTAACGTATTATTAAACTATTTTGTTTTGTCTTGAATTTGTTTGGAAATTAAAACATCGGTTCCTCTTTATTATTGAACTTCGAATTGAATCCGGGTCGTTGCACCTCCTGCCCTATGGTTCACAATTTCTAACTTTTGGTCGACAATATGGTGCAGGCATATCTGTCTAAAATTATGAAATGAGATAACTCTATAGTAATTACAATACTTGACATTTCAATACATTTTTTAAATTTTCGTACTCCAAACATATATTACAAGAGCATTAAAAGCTTCAAGCACTACCAAACAAATACATTTTTTTTCTATGCAATCCACTCGTATTACTGGTTACTGCAGTTACGTACAGTTTTTTTGGTTAAATGTTAAATTTTATACCATTTTTTTGTTTTTGATAGCGGTTACATATATACAACAAAGAGAAACAAATCGACCAAAGAAAAAATTACAAACAACAAAACAAAGCAGCGAAAAAGGTACAACTGAAACCACCGAACGGTTAAGGAAAACGGGAAGAGACGACATTTTTTGCACCGAACAAAACCAAACGAAAAAGCAGCAATCACACGCCAAGGCACGGACCATCCCAAAGTTGCCGCAGTTCATAAGAACTGCAGATTACAGTTTACAATAATAGGCACTAATGACTCACGTCGTCGTCCTAGAGTAACCCTATTTCACGTAGAGAAGTTTTCATAGCTTTCAGTGACTTTTCCATTTCATCAAATAGCTTGTGAGGATCCGGTATGACCGTAGGATCAACTCCTATTGAAATAACCATCTTCTTCGCGTAACTTAGGAAGTGTATCACCAATGGCTATTAACACACAAAAACATATATATGAGAAAGAAACTTTCAAAACAGTTTTAGCAAAAAAAACAAGAACTTTCAAATTAAACAAACTAAACATAAATGCAGTAAGAAATATGTATACTTGTGAGTGTCCGTAGGAGCTTGGAGCGATGTAGGCAATTGGATAGCCATGGAAACTGATTTCTTCCATGGGACCAACGATGTTTGAAATGGACGCTGTTGTGTGCAATATAGGTCGTTTGAACAATGCTGCTCCTACCTATAATGAGAAAAGTGTCATATTATTAATTTCATATAATATAAAAAAAAACCAACTTTGAGTTCACTTTAATTATCACTTTATATACCTTAGCTCCGAGTGTTTTGAAGACAAACCCGGTAACTAAATACACTAGAGCACTGTGCAAAGAGTGCTTTTTTCGGTCCATTGTGGATTTGGCTTTTGATAGATAAACCAATGGATCGGTTTCTAAACCGATGGACATCGGGAAAACAATAAAGCTAATGTAGTTTCCCCATCTGCATTTTGAACCCTTGGCCATCATATATGCCAAAGGCTTCATACAAATGAAAAATATTATATTGCTATTGGAACCAAAATTTTTTTTTATTGTTATTATGAGTTATTGTAAAATTTGAGTTGTAAATCTCTAACCTTAAATCCGATGTTTGGCCGTAGATTTATTGCAACACCTGCCCGAAATCGTAGTTTACTTGGAAGATTGTTCGGATTCGATGTAGATGTTCCATTCGCTGCATTCTGCTTGTCTTGTTTGTCAAGAAACATTTGGAACTTCACATCAAACATAGATACGAGTTGCATATAATATATATATATATATATATATATGTATATATATATATATATATTATTGTACTATATATTTAGGTTAGTTAACTAGATTTGAATTAATATTTAATAACTGAACTCAATTGTTTACCATATAGTCTATTAAGATAGCTGGAAAGAGCAGCTTGTGTAACTCCTAGTAGAACATCGTTGATACTCTAGCAAAACGCACAATGAGGAAGAAAATATCCCTTAGAAAACGAGAAACCCTCGAATGTTATAACGAACAAATATATATAGAAGCATACCATGTCCATTGCGTTTTTTATAAGCTTAAGGTCATCCAAAGAGACAATTCGGTGATAAAATCTCTTTTGGATACTCACGCCGCCTTTTAGAGGTGTTTCTGTATCTTTCAAGAACAAGATTGTCGCGAAAAGCAGGAAAATATTTGCAATGGTATTCCAAATCATTTTTGCTGCATAAAAAATGGTGAGTATAAGGCCGCGAAACACCATTTTACGCCGTTTCAAAGAAGTAATCATTGTAGGAAATTCCTCGAGGTTTGATGTTTTTCGAGTGGATGCCAACAGGAGAGACATCAGAGACATTCCATCTCCTAGTGAATGGTGGGATCTTATGACAGTGACCGCTTCTGCATCAGATGTTTTGACGTTGAGGATGTGAATATCCCACAAGGGTCTTGATCTGTCAAGAGGAATCACTGTGAGACGCGAGACGTAGTCGTCAACGAAGCCATCTCCATCTTCGCTGATCTCTTCAAGGTCTACGTTTGGTGCAAATACATGGTCTTCTACATTGACCTTGGTCTTGATCCATCTTGCACCAATATCTGACTGTGAAGTAAACACAATGTAGATCGAACACTTCTCAATTATAGAATAAGTTTTTGTCTCTATAAATAAACTCAAAAGAGAAAAGAATTCGGTGAAAATTTCATAAACAAAAGAAACATAAAAGAAGAGAAACAACCAAATTTTCTTTTTTCACGAAACAGAACAAACGAGTTCATCCTTTAATATTCAGATATACATATTTAATGATATTGTATTGTATGTTTTTCTCATTTGGTGAAATACATTATAAAGGAAATAAAACTGAATTTTGTTTTGAAACTATCGGTCCTAGATATGTGGCCATATATGCTATAGTGTGGTAGTTAGAAGTTACCAATTTGCTAGAGAAACGGGGATGCTTAGAAACGTTATGCTTCAAGTCATCAAGAATGACCTCAACATTGATCTTTGCTTTGAACCCGATAGTAATAACGATGCAGTTGTCTATGCCCGGCGATTGGAACACCCGCGCCATCGGGCTGAGCGGCTCCTCTTCTTCCTCCTCCTTCGACATTGTCCCTCTCCTCTTGTTTTTGTTTAAGGTTGAATATAATATATATATATAGGCTTTACAAAAGGTTAATTTTTTAGTGTTTCTTTCATTATGGGATTTACAGGTATAGGCTTTACAGGTATGGGATTTAATTCAGATTGTCATGGGCGCATAAAGGACCACATGGTTTTAGCTAGATCTTGATGAAGATGCAGGAGCCCTCTCCTCGTTGATCCAAATCCAACGTATGTATCTTCGGCTTCTATTTTCCCCCAAAACTAAATAAAAATTTTAAATGTTCCACATGATCTTAGTAAAATCTGACTAGTGTGGGCCATAAAATTTAATGTTCTTTGTTTTTCAATATGTAATTTAATAATTTTAGGGACTAGCTTTTCTAAATACATTATATTTTTGTTTTCTGATACGGTGATACCATTTATAAGCTTTTAACTTTTTTTGTCTACGAACCTTAGACTTATCAATTATCTTATTATATAAAATTGGATCTCTCAATCTAAACGTGACACGTATGATAATTTTCACTCACGAGATCGTGACATTTATCACGGTTAATTTAGATCTTGACATATGTCAATTTAATTTTAAAAAGTAAAAATGTATTAAAGTAAATATTAAAAAAGGTTAAACTAAAAAAAAACAATCTTAAAAAAAATATATGAATAAGTAAGGAAAACTTATAATAAAGAAAAGTGACAAAAGAAAACTTAAAAGTTTATAATCTACAACCACGACCAAATTTTAAAAAATGAAATTATAAATATACTCTAAAAATGAAAATTATTAATATACGACCAAACTTAAAAGTTTATAATCTTTTCCATAATGACAAAAGGAAACTTAAAAAAGGAAAAATTATTAATATACAACCACGGCCAAACTCTATATAATAATCTATACGTTGCTAAAATTCTAATTTTTAAATGTGTACTTCCATCTTTTAGTTATCTTATTCAAATTCTAAACAAACAAATCATGACTTGTGAAGTTGTTAATTAACATCGCGACATGTGTCAAAGTAATAATATAAACCTTTCTATTGTTAGTTATNTTGATACCAAACAAAATATTGCGGCATAAACCCTCTATTTAGTAAATGCTTCCACACTGTCTCAATAAGAATATATCTTGTATTATTCCATTTACGACAAGGACAGAACATCTTACCGCTTTCCATATTTCCGGCCTGATACATGAATATTTCAAGCCCCTCTTTGAATTCTTTCGTCAACGCTCCCTCCGAATCCTTTTGCGTATACATCTATCTTCGTAGATCGTATATAGACATTTTAAAAAAAAGATTGTAGAGTTTTTTTTTATGTGTTTTTTTTGTAGAATTTTGTTTGAAGTTAGGATGTATTTATATAAAAAATTTCAGAATTACCAACGGCTTTGCAACAGAAATTTACATCATTTTACCATCGAAATAACTTTACAACGATTTTACATCGACCTTACGACGAATTTACGACGACCATGTAAACTATAAGGTGAACCTATAAGAAAATGCGTTATACCTAACTTTCACATTCGACGTGAAATCGTCGTTAATTTACATCGAATATTGATCGTTGTAAATTTGATATAAAGTTACATCGATTTTACAACGAAATATGCAAAAATAATATTCGTCGTTTACGACGAAATTTGAAATCGTCGTAAAATCGATGCAAAACCGTCCTTATTTTACGACGATTTTACAACGAATTTACATCGAAAACATTTTTCGTTGTAAAGTCGTCGTTGGTACGTTACATCGATTTAATTCCGAAGTAAAATCCCATTGGAATGAACATGTTTTCTTTGTTGTTGTAAACTTGAAATAGCTTAAGGATCGAGACAAGTATATTTAGGAGTTGTCTAGATATACATCCCTTAGATTTAGGAGTTATCTAAATCTATGTGTTTCCTATTAGGATTAGGAATTGTCAAGTCTTATATAAGGAGGTTCTAAGATGTTGCACAACTAGGGAATTGAGAACTTAAGGTTTTTTTGAGTTATTTTCCTTAAGAATAATAAGAGAGGAATTCTTATTAATCCTAGTGTTCTCTAAATCGATTCTACACGTGGTATCAAAGCTTCGAAAATTCGTAAGGAAAGACGTTGAAGAGCAACGATGGCGAAGGATGGAGACGAGAAAAACATTGAACTATCCGGTGGAGCAGAGCCATCGCAGGTGAAATTAAAGGAGGGAGGAGGATCTTCTTCCATCAAGTGTCCCATGCTAAACTCAAGTAACTATACGGTATGGTCAATGAAGATGAAGGTCTTGCTAAAGGTCCATAAAACGTGGGAGGTAGTTGAGAAGGGAAACATCGATGAGACAAAGAATGATATGGCGATAGCACTGCTATTCCAATCTATTCCCGAATCTCTTGTCCTCCAGGTCGGGGATCTAGAAACAGCAAAAGAGGTATGGGAAACTATACAAAGAAGGCATGTAGGAGCAGAGAGGGTTAAATAAGCAAGACTACAAACCCTAATGGCCGAATTTGATCGATTGAAGATGAAGGAGACTGAGAAGATCGATGATTTTGTTGAAAAACTCTCAACAATTTCATCAAAGTCCGCTGCTCTAGGTGTAGAAATAGAAGAGCCTAAGATAGTTAAGAAGTTTATGTCGAGCCTTCCTCGAAAGAAATACATTCACATCGTAGCTTCTCTAGAGCAAGTGCTGGATCTTAACAAAACCAGCTTCGAAGACATCATAGGGCGTCTGCAGGCATATGAAGAAAGAATCAGTGAAGAGGAGGAAGAGTCGAATGATGACCAAAGCAAACTTATGTATGCCAATACAGATTCTTCTTCCGATAATAACAGAGGCAGCAGAGGAAGAGGGCGAGGAGGTCGTTCTTCCTGGAGAGGTAGAGGACGTGGTCGATCTGGGTATCAACAAAAGGAGAAGGAGTATGACTTATCACGAATCACATGTTATCGATGTGATAAACAGGGTCATTATGCTTCGGACTGTCCTGACAGATTACTCAAGCTTCAAGAGGTGATGGAGAAAAAGGAAGACGATATCCAATCAGCTGATGAACTAATGATGAATGAGGTAGTGTACCTCCAAGAAAACAAAGTAAATCCAAGCAATTTTGAGGCTGACCTGGACTCACAAAACATATGGTATCTTGATAATGGGGCAAGTAATCATATGAGTGGAAATAGAAGCTTTTTCTATCACCTTGACGAGAGCATTACGGGAAAGGTTAGGTTTGGAGACGATTCCCGTATTGACATTAAAGGAAAAGGTTCAATAAGTTTTGTGTTCGAGAATGGTGAAAAAAAGGTCTTGCACGACGTATACTATATACCAGATTTAAGAAGTAACATCGTGAGTCTAGGTCAGGCTACTGAGACTGGTTGTGAGATACGAATGAGAAAAGACAAACTGATAATCTATGATCGTAATGGCAAGCTTCTTGCGAGAACAACGAGGTCCAGAAACCGGTTATACAAAGTTTTATTGGAGGTTGAAGGTATTAAGTGTCTACAGTTAACAACTGAATCGATTAAATGGCACGCACGACTGGGCCACATCAACTCGGAGACAATGAGACTGATGATAAACAAAGGATTAGTAGTTGGGATACCAAACATCAAAGTCGAGAGGGAAACGTGCATGTCATGTTTGCTTGGAAAACAAACAAGACTCCCATTCCCACGAGCGACCACATATAGAGCTACACAAGCTCTCGAACTTATTCATGGTGATCTTTGTGGACCTATCACACCTTCGACACCGGCCAAAAGGAGATATGTTTTTGTGATTATAGATGACTTCTCGCGTTATATGTGGCCAATCTTGCTGAAAGAAAAAGGCGAAGCACTCGAAAAGTTCAAGCAATTTAAGGTTATTGTCGAGCAAGAAACGAGAACTGAGATCAAGACATTCAGGACCGATAGAGGTGGAGAGTTTATATCTCATGATTTTCAGAGCTACTGCGGAAAATTTGGAATCAAGAGACACTTAACAGCACCTTATTCTCCTCAACAAAACGGAGTTGTTGAGAGACAAAATAGAACGCACTTGGGAATGTCGAGAAGCATACTAAAGCATATGGATTTACCAAATTATCTGTGGGGTGAAGCCGTGAGACATTCCACATACCTGATCAATAGAGTTGCAACGAGGTCTTTGATTGACAAAACGCCATACGAAGTGCTGAATGGGAAGAAACCAAATCTTGATCATCTCAGAGTATTCGGTTGTCTCAGTTTTGCAAGAACAGAGACTGTTGGAAGAAAAAAGTTGGATGATAGGTCAAGGGTTTTAGTACACCTAGGAACTGAGCCTGGATCGAAAACTTACCGATTGCTTGATCCAACTACTAAGAGAATAGTAGTAAGCCGAGACGTGAAGTTTGATGAGAGTAAAGGCTGGGACTGGAATAAGACCGAATCAGAGAATCATGGGAACTTAGGAATTTTTACTATGAATCTAGGAGAATTTGGAAACAGAGGCATCGAACATTCCTCTGTAGCTGGAGATGACAACGCTCAGCCTATTGCAGAAAATGGAGCAAGCAATGATCTCGATAGAGAGGAAGAAGAGAACGAGACAACTGAGAGTGGGGAAACTGATAACGATGGAGACGGTGAAGGAGCTAATTTAAGGAGATCCACGAGACCTAGGTTCACGCCAACATACTTAAGTGATTATGTCACACGTGAGGAAGACTTCGATAGTCTATTATTGTCTGAAGAAGACAAACCCGTGAATTTTGATGAAGCCAAGGAATTAAAGGTTTGGGTAGAAGCCTGCAAAGACGAGCTCTCATCGATTGAGAGGAACAGAACCTGGAATCTAGTTGACCTTCCTATTGGAGTCAAGCCAATTGGCTTAAAGTGGGTGTTCAAAGTGAAACGAAATTCAGATGGGAGTATCAACAAATATAAAGCGCGTTTGGTTGCAAAAGGGTATGTTCAGAAACATGGTATTGACTACGACGAAGTATTTGCACATGTGGCTCGTATAGAAACAATCAGGTTCATCATCTGTTATTCGGCCTCATATGGATGGGAAATACATCACCTGGACGTTAAGATGGCGTTTTTACATGGGGATTTGAAAGAGGAAGTATATGTTACCCAACCAGAAGGATTTCTGGACATGGGAAAAGAAGACAAGGTCTATAAACTAAATAAGGCTCTCTATGGGTTAAAACAAGCACCTAGAGCGTGGAACGCCAAGCTGAATATGACTCTCAAGGAGATGAAGTTTTTTAGATGCTTTAAGGAACCATCGCTTTATCGAAAAAAAGAAAAGGAAGAGCTTCTTATCGTGGCTGTGTATGTTGACGATTTGCTTGTGACGGGCTCATCTCTAGCGTCGATACTTGAATTCAAGGAGAAAATGGCGACTAAATTTGAGATGAGTGATCTTGGACTACTCACATACTATCTTGGAATCGAAGTGCATCAGTTCGCAGGAGGTATCATTCTAAAACAAGAAAGATACACACAGAAGATACTGAGAGAGACTATGATGGATGGATGTAATCCTACTCATGTACCGATGGAGTTAAATCTAAAGTTGTCCAAATCAAAAGGGGAGAAAGGTATTGAAGAAGGAGAATATCGAAGGAGCATAGGATGCCTTCGATACTTATTACACACTCGCCCAGATTTGTCTTATAGTGTTGGAGTCTTAAGCAAATACATGCAAGAACCAAAGGAATCTCACGGGGCAGCTCTGAAGCATGTTCTTAGGTATCTACGTGGGACGTGTTCCTTCGGTCTATTCTTTAAACGCAAAATTAAGGTACATTTGTTGGGTTATAGTGATAGCTCTTACAATGTTGATATCGATGATGGGAAAAGTACAACGGGCATATATTCTACCTTGATGATTGTCCAATCACTTGGTGCTCACAAAAGCAAGAAACTGTAGCATTGTCATCATGTGAAGCTGAATTTATGGCAGCCACAGAAGCTGCCAAGCAAGCAATCTGGCTTCAGGAGCTTCTCGCTGAGGTAACTGGAAAAACGTGTGAGAAGGTGACTATTCGAATTGACAACAAATCAGCAATTGTGCTCACCAAGAATCCTGTGTTCCATGGACGTAGCAAACACATACACACAAGATATCACTTTATAAGAGAATGCGTCGAGAATGACCAAGTAAGCGTTGAGCATGTTCCAGGAACTGAGCAGAAGGCGGATATCCTAACAAAGGCGCTTGGAAGGATCAAGTTTAAAGAGATGAGAAGTCTCATTGGAGTTCAAGATGTGGGAGAAGACCATTTCAAGTTTAAGGGGGAGAATGTTGTTGTAAACTTGAAATAGCTTAAGGATCGAGACAAGTATATTTAGGAGTTGTCTAGATATACATCCCTTAGATTTAGGAGTTATCTAAATCTATGTGTTTCCTATTAGGATTAGGAATTGTCAAGTCTTATATAAGGAGGTGCTAAAATGTTGCACAACTAGAGAATTGAGAACTTAAGGTTTTTTTGAGTTATTTTCCTTAAGAATAATAAGAGAGGAATTCTTATTAATCCTAGTGTTCTCTAAATCGATTCTACATTCTTGTAGTATAAATTTTATATTTTATTAAGTAAATCTTATAGTTATCGTTTAAATGGTTAAATAATTTACAAAACAAATTAGATTAGTAACAGCAATAATCACATGGAATGGTCTGCCTCTTTGTTTCCTTCCCTTCGAACCACATGGAATCTTGTCCCAGCAAAATTTTGTCTCCCTACATTTTACATGGGATGGTTCCTTCATAGAAGTTGATTTGAGTAATGTGTATAATTGGGTATTATCATCTTCGAATTCTATCCAACAATATCCACGTATCCACATTGTTTTCATTAAATGGAGGAGACCCAGAACTTTGGCCTTCAAAATAATATCCGTTTAATAACACAAGCATGACCCCAAATCCAAATACATGCAGGGGCGGATCTAGGTAAGACAGGATGGGGGCAGCTGCCACTAGTAAAATATACAAATAAATTTATTTACATAGAATTCATTAAAGATTTTACAGCCTAGTTGGCTCAATGACTCGTTTTGCACTCCCGTAACATTTTGCACCCACTCAAATAAAATTCTAAATCCGCCCCTAATACATTGCTAGTTTTCTCATCAGAACTAAGCAAACTGAGCTAGTAATATTACGTGAATCCTTTCCAGAGTTTGTTCTTGTTCATCGTCCCCGAGACAAAAATACAAAAGTTGATATGCTAGTGAAGAATGTGCGAGTCCGGAAAACATATTTTTCTTGTATAGACACTTTGTATTTTATTGGTTTGATGATACACACAATGTATTTATTTAATCGATAAATGAAGTGCTTTTGTGACAAAGAAAAAGAAAAAGAAGAAAAAAGTCTAAATCTTTATATTATTATTTAAGGAGTCATTTAGAAATATGAACTTTATTTTGAAATTTACTACATAAAATGTCATTACAAATAAAAAAACATAATTAAAATTGGAAAGAATATAATTGTCTTTCAAAATTATTGAAGAGTTTATGGAAATATGTTTTTTTCCTTCAAAATGCACTCAAGATTGTATTTAGTTTCCTTACTTATTATGATATTAAAAGGTATTTTATTATTTTAAATAATCAATCTATATATATTCAAAGAAAAAATCAATTTAATTGATATGGAGCTTTTGACATCAAAACAAAAAAAAAAATCAACTTGAGATTTTACAATATTTTCCATTTGTATTTTTATAATTAACTTGTATTATATTCAAAAATCAATTCAATTTTTTAAAAAATAATAATTAAATTGAAATTTTTTTTAAAAGTACTTTTTATGGCTTATATTATGAAATTGATCAGTATATTATATTATTTATTTCTAAGAAAATATACTAAGTAAATCTATACAATATTGTGTAATATTTCTATTTATTTTTTTATCACTAAATTTTATTATACAATCAAGAGTATAATTCCGGGCTAATGACATGTGGATTGGACATAAACTGCTTTCCATGGGACGAGTTAGGACTCTAATTTTTAAATGCCCACAAAAGCGGATTTTGCGAGTCAAAATATTAGTTTTTAGTTTTAAAAATAGATGTTATAGTCACTTTACTAAAAAAATATGAAACTTTCTTTGAAAATTAACAACATTTCGTTATATTAATTGAGTATATCAAAACTAAATTTGAAAAACTATTTACTATTTTTAGTTAGACACAAGAAATTTGTTTTTGTAAGAGTTCGCGGACCGACCACAAAACCCACAGTCATCAAGCAGTGCAGATTAGAGTTGATGCTTTCAAGATTCAAGATTGTAGTTCTTTGCGGGTTAGTCCAAAATCATATTTTAGTTCACTGCATAACATATTAAATAGGCGGGTTAACCCGCTTTGACAATCCTATCTATAATCATTAGTAAGACATATTATAACCAATTGATAGTCTGATCTCAAATAGAAAATTCACAACCAAATTATAATTTACAAATACATATCTAGGTTCTAATTCATGTTGATATGTATATAAGTACGTATATATTAACATACATATCTACGTTATAATTCGCCTCAGTTTTTGACTCATCTCAGGTTACATATACTATATCAGGCTTAAGCGCAGCAAAGAACTTGTTCACCTTACCTCCCTTGGATTTGCTGGGCGATTTGGATCTCCAGAAATCAGAAAATCTTCAACAGCTGAATCTTCTCGACGAAAGATTCAATCCGCAGAGCAGTTTTAGATGCTAGGGAATGGAGCTTAGCCCAATCGTCGGTTCCTTTTTCTCCCTCTAGAAAGTTGAACCCTCCTCAAAGTCCAATAATCCTCAGGGATGGGACAATTACTTGCTGCTCTTATGCAACTTAGAGAGCAGATTCAGGAATGGCAGGACTCGGTTGGACCTTTCGGGACCCAATCAATCTCTCAAATCACTCCTATGCTCTTCCCTTAGTGGCTTCAGCGTTAATGGCGGAAGCGCTGGCAACGAGATCAGCTATGGTCTATGCAAGATCACTTGGTTACGATTCTCTAATCCTTCATTCCAATTCTCAGCAACTAATCAGGGCGATAAACTCTCGATCGATGATTTTGGAAATTCATGGAATCCTTATCGACATCTCTCTCCTTTCATCAGCTTTTAATTTTTTATCAAGTCTAAGTGTATCCCTAGAACAGCTAATGTTATAGTTGATTCTATTGCCAAACATGCTCTCAGAGACCTGACTTGTAACTTGGTTTAGTTTGTTTATAAAAAAGTTTGCCCAAAAAAAAAAAAATTAACATCACATCACTTTCACAACTAAAATTTTACTTATATATTAACTATCACGAAGATACTAACTTGAATTCTTATTCGACGGATATTATATACGTAAATTTTGGTTGTGTGATGTTAATATATACATATTTATCTACCTGCCAACAAGTTTTAACTTAAAAGGTTTAAAATTAAAAATTCAAAACAATTTTGAAAAAAAATTACCCCGCAGACAGCGCGGATTAAATTCTAATCTTTAACTATTTAAGCAACCCCAACTTCTCTACTGATTTTTTTATTATTATCTGAAATTCTCTCACGATATTATTTAAAGTTTGCATAATAATTACATTTGACCCATCTAAAATTACTTTATTTGGATTTTTTAACAACTATTTTTTTTCCTAATGTTTACAAGGTTCTCTTACACTAAGGGGATTACGAAAGCAGTAAAAAAATCATGGAGAATGATTGTCTCACGCGGCACTGAATTGGACATTATTAGGGGCGATACAAAAGAACGATGGTTTAAGGCATTCATGGTAATATTCTATCAGTTACATTAATGTTTCTTAATAAATTAATCTATCATTTTATATAAAAAATTTTACAACTTTTTTTCTTTAGTATAAGCGTTATAATTGGGATCACCCTCATACAACTCTTGTGCCCGAAAAGTTTGAAGACATTTGTGCGGCCCGCTTGCTTGACAAGATTTACGATTGGAAACAATTGTATAAAAAAGACAGAGAAGCCAAGATAGATGCTTGCTTCGGTATGGTTGGGGTTAATCGCTTATTGGACAAACGAGCAGAATGATAAGAAGGCCAAGAAAAACTCCGAAAACCGAAGGAGTGAGCGGGTGGTTTTGGAATGGCGAAACACACATGCAAATCTGCACCGTATGTCCGCAAACGAGAAAATATGGTAAAATTTTTAAAATTTATAGTAACTTAAATTTTATAGTAAAAAAATTATATGTTTGATATTGACTAAAATTTTCTAAAATATTTTTAGCGTGATCCGGAGACGGGGCAACTCCCCGATATGGTGAAGTTTATGGAGGAGACCCATAAACGCATGTCCGAATGGGTGTTCGTCGACAAAAAAATCTGAACACATTGCTCGGAGGTGTATAGAGCTCGAGCTAGAGAAACTAACCCAATTGTCTCAAGGACAAGAAATCCTCCAATGATATCCAACTCACTCAAGCGGAAAAGAAAGCCATCTATCGCTCAGTAAATATAATTTACAAATTTAATTTTAGTTTTATTTTTTAACCGATTTTTATTTATTCTAATTATTTAGCGGTGTTTTATAGGAGGTACTTAAGGTTAAGAAAGAACGTCGTTTTGGTTATGGACGGATGGACATTGATGATGAGGGCGGTCCAAGCCACGGATCACAATCCGAACAAGTTGATTATCAAAAGTTTGTCCAGCCGCAAGAAGAGCTTGCGGAGACGAAGAGAGGGCTTGCGGAGATGAGATCTTAAGTCAAAGATGCCTCGTATTGGAGTAATGTCATGGCACAATGTTTTACCGACCACGTCCCGCCTTCTCGAGCCGCAACCCAAGCCGGAACCCGCAATGAAGGCAATCCCGATTTCAGTTCTTTTGAGCTGTAATTTTTTATGATATTTACTATTCGACTTTAATTTCTAAATACTTTTTGGTTGTAAAACTCTAAAACTTCAGCTTTCGGATTTTTAATTTCGGTTTATGTTTAATATTAATTTAGTTTATAACTCTTTTATTATTGTTTTTTATTTTGCATTTATATTTTTTTTAAATTATTAAATATTTCCAAAAACTAAAATTTTAAATAATAATAAAAATAATTCACAAAGTCCTCGGAATTTTCCGATGACCTATCAAAAAATATTATAAATAATTTGTCCATTTTGTCAGAAGTTTTACGGTAATCGGCGATGGAGTTCCGACGACAACGTTTGTCGTCGGAAATTTACGCTGGAATTTCGTTGGAGGTTACCAAGGGAATACCGACTAACATAATCGTTAGAAAATGTTGTCGGTAAACGCCTCATCTTTCCAACATTCCCGGCTCCAAGGGTAGGTGAGAGGGGCTTACGCCCATACAATTGTTTTAAAAAATTTCTTCCAGAAAAATGGCTCAAAAAACTAAAAGAAAACAAAATTAAAAAGGCCAAAAAAAAAAAAATTTGCCCAAAGCTTATTAAAAAGTAGAGACGTGACTACCGACATATTCCCTTTTCCTACTGTGATGTGATATTTGTTATACCTCATACTTGGGAAATGTCCTAATCATTAATAAGGTGAACTTGAATCCATATAACTTTAATTTTCATAATCCTCTTTAAGTTTCCGCATTTAGGAATCAATAATTACATATTCCGGAACGGTTTTTTATATTTTAGTATTTTACTAATAGATAGTTTGAACCCATCTTTTTTAGTATTTATCTACTATATTAAATCACGTATAACAAGATTTAAGACAAATTAACGTAGTAGTAAACATGTAAAATACGATTCTTAATCCTTTTCCGTTTATTTTTTTTAATAATTAAAACTTTTTGTAAAAAAATCTGAAGTGATAAGTATTAGTTAATGTATTATCATTTTCTTTGTATTAGACTACAAAGAATATTATTAAGTATTTTTAGTGCGTCAACGTTGACAAGAAAGGTTCTATGGTGTAGTGGTTAGCACTCTGGACTTTGAATCCAGCGACCTGGGTTCGACTCCCGGTAGAACCTTTGTTTTTGCACCCCATTTCATTTTTTTAACATGGTTACTATATTCCGGCCCATGTTACAGTGATATATGGGCCATATTTTATCCAATTGAATATTTTTGGCAGTGGCATTAAACATAATCATTAGAGATAAATTCGAATGTATTGAAATTTTGAAATCTAATTAGTGGGATTTAAGTAGAAGAACAAAGCATTGGATGTCTCTAAACTTTTCACCATTTGAAGTGAAAACTCAAATGGAAAAAAGTTTCATCAATTCCGCTGGAGAAAAAGTGAAGTGTTAAACAAATTTTAAGTTGTTCTTCTACTATCATCCCAATTTCATCCATCTTTATTCCACTAGTTGCTCTAATATCGACTGTTCCTTTTCCAAGAAGTTTACCTTCTTCACTTCTCATCTCCTCGCCGATCACTACTAGTTGATTCCGCAACTTCGGTTATACCAACTCCGATAATACCCCGCGTATCCAAGGACCAAGAGCTTCCTCTTTTCACTCTCTCTCTCTCTCAGGCTAGACATGGGCATTCGGGTTCAGATCGGTTCTTTTGGTTTTCGAGTACCCAAATTTTAGAAGTCTATGACCCATTTGGGTATTTCTTTTTTCGGATCGGGTTTGGTTCCGTCCGGGTATCAAAATTTATCCCAATCTCGAAAAAAAACTTTAAAAAATGTTTAATTTAAATAAATTTTGGTTTTGCAAATATTATTTAATTTTGACAAATATAACTAAAGATTTTCGAATATTTTAGTTATTTCGGTCTAAACATAACTAATATATTTAGTTTATAATTGTAATTTTGAGTATTTTAGTTATTTCAAAACTAAAGATACATAATATTTTTATATATATAATTATATTTCGTATATTTCAGATACCCGTTCAAATTTCGGTTCAGTTTTTCGGTTCTGGGTATTTGGCCCAGGCCTACTCAAGGCCTTTGGTTTGTGTTACTTCAGCACTCTCTCAATGTGTCTTAGCAAAGTTGCAACCATACTTTTCTATGGATCTCCAAATTGATTCCACACTTATCTATTAATATTATCATTATCCTTCAATAACAATCTCGATCCCATTACCATAAAGAAATCCTACAACAACTTATCCGAGAATACTCTCGTTGGGTTCAACACTTGCCAAGAGAAAAAAAAAAAAAAAAGGGTAAGTATCATGAAGATCTCAATTGGATTCTATCAATCACTGAGACTGAAAACGTTTCATGATGAGCATACTCATATCCATGTAGCGCCCAACGCAATTAGTGAGGCAAGAGGTCTCGCTCGAGCTGATTTTGCTTCCTGGTTTGTCCGTGATGCATTTGTCCCAGCACGAACTCGTCAGCTTCGCCACCACTTCGTTCACCATTGCTCTTTCTTTTTCTTGCTGTTGCCACCAAACACACATTTACATAAACGTTACCTTTTGCATAAACCCATGACAAAAAAAACGATTCTCGTTTAACACATTGGCACAAAACTCGATTTTAACCAAACCCAACTAAACACACACCTTTACATAAACGTTACCTTTGCATGAACCCATGACAAAAAAAACGATTCTTGTTTAACACATATTGGCACAAAACTCGATTTTAACCAGACCCAACTAAACCACACATGAGAAAGATCAGTAATTTAAACCATCAGAAATCTACAAATTTTATTTCTCCTGAAGCTATTGCTCTTATTTGACTCGATTCGGAAGAAACGGTTTCTCATGAATCCAGGCAGGACTTGAAGACAGATACTACTTACAATTTTATTGTCCTAAATCCAAAAAAGCAGATAATATGAAGTAAAATTACGAGACACGAAACTCAGTTTGAGCTTAAAAACTTTAAACTGGGAGAACTATTTAGACTTGCTCGAACAGAGAAAGGAGACTTACGCTGAGGAATTGAATCAATTCCTGGTTGTTAGCTAGGGAAGGATCCATGGGGGTAGAGAGTGTCTCTGCTTGATGAAGAAGAAGAAGAAGAATTTTCTCAGCGACTGAAGCCCTAAAAAATCCCAATCAATTTCAAGGACTGGATAAACCGGACGCCGCTTGCTTACTTGCGTATTGGACTAACGGCCCATTAAAGGCCCAAAGGTTATTTTATTTTTGACGGTAAAGGCCCAATTGTTAAATACGGTAAGATACCGGTATGGCAGTATTGAACCCATAAATGTATTTTTTATTTTGACTAGGTTTTGTATCCAAGTTACGCGTGATATTCTTTTTAATATTATTTTGATAAAAATTACATGCGACCAATTATATTTATTGAGATACTATTTTGTGTGTATTGGTGATTGTAATAATATATATATAAAAATATTGTAGTTATAACAGTATATATATATATATAAATATTAGAAATTATATATAGTTTATGAGATTTCAACGGTCTTGTTTCAAATATATAGATGTCATGTTTGAAAAACGTATTATTTGGTCGAACACTTATAAGTTAGTATATCAAACTCAACTAAAAGTGTAACAAAATAATCAAATGTTATATAATAAACATAGCATTGACACGAAGATAAATTAATATACATCACTTCTTCAAATAAAATAAAAAAAGTTTTTTCATCATTTTCAGTTTCATCCTCGTTACATATGTTTACTATAAAAACAACAAAAAAGTAATAAAGTTAAAAATTATTCTCTTTCATTAGCTAGTCTAACCAATACAAATTTATGATTTAATCTACTAAATTGAAAACAAAAATTAATAAACACAACTCTTGCTTTCAGATTCATGACAAATTTAATTTTGAAACCAAGACAATATATGGATATGAAATGAATTTTGAAACTAAATTAAAATCACAAAAGATCGACGACTTAAATATATTTTTGTCTCAGTTTTATCTTGAAGAGGTAAAGATCGGACTTTTGTCTGGTAGCATATTGGTTGTGATAACTTTTAAATGATTTTTCAATGATTATACTTTACTTCTTTCAATTAGAGTGAATAAGTTTTTTCATCATATTCATTTTCATTCTCGTTATATATGTTTTCTGTGAAAGCAACAAAAAAAAACAAAAACAATGTAATAGTAAATATCATGTTGATTTTTTTGTTGTTAATAAAATTTTTATACATAATTTCCTTAATTATCTTTTATTTTTTTTATTAACAATTATATTAGAATTTGGAAACTTTCTTAATTTTGAATGTTGATGTGGACCAATAAAATTAATTGTTTAAAATCCTATGTTGACACATTTAGATGCATATAACATCAACTTTTATTAGTAATAAATTATACTTTCCTTTTTTTTTTTTTAATCATCTGAAAACTATAGAAAGTAGAAATCATGTCTTAGAATTCTCATGACTCATAAATTCTTTCTCTTTTTTCTTCATTTCATTTCCAACGAGCTGGGAAATTATCGGACCATATTTGATTGATGCGGTACAAGATTTCTTTAACGCTTCCTTTATGCCTACGGCCATGAATGCCACATCGTTGGTGTTGATTCCAAAGAGGCGTGGAGCAGATGAGTTAACGGATTTTAGACATATATCGTGTCTAAACGCAGTGTACAAACTGATTTCCCGATTGTTGTCAGACACATTGAAGAGAGTGCTTCCATTGATTGTGGTGCCAAATCAAACAGCATTTATAAAAGATAGACTTCTCTTAGAGAATGTTCTTTTGGCGTCGGAGGTGATTCAAGGTTATCACAAGCCTCTGCTCTCGCCAAGAATTACTATAAAAATCGATATTGCAAAGGAATATGATTCTGATGGGACTTCATTCTTACAACGCTTCAAGTGTATCAGATTCTCGAAGTTTTCATGGGCTGGATCCGGGCATGTATATGCTCTCCCACCTTCTCTGTTAGCATAAATGGCACAACGCCGGGGTACTTTAAAGGAAGAACAGGTCTTCATCAAGGAGACCCGTTGTTGCCTATCATCTTGTGGTTGCTATGAATATTTTGTCGATGATATTAAACAAGGCAACAACATACGACATATTCAAGTTTCACCCACGTTGTGAAAACATGCTTTTAACTCATCTATCTTTCGCTGACGACCTGTTTATTTTTGTGGAGGGTACAATGGAATCAGTGGCAGGAAGTTTTCACGGTTCTCTCACAGTTTGAGAAGTTCTCGGGGTTGGCGGTTAACATGAGCAAAACTTCGATTATCTATTCTAGAATAGCAGAAGATGTTTTGGTCGAACTAAAAAACAGATTTTCACTTTCACCATGAGCTTTACCGGTACATTATCTCGGAGTGCCCCTATGCTCTAAAAAGTTAACTATTTTGGACTGCAATCCTTTGTTGCAATAGATAAGAACGAAGCTTAATGGTTGGATGCATAGGCATTTGAGCCTAGCTTGTCGTTTAACATTGATTGCAACAGTCATATCATGATAATAGGATTTTGGACATAAGCCTTCTTTCATATTAAGAGGGTTATCCAAAAAATCAACTTTTTATGCGGGTCGTTTCTGTGGCATGGAAAGATTGACAATCCTTCAGGAGCCCGTGTCTCATGGTCAGCGCTCAATTTTCCTAAAGCCGAGGGAGGCTTAGGTTTGAGGTCGATTGCTAGTTGGAATGAAACTTGTGGATTTAAACTCATTTGTATGATATATTTCCGGGCTGGTTCCATTTGGGTAGCTTGGATAAGAAGTATATATCTTTCTCGCTCCTGTTTCTGGTCATTAAATGAGGACAATCATACTTTCTCATGGATGTTTCGAAAGATTCTGAAACTTCGTCACAAGGCAGTTTCATTCCTTCGTATTAAGATTGGTCAAGGGGAAGAAACATTCTTCTGGTGGGATCCATGGACCCCTTTTGGACCATTGAGTCACTTTCTTGGTGCTTCGGGGCCTGCGTCCCTAGGGTTACCTCTCTTTTCACTTGTCAAAGATGTTATCTCTACAAATGGATGGATATTACCAGCGACGCGCTCGGAAATGCAATTACAATTGTTTGCTTTCATCTCTTCTTTGCCACGCGTAACAGGAGCGGACTCTCCTATGTGGTTGAATGGAGATCAAATTTGTAAAACGTTCCCTTCGAAGGCAGTTTGGAATGTAATAAGGGATGTGGGTCCCCTTGTTTCGTGGCATGATCAGATTTGGTTTAAAGCAGCCATTTCAAAACATGCCACGACTTCATGATTGTTCACTCTAGATAGAAATCCTACGTTGGCTCGTTTAATCTCGTGGGTGTGGATGTGGAAGGTATGTGTCTCCTTTGTGGTTCATGTGTGGAATCTAGAAACCACTTGTATTTCGAATGCTCATATTCTTTGGAAATCCGGAAGGGTCTTCTCCTTCGATTACATCTTTCAGGTTATCCAATGTCATTGGAACAAATTGTCACTTGGCTTCTGATTGCTTCTACTTCAAATGCGCTGTCAATGGCTCTTCGTCAAGGTTGGCAAGCATGTATTTATGAGATTTGGAAGGAGAGAAACCGGCGTTTTCATGATGGAAAAACTCTTCCTTGTCATATAATTTTAAAACAGATTTAAAAACATATATTGATTTTAAAGCTATAGCATTGACAAATTTGGGCTCAAGGTTGGGACCATGTCTTCTTCGTTACTGGTCAACAGGATGACATGTATCATTTCAAACTGATCTTTCTCTCCCTCTTTCACTCTTATGTAATCATTTGTGTCTTGAAAATGTATTTTTTTCCCTCTCTTTCTAGTTGTTCCTTTACTTTTAATGGTTGTTGGTTCTTATTTGTTTCTTTGTAAGCATCTTTTATTTTAATGAAGGCCCTTTAACAAAAAAAAATGTTATACTAATAAATGTGTTGATTTCCTCGTATATAACGTAAAAATACAAGAATTATTATTTTCTCATGTTAGTAATCCGTTTTCGGACTAACTTCATCATGGAATGGAAGAAGTCTGTTCTCTATTTAGTTTTTAATATATGACTTTCCGTTAAAAAAAAGGTAGAAACTAAGCATAGGCATAAAAACCGGACTCTCGTGACCCGACCCGAAAAATCGGGTTCGGTGGCTATAGTTTGTATGCAAAAACCGAAAGGTTCTTATATATAAATGCTTCGGTTCTCGGTTTGGGTTTGGGTGGGTATACCCGAAAACCAATCGGATACCCGAAAAAAATACACAACGCATATACATTACACATTCGATTCGATTCAATCTCTAAAACTAAAAAATTCGATTTCACTTCTCTTTTCTAATATTCTTTTTTCTTACTCGACTAATAAAACACAAATTGAGAAAACTGGAAACCCTAATTGATCTAAGTCACGGTCACCATTCTCCTCATTCTTTGTCATCGAGAGTTCTATCTCAGGTTAGTGACACATTCTCAAATCTCAACTCAGTTCTCAACCTTCTTTCTCGAGCTATTTCTGTCTTGATTTTGGTTTTATGTATGATTTCCCGAGCAATTTATGTCTTGAGGCTGGAGTTATCCTTGTCTTGAGGCTGGAGTTATCTCTGTCTTGAGCAATCTCTGTATTGACTCTTGAGGATTGATTTTGGTTGTGTTTGCTTCTGGATTTACGTTTTTTATTGATTTTTGAAATTTTGGTTTTATCAAAATCTGAGGAGATTATGCTACTTCTGGTTTTATATTTTTTTATTCATTAATCTGGTTTTTGCCTGAGGAGAATACGTGAATTTCATTGGCTAAGAGAGTAAGAGCAGTAAGCTTGTTGCGGATTTGAATTGGGATAGTTGAAAATTTTCAATGGTCCGTATTGTTTCATGTTTACTAAACTGTTTCAAGTTTAATGATGTAAGAGTGAGATGTGTTAGAGATCGTTAGTAAGCTAAGTGAGATGTGTTAGACAGTTTGAGACGATGAGTAACAATTGACTCATGTTTTTGTCTACGCAGATGGATTCTTCCTCACCTACTAATGCAAAGGATGATATCGCAGAACATGATAACGACACTACTCCTACAACTGCTAGTAGAAACAAAAGAAAAGAGAATCCGAGAAGTGAAGCTAGTTCACCTCCAACGAAGCCGAAGAAGAAAAGTAACACAAGGTCTTTCGTATGGAAACACTTTACAAGAGCTGAGGAGGATGTGAATACATGCATCTGTCATTACTGTGGTAGATATATGTGTTGTGACACAAAGTCTGGAACTTCAAGCATGAAGAAGCATCTGTCAATATGCAAGGAACACATTATATGGGAGGAAACTAAAAACAAGAGGCAGAATATTATAACTCCTGAAGATGCAAGTGGTCCGCTGCAGTTGTCAAAAGTTTCTAAAGAAGTTTTTAGGGAAACATTTAATGAGATGCTTGTTTTGGGTGAATTACCGCTTTCATTTATTGAAAGTCTGGCTTGGAGACATCTTTGCAGTTGGGTGGGTCTTCCAAAGCCCAAATCTCGGAGAACAGCCACTAGAGACATCGTTGAGATGTATGTTAAGAAGAAAGCATCTATGAGGAAAGTGTTTGGTGCGAATCAGCAAAGGGTCTTTCTAACAACAAATATTTAGGTTGCTCCCACAACAGGAGCTAGCTACATGGTAATCACGGCACACTTTATTGATGCAAAGTGGCATCTAAAGAAGTTGATCATAGGCTTTAAGAACATCGGCGATCATAAAGGGTCTACTATTTCTTCTGTTTTGCTTGAGTGTTTGGCTGATTGGGGAATAAAGAAGGCCTTCACAATCACTGTTGACAATGCCACTGCCAACACTTCTGCACTGAGGAGATTTAAGGAGGCATTCAACTCAATAGGTAATAATGCATTGGTTTTAGGAGGTGATCATACATGCATTTGCGTTGTGCTGCTCATATCATTAACTTAGTTGTTAAAGATGAGTTGCATGAAGTTGATAAAGTGTGTATGCGATTCGTAATGGTGTTCAGTATGTGAGAGCGTCTACAAACAGAATAAAGGCATTTGATCTAAGAGTGGAATCAGCAAAAATGACAAGAGGAAGTTTACCTTTGAACTGCAAAACGAGATGGAATTCAACCTACCTTATGCTTACAAGAGCTCTTAAGTTTATGGCAAGTTTTGTAGAATGGAAGCAGAAGATAAGCTCTACAACGATTACTTTCAAGAAAATGTGGATGGAAAAAAAGAGTTGGGCCAGCAACAAAAGATGATTGGGATGCAGTTGAAAGGTTAGTGAGGTTTCCGGTTATCTCTTACAACTCTACATTAGTTGTTTCATCATCTACTTCAGTCAACTCTTACAAGTGCTACAATGAGATTGTGACTATTGAAAGGAATTTGATAAAGTTGAGCAACGATCATGATGCAGCAATGAGGGCAAAGGCCAAGGCTATAAGAGACAAATTTGAAGTATTAGAATGGGTTGAAGGAAATCAATAGGCTTATGATCATAGCTAGTATCTTAGATCCAAGTAACAAAATGAGGTTTGCTACACTTTGCTTTGAAAGGTGTTATGGAAAAGATAGCCATGAATCTAAAGAGCTTTTTGAATATGTGATCACAGTTATGAAGAACCTGTTTGAGGAGTATAGCAGCAATGTGACAAGAACTGAGACATCATCTAAATCTACATGAACTTAGTCTCAGAGTGGCCAAGAGACTCAAGAGTCACAAGAACATGCTACAGGTAATGTGTTTGACAAAATGGATTTAGATTTTGAGAGTGGATATGAAAGAATGGATTTTGTATAAAAAGATATAGTATATGAGTTAAAAGTCAAGATTCAGGTACATAGTTAGATATATAGTTGAAGGAGAAATGTGAAACTCCAAAGAAAAACATTTTTGGAACAGAATATGATGTCTTGGGATGGTGGAAGTTGAACAGCTGTAAGTTCCCTGTTTTATCCGAAATGGCAAGCGATGTGCTTGCAATGCATGTGTATTTTGTTGCATCAGAGTCTGCATTTAGCACTAGTGGTAGAATCTTAGACCCATATTGAAATTGTTTGACTCACTACATGGTTGAAGTGCTAATGTTCATAGAACAATGGTTGAAGTGTGAAATTTGTTTGAATGAAAGAGGAGTGGTCACTAAAGAAGAATTGCTTGCTGAAATTGAATTGCAAAATAAACTTCAAAGAGGTATATTATGTTCTTAAAAGTCTCTTTTGAATTGTGCTTTTAAGTTTTATGTTTTTAACTTTTGGTTCTGTTTCTGTCAATTGTTTTCAGAGTTTGAAAATTTTGAATTTCAAGACAGCTTTGAAAACTGAAGTTTGGTTATAACTTATCAGGTAATATTCTATTTTTCACACATTTTTGAGTTATGAATTGTGTTTGATTGTTTTTCTTTGTCATTGAGGCATTGACAGTGACTTATTGACTTTGCTTACTTGATTAGGTATGAATTGTGTTTGATTGTTTGTCGTTAATACAGGTAATGTGTTTGACAAAATGGATTTAGATTTTGAGAGTGGATATGAAAGAATGGATTTGTATACAAAGAGATGGTAGATGAAGGAATGTTAGGAAGTCAAGATTTAGGTACGGAGTTGGATATATATTTGAAGGAGAAATGTGAAACTCCAAAGAAAAACATTTTTGGAACATAATATGATGTCTTGGGATGGTGAAAGTTGAACAGCTATAAGTTTCTTGTTTTATCCGAAATGGCAAGGGATGTGTTTGCAATGCATGTGTCTTCTGTTGCATCAGAGTCTGCATTTAGCGAATCTTAGACCCATATCGAAGTTGTTTGACTCACTACATGGTTGAAGTGCTAATGTGCACTGAACATGGTTGAAGTGTTAAATGAAAGAGGAGTGGTCACTAAAGAAGAATTGTTTGCTGAAATTGAATTGCAAGATAAACTTCAAAGAGGTATATTCTGTTCTTAGAAGTCTCTTTTGAATTGTGATTCTAAGTTTTATGTTTTTAACTTTTGGTCCTATTTTCTGTCAATTTTTTTCCGAGTTTGAAAATTTTGAATCTCAAGACAACTTTGAAAACTGGAATTTGGTTATAACTTATCAAGTAATATTCTATTTCTTCACACTTTTTTGAGTTATGAATTGTGTTTGATTGTTTGTCTTTGTCATTGAGGCATTGACAGTGACTTACTAACTTTGCTTACTTGATTATGTATGAATTGTGTTTGATTTTTTGTCGTTGTTAAAGAGTCAAAGATAGTCATGATAAGTCAGTAACTATTGTTTGTCTTTGTTGTATACAGGCTAGACGACTTGGAACTGATTTTGCACACTTTGGAATTTTGATTTCAACTTGTATTTGTTTGATATCTTGGTTTATTTCGGGTAATTCGGGTTTTATAGAGTAAATCGGATTATTCGGGTACACTTTTTACGTAAACCGAACCGAAATTCTTATTTTTTGGGGTTTTCAGGTTATTCGGGTTCACATTCTACCCGAACCGAACCAAAAATTATTTTCGATTCCATTTCGGATTTCACTCAAAAACATAAAACCGACCCGAATCCAAGAATACCCGAACCGAACCGTAATTTTTTCGGGTCCTATTGGGTCCCGACCTCTCCAACATTGTTTTTGGTAATTTACTCACAACATACGTAACAACGCAGTGTAGGAGACCATCTAGGCTATATTTTGGTGTTAGACGCTGATATATTGTGGCAATTATTTTATAGGCGTTGAAATTATTCTTTGTTTCGGTCGTAGCTGGTCTAACAACTGTTAATTCAATTATCATTTAATTTTTAAATCTTTCATCTAGTCATTTAATTTTTAAATCTTACGTAAAATTTAATTTTATAAGTTTTACGAAGTATATGGTTATCAATTTTTTCATATTCTGTTTGATGTAAATTGAATTGATTTGATGAGTGCCATTACGTTGAGTTCTAGTATAATTTGATAAAATTTATACATGATTTTGTCTGGATAAATTATTTTGAAATTTTGTTTTTGACGTTGCTGACTTGTTTTGTCTAATTCTCATTTATGATATTTTAACGTTTTAGTTTTGATATTTCTAATATTTCTTAAAAAAAGGGTTTTTTGACATAGTTTGAGTTTTGAATTTATTTTAAAAATATAAAACTTCAAATTTATTATTTTTGAATTATGCTATTGCATTATGTTACACTAGATCTAATATATAATTTTTCTTATAAACATCTACACCGTCTAAAAACACTAAATCTCCGATTAAATGTTTTAGACGTTAACGTTCAAACACTATCCGTTTAGCGT
The DNA here is from genome assembly GCA_002933915.1 of Eutrema heterophyllum. Classification (NCBI taxonomy): domain Eukaryota; kingdom Viridiplantae; phylum Streptophyta; class Magnoliopsida; order Brassicales; family Brassicaceae; genus Eutrema; species Eutrema heterophyllum. The sequence continues at coordinate 104,515 of PKMM01029200.1, read as the reverse complement.
CTAAACTTCCTCGACCATTGTTCTTGTTTCACATGCCAATATAATCTTCAACTACGTAGTAACCCGAGCTTTGCGCGAAGTGAGATATTTATGAAAATTTTGTAATATCCGAGTTTAAATTGATAATATGGAACATAAGAATTTAAAATTCTGAATCTAATATATAGGTTTTTTGTAAACCATTTGAGCCACAATGATATAATAGACTTTGTTTAATTTTGATGGAGTTTGTGTGTCAAAATCAAATAATATGAAAAAGATAATAGAAAAACTCTAAAAATAAATAAAATCATAAAATACAATGGTAGTATAAACATTTTTTAATTTCATCCTTGTATTATTTTTCCAAAATTTAAGATTTTCACTTATGGGGCATTTGACAAAATATTACAAAATGACAAACTAATTACCAGAATAGTACATCATTTGGGAAAATTGTAAAAATAGTCTTTTTGAAAAAAGTTTTTAGGGTTTAGGGCCTAAAACCTACACCCTTAAAACTAAACCCTAAACTCAAAACAGTTTAATTTTTTTTTGAAAAAGACTATTTTGACAATTTTCCCAAACGATATACTATTCTGGCAATTTGTTGTCATTTTGTACTGTTTTGGACCATTCCCACTTATTTATCTTAATATGCGATTGATTTTAAGAGTTTTTGAAAGTGTTTTACACGCTAAAAATTGGAATAATTAAAAAAAAAATCAAAAATTTAGAATCAAACATCGCAAAATTGGACTTACTGCAAACAAATATACTATATTGGTGTAAATTATACTGTTATATAGAAATAAAACCATTTTTATAACAGTGTATAGATAGAATTGTAAAATATAATGGTATATATAGTGTATTTCACTATTAAAATAAATTAGCTCTAACAGTTATGAAAATAAAACTACATATGAATAAGATTTAGTATATATAAAAAGAATGATAAAACTAAATAAAAAAATAACTGACTTGAGTCGATTAGAACCATCTCGATCGTTAGACCAACAACAACATGATATTCCCCTGTATTTTTCACATATTCTTCAAAAGATTCAATTCAGAGATTGGGTTAAAAAAGAATCATGAGAAACAAAGATTAAAATTAGATTAAAAAAATGCTACTTTTGTTCGAAAATGATGAGTAAAATGTTTATGGAAGACATTTTTTCTTATATAGAGGTTGATCTTAGGGCTTCCAAATTATGTTATATAGATTTTCAAAAAGTTGAAAAATTGTTAAATGATCAATAATAAACAGAAATCAATGCAAAATATGTTTGATAACTATATTAGGTAACAACCAAATTTCATATGCATTATATTTGCAAACTTTGGTAACTGGTATTTTTGTCTTATCATTTTCTAACGTAAGTTTCATCTAATTAGAATATAATTTAATGATGATTTGATGATATTTACAATGCCAATACTTAAAATGAATTCTAATTCAAAAGCACATAAATATGTTTTGTGTATTTTTTATTGCAATGTTTCTTTGGAGTGATGATATGAAATTATTTTTGCAGATTTTTATATTCATTGGTAAATGAACAAATGAAATACGATTTTGCATTATGAAATATGTACGTGATTTAAACGATATTGATATAGATTTTTGTTTTTGTCATGAAGGTTTTTTTAAATGGTTAAACTACAATAATTTTCCCAAAAATATATAACAAAAATACAAAATAATCGATGGAAATATTGAATGCGTAGTTTTGGTTAAATATTTTTTTCAATTAAAAATAAATAGTTTTGGTAAATATGAATTTTGTAAGAATAATATTTGTCACATTAAAAACTTGAAAATAAAATTTATAACCCTATAAAATGAAGCAATATCATTCGAAAATAAAATTTTTATTTTAATAATGAAATAACTTAGAAACTAATATTGATTTAACTTTGTATATAAAATCTCCTAATAAAATTTATATAATTATATATATTAATCAAGTAAAACATAAGTTTAATGTGAATGACATTAATGTAATTATTCAAGTAGGTGAAACATTTTTTCAAAAATGTCATAAGAGGCTCTTTATTGATGACACTTGACATAATTGTAAATCACATATCAAACCAATGTTCATTTTTAATAATGTTTCTCAATTAATATATAAGAAGTTTAATCATCAAATCGTGAATTAGTGTCTCGGAAGACTTGTGGAAAACAATTAAATCCGAAGACGATATTTGAATTATATCAATATCATCCATCAGTTCACAACATTACGTTATAGTTGAAAACTAAGAGGCTCTTTAGTCGCTTAAGCAATGTTGCCAAATCATTAAAATTTAAAAGTGAAAAGAAAACTGAAAACAAACAAATAAAGAAAATGGAAAGGCAACATCTTCGAGGGGAAGAAAAGTACCAAATCCAAATTGCTGCGTGGGGGGAGTACAACGTCTGATTCTAATTTGAAAAACTTTAAATCTTTTCTATTTCTTTTATTAATATACAGCAAAAAAAAAAATTTGCCTAGTTTTTTCTTTTAGAGAAATGACATACATATTTAAAAAATAAATGTACAATAAAAAATATAAATGTACATGGATTTCTTTCAAATGCAACCTATAATTTTTAATTTTCTTTGTCATATACAACTCGCACACGCATACTTTCGGATTTGAATCCGTGTAATAACAAAATGATATTTCTAATACAAACCACTTAATTACTCCACTCAAATTTGGTAGATTATCTTTGCCGAAGTTAAAAGAATGTATATTCTTTAGTCACACGATATTAAATATTTATTAGATTATACAATTTTCCCAGACTAGAAACGAGTTTCTTACAAAGTTATATTGTTTTCAAAGATAGCCTTGCATTCAAAATCGGTATCATCGCCGTTACAAACAGAAGCAATGGGTTTCCTTCATGTATTGCAGACAATTTGGATTCAAGGATGGAAGAATGTCTGTTTCGAAGGGGGTAATATGGAATTGACAAATCTTCTCTTGTTTAAACTTCCTTAGCGTTATAACAATCATCTTTATTAATATTCATTTTCTTTTCTTGTTTTTGATAACAAAAAAAATAGTGTAACTTTATTTCTAGTGTATAATAAAAGATTACATTCTAGGAAAAGGAGTAAACATATATGCTATTTGTAAAATTTAAAGTCTGATGCTGGAAAGTTGAAGGCAAAAAAATAGAACAACTTTGGTTTGGCGGACTTTGTGATCTTTAATGCTCGAAGGGAAAAAAAGATGGATAAAAGGCAAAACCACCACTCCAAAGACAAACATATTACAATAATTTAACAAAAATAATTGAAAATAAAGAAGTTAGAGTAGAAAATTGAGTCAGTCCAACATCTCATAACTTACTCGTTAAGTCAGCCTCTCAAAATCTTTAAGTTGGGATCGACTTGGACCCTCTTTCAATTTTCACTTTTGTTTTCTGAATACACTTTATTTAATTTTTCTTATTTCTTAATCATTGCTTATGCATATTTTACTCAGATTTCTTGTTGTTAAAATTTTAAGTTATCCCCGACAATATTATTTAGCATGCGAAATTTTATAGACAAAGAAATGTCTGATTCCACGATGATAGATATACGCTCTTACATTTGTGAGATATGTGTGAGTATATATATATACGCCTAGCCATATTTGTTTTCTTTTTCCACGTATTCATACAAAAATAAAAAGGATTTTTGATCTATAAAATTGTAGGTTGCATGTGAAAAAAATTTCGGTTACAATTTTTTTTGGGTACATTCATTAGTCTTTCACATGCTATATAGTATAACTGATCCCATGATTTCTTACAATTTATAATATATCCCTGATCCAAAACATCTACGTTTCATTTTTCTGATATTTGATCTAATCTTTTTTTTATATAGATTGAGCGCTCAAACTTCTCGGTTAAATGTATACTATATTGTATAGAAATCCGAAATTCCCGAACCCGAACCGAATTATAAAATAATTCGAATGGAATAAAATTGTTTATACCGAATTACCCAATCCCAAACCGAACCAAACCCGAATTTTTTGAAACCGAAAGGAATAAACCGAACTAACCGAAATTCAAAATATAATAAATACTTTTCATTGAATATATATTAAAAATCTATTTAAATATACTAAATCTAAAACATTATTCAAAATTAATTAGTTATTTATATTATTGTTATAATTGTTTTTTCTGAAACCGAATCCGAACCTGAACCAAACTAAATTATTAAAAATCAAACCGAACCAAACCGATATAAAACGTAATCCCGAATGGAATCTATATTTTAAAATCCGGAAACTAAATAACCCGAACCAAACCAAACCGAATAACCGAATATAGCATAAAATGTGTGCACAAAAAAAAAATTGTATATCATACGATAAAATCTTTTCAAATGTTTTTTTCAGTTGTTGGTTTAGGTCATATGCTCGTACCAATTTATTGTAATAGTACTACGGTAAGAAGTAACACCGTGTATTGGAGGGAAAACTCGATTAATTGCCTTTACCAACTAAAAAAGGAAGACTCAATTACTTTCTTATAGAGAAAGAAAAGTTATATTCAAAATCTTAATAACGTTGACTGCATGGGTACATGCACAACAATTTACTGGCGATCCTCGCATTTTTCATTTAAAAATAAAATAAAACCAATCGAACTCCAACTCTGAATTGGCAGTTAAGTAACAATAATTTATCAATTTATCTCTTCAAATTATTAGTACTTGAAAAGTATTTAAAGGAAAGTAGAATCCTCTTTTGCCGAACTAAAGGTGACACTCATACAAGTATATAAACAACCTAAACCAAACACAAAGCATATCGATAAAGAAGTTACTGATGGACATTTCTACGCAGAGATTTGCCATGAACGGAAGAAGTATGAGACTCCCTCCAGGGTTTCGGTTTGATCCCAATGACGAAGATCTTGTGTTCGAGTATCTTGCCAAGAAGGTCCTCCACCGTCCGATGGACTTCGACCTCCCTGAGCTCCGTTCTTGCAATGTTGATCCTTGGGACTTGCTAGGTTTTCTCAAAACTGATGATTTCTCTAATTACTATACCATATCACATTAAAATGTTGTGATCTAATAGATGTTGTACGTACGTATACATTGTTGTAGGAGAGAAGAACAAGGAAGTGTATTACTTTGTGAAGAAGGAAGAGCGAGAGAGAAAGGGAAGAGAGACTTTGTCGGGTTATTGGGAAGAGTGTGAAGAAGAGGAAGTAATGGAGTCTGGTGATCGCGGTTGTAATCACTTAGAAGGAAGGAGGAAGACATTTGCTTTCTATATTGGCAAAAGACCACGAGGAACAATAACTCCATGGATCATGTACGAGTTCCGGCTTCTTTCCTCTAGAGCTACAAGGTGGTCATCGTCCCCTCTGCCTCGGGTAAGCTATTCGTCCCTTAGTTTGGACACATAAGGGCTGGTCCTGAGATTTATGGGGCTAAAAACAATTTAATAAAAAATTAATACAAATTTGATTTTAGGATTTGAGGACCAAATATTCGTGCATATTAACTCTTTGAATTTTGGGGGTCAGAAGCCTATGCTTCATTTCGCTCCCTCCAGGGCCGCCCCCTCGTGTCTTCAGAAATTATATATGATCAATGTTTTGATAGTTTTGGTTAATGTTTGGGGTTTAAGGGTGAGGTAGGGAAATGGAGGGCGGTGAAGGTTGTCGTAAAGGAAGATAATGATGAGGAGATCGAGGAGGATGAGCAGGTGTCGGACGAGTCAGATGGCGAAGAAGTTGTTCAAAGCCGGTGACGACCGATCGAGGTTGATACCATATATATTATATGTACGCAAATGGTTTATAAAGTGGCGAATCATTTGAGTTTAGTTAGTAACTTAGTTTTGGTAGAATATTAGAGAACATCTAAATGAAAACGAGGTTGCTTAATTTGTCTTATATATTTGTCTTCCTAGCCCTTTGGAATGTAATAGAGGATGTGGAGATGAAGATGCCACAAGTTGCTTGCACTCTCTCGTCTTATTTACTCTTCTCCCATTATTACTATTAATTATCTTAAGTTGTTATTTTGAACTCGAGATTCCTGAATCCAGGATCCCCTAAAATCTATACATGGTTATCGATTGAACCAATGTAACTAGAATAATTTCAACTAGCCATCTTTGTTGGTTGTGTTTGTGTTCAATTTAGCTTCTTGTTTTCATATTCTTAATTTTGTAAGTAGGTGGTTCAAAAAATTCTATGTCCATCAATAGAAAACTCTTAACCGGCTGATTAAACCAAAAAAAAAAAAAATAGATTTCTTGTTTCGTCTTATCTAGTGTTCTTCATAAGTAAATAGAGAAGAAGATTCGTCTAAAACAAAAGATCAAGATACGTTAATTGAAGTCAAATGCATTAACCAATACAGTAATTGAGAGATCAAAGGTTATCTGGAAATTCAGGAGGGACTAACTATAAGTCAAAATTCAAATAATGACAACAAGAATGAAGATGTCACTTAGATAAGATCCAACTCATGCATTTGTCTAAATAAATCACTAATTACCAAATTTAGCAAATAAATTGTAACTAACCATTCCACCCTTCACACAATCTCAACCCTTTAATAATCTCACATTCTCTCCCTTCTTCTTCTCTGATTCCTAAATATTATCTTCCATTCATCATCCTCCTAATTAACTGGCTCTCTTCTCTCCTTTTATTTGTTAATAATTTTTTTAGATTCTTCTCCCGCCACCCACCCACTCTTTGGTGGCGGAGATTACACCATCTATTTGTTAGTTTTATTGAAATGGGTTGCGGTGGTTCGAGGCTAGGAGGTGCGGCGGCGGCGAGGGCGGATGAGGGCGGTGTTGTGCCACTTCCGGCGGGAATACGTCCGCTTCTCCGGCGGAGGCTAGAGGAGATGAAGAAACGGAGCCACGCAAGCGTATTGAAAGGGAGCCAGACGCTGTCTAAGAAGGAGCTTCTCCGGCATGGCTCATCCGAGGATGGAGAAGAGACGGAGGAGAACGACGACAGCTTGAAGTTGTCAGCTAAGGTTGCTCCTGCGCCTGATCATCACGTGGAAGAGAAGAAAGAGGTCATTTATGAGAAGATTCCGTCGAGAAATCATGATGTAAAAGAAGTTAAAGAGAAGGAAGAGGTTGAGAGGAAACAAGATGAGGAAAATCATGATGATTGTGTTGATGAGGCCATCAATGTTAAGAAGGAAGAAGATGATGGTATTAATCATGATGATCATGATAAGGTCATCAATGTTAAGAAGGAAGAAGATGATGGTGAAGGGACGATGAGCAACTTAGACGAGAGGATGATATGTTGTGGATCTCCAAGCTTTAGGGTTTATTGCGTCGATGTTACTTCTGATGATGATAATGATGGTAAGTTATACGTTCTTATACTAATTTTACATATACAAGTAAACGTACCAAATAAAAATGTAAAAGAAGAAGAATAATTTACTCTATATATATCTGAATTAATAATGAATGCATGCACGTACGTTACACGTATGTATATGATTACTAGAAGTATATTTCTATTTCGAATGCTATAATTCTTTTATCAAAACTATATATGTATATTTTGTTTTTTGAAGAAAAATTAACTATATATATATTTTTTTTGGTAAATTTTGTTTTTATACGTATAGCTTTTGTTTTATGTTTAGTTTGCTCTATGATCTTCGATGCATAGTAAGGTTCGAAACTGAATTTATTGAAACATATTATATCCATTCTCTTTTGCAGAAAAAAATGGTGAAGACACGAGAAAGTCTATGGAAACCGAAAGCGTCATCATAGAGCCAAAAGAGGTGAATTTTTTATTTATAATTTAAGCAACTTACCAATAAAAAGGTGAATCACATTCATCTTTTTGATCTATGAGGCTCTCTTATAAATAATATATTTGTATTTGATTAAATTATAACACAATTTTGTAGGATGAAAGCATCGTCGTCAAAAAAGAAGAAAGAGAAAGAAAAGGGAACAGATTCGGAATAGCATTGCCAAGGAAGTACTTAGCAAATGTGACTGCACCGTGCTACGCGGGTGGAGGATGCATGGGCAACAACGCTCATTCTCGTCTGGTGCAAGAGAAATCGAGCCAGTGATCGATCAAAACAATATAATTTGCCATCTTTGAATTGATTTGTTGAAGTAATTAATAAGAACGATGTGTGGTGTACGAAGCCACTAATAAGCTTTTTAGACCCTTTGATTTGTTTCGAGAGACTATTGTTTTGTACAACCTCTTTCGTCATCTTTGCTTTCTCTCAGGATAAGTTAATTTAATGTTTGACGAATCTTACTCTTTTTTTCACGTGGAAAAGATGTAAGCAATTGAACTTGTGCAATAAATAAAAATGTTGTTTATTACTTTATTTGTAGCTGTTTTTTTTTTTTTGGGGTTAAAACGTGAAAATTATTGTTCAACCAAAAGAATATTTACAATACCGTTTTTCAAGGCGGTGACTCTTCTTGGTGGTGCTGAGTGAGCTTCTGGTGGCAGCGTGGGAGCCTCTCTGTGCGGTTTTCAGAGTTCAGAGCGTTGTTAGCGGCGTGGTCATTGCTCGGTTTTTCTCAAGTCTTCGTCTCCGGTGGCTTCTTGTCTCGTTGCTAATGTTTGTCTGCTTGTTACTCTCGGACGAGCGTAAGTTCCTTGGTTTTGGTTAGTTGGAGATTTAATAGAGTTTGGTTTGTGTCTAATCTTTCATGTTCTCGGAGGAAGTAGCAAGGCTGTCGAGATTTTAGGTTGCTCGGTTATGTTCTACCGACATCGGGGAAGGATCTTGGTAGAGTGATCTAGCGATTCTAGGTTTTGATAGTTAGTGTAGTCCCGTCATAGAACATGTCCTATGTTCGTTAGTTGAGCCTCAGACCAAGTTTGAGGACTGCCTTGCTTCGGGCCTTCTGACTTCTTAGAGGAAAAGCTCTTTTTCGGGCTACCGGATGATTCAGATTCTGATATTCATGATGGACGTTCCGCGGTCCTTTCTTCTAGTATTCTCCTTTCGACCCTACCTCGGTTTCATCTTTCCCGCGGGTGTTCAAGATTTTAATCGCTACTCAATACTTGATGTTTCAGAGCTTCGGTGTCGATAATACCGATTTATTTTCTAATACTTTTGGCTTACCAAATCATTAGCTCTTCCGTTGAGGGAGTTCTAGACTTTCCTTGTATTTTTTTTTTTTGTTGTTGTGCAAGTACTGTCTTATGGCTTTAGTAGAATCATTTGTACACAAGTACAACTTGTAATCGTTTTTTAAATGATAATTCACATACTTAACAAAAAAAAAAAATTTACAATACCTCTCTAGCAATAAAACTAAAGGAATTAATTTTATTTCTACTGAAGTGATGTAAATAATTTTTCTGGTTGAACAATAATTTACACATGCATGTTAACATATAGGAAGTAGGAATTACATTTTTTTAAAAACCGGAGTATGAAAAACTGTATGTAATTAAGAGAAAACAAAAAGATGTAAGGTTAAATTCTAGAATTTCAGTCGCGGGGATCATCTACAGTTACGTACACCTCCTTTATTAATCCTCAGTACAGCTCCATTACGTTCGGGACATATAAGTGGTTTCTGTGCCACTCTTGCAAAGGAGCGAGAGAAGAGAGCATAGCTTGAGACACATGTTCTTCATCAAGGCAAGTTGATTGCCAAGCTAGTGAGGGTGGTGAAGAGATTAGTACCACGGTTTTTTTCAAGAGACCAGAGACAAGCAGAGAAATGTAGAGAGCTGAAGGTGACTTGGGCAGTCTTTCATTTGTTTCAGATTTTGATCAGGATGATGAGGCGTCTGACGATGCCACTAGTCACCCACCTACCCGAGCCCAAGAGCAGCATATACTAACAGACTCCAGACATATTGACATCGTAGATTCAGGATCGACATAGTCGTTACTTTCTCTGACAATATAATGACACCGAGACTCGTTCCTCCATCCGCGGCTGGAAGAGGAGCCATTCATCACCGTCTTCAGTTTCCTTTGCATTTTGATCCTGGTGTTTTCGTCACCATTTTTTTTTCCAGTTTTTGTTTTCTACTTTTCGTTATGTTTATTTTTATCTTATTGAGTCTGTTCAGTCCCTTCTATTGATTGGTCCTTCTGGAATGCGAGAGTTGGGTGTAAGATATTAATATCACACAAAGGGCAAAAGAGTAATAAAGAGATCAGAATCTGGTTTTATTAAGTAATATCTCGGCGAAATACAAAGAAAATTAGGTCGTTGGAGGTCGACGAACCAATCGGAAATTAAAGAAGATCTAGAAAACTTGAGCCGGAAAATTCGTAGCTAATTGTCTCTTAGGTCTCGTCAATGAATTGTGTGTGTCTTGAATGAACACTACAAGAAAACAAGTGGTTTACAACGAACACATTCGATGTACAATTGGGTTTGGGGCGGATTACTGACGATTGACAATTCGTCGTAATCCGATCGTCGTTATTCGAGAATCGTCGTAAAAGCGTCGGAAAATTTGGGACGAATATGAATCGTCGTAAATCATTCGTCATAAAATCGATGTAAATTTACATCGATTTTACGACCAAAATTACCTTGTTGGTACATCGTTGGTATATCGTTGGAAAATTACATCGATTTTACATCGAATAATAGAATTTTTGTATTGTGAAATTCGTTGTTAAATCGTCGTAATAGATTCAATGGTAAATCGATGTAAAATGAATTCGACGTAAATTCGTCGTAAATCCAAAATCGATGTAAATTCGTTGTAAATCTTAGGTCGATGTAAAATCGTCGTTAATCATAGATTGATGTAAAATCGTTGTAAATCATATATCGATGTAAATCCGTCGTAAATCTTATATCGATGTAAAATTGATGTAAATCCTAAGTCAATGTAATTTCGATGTAATATATAAATTATATAATTATAAATTACATAATTAATAATTAATAAAATTATAATTATAAATTAAAACTTTATAAATAAATTCAAAATATAAAATGAAATTCGAAATACAAATAATAAAACTACAATTCAAAATACTAATTATCTAGGTTAATATCGAAGTTTCTAAAAAGCTCTGCGTCCGTAACCGTCGCGGTTCTCTTCTCCAATTCCGTTCGCTGATCATCATCCCTCGGGCCCGATGTCGATGCACCTGTCTGACGCTGCCTCATTGCGGTCGCCAAAGTGGGGTTAGTCTCGGCAAGAAGATCGAATAGATAGTCGTATCCTTAGTTCTTCGATGTAATTCCTCTTGCTTCGCCCGCAAAGTGTTGATCTCGGAGTTGGCGACGTTTAACTCGTTTCTCAACACAACCGGATCCTCGAAAGAATGGTGTGAAGAAGACCAAGATAGACATTCCGCATAGATTTAGCAAAGTCTGGGTGTACCGTGTTAAAGTGTTTCCAAGCTTTTGCATCTGATGGGTGAGTCACTTCCCCATCTGTCTGTGAATGTTTTGCATGCCATCTCATCGATGTAGCTGTCCTTTCAGATTAATACAATCGTTTCAACCTATTAATTATAGGAATTTACTGATGTGTTGCGTTTTTAACGCATTTTAACCCGTGTTTTATATATATATTCAAGTCTTTATCAAGTATTTTAGTCATTTTAGAGTCAATTAAGGTCTAAAGACGTTTCAGAACGGAGTTTGGAAGTTTAAAACGAAAAACAGCGAAAAACGGCGAAACCGAGCAAAAAGAAGATAGGATCGATCCAACACCGCAAGCAATTCCCGGACCGAGCAGAACATGTCCAGATCGATCGATCCACCCTCAAATGCAAAATCAAACTTCTATTTTTCTAGTCTTAGGCCGAAAAAGTCTTCGGTAAGTGAGAATCTGAACCTCACCAACCACGGTTAAAGTCTTCGGTAGGTGAGATCTGAACCTCACCAACCACGTTTAAAGTCTTCGGTAGGTGAGATCTGAACCTCACCAACCACGTTTAAAAGTCTTCGGTAGATGAGATCTGAACCTCAACAACCACGTTTTAATCCCTATATTAAGCCATTGTTAGAGGCTATGATATAATAAGCTACTTTTCCAAAAACACATACTTTCATATTTAGAAGACTATTATCATTTTGCTCTTGTAAGGATTTTGGAGAAAAATCTCGTTCTTCGATACTCGGAGAAGATTTCTAAACTCTGTCTTTTTATATATCTATTTCTATTTCTCGTTATGAAATTCTCTATATATCTTTGTGTTTTCTCTGCAATTATGATTGAGTAGTCATTTAGTTAGGTCATGGGTTTTCAAGGGATTCCGTGAATCAATGGTTTTAGTTGATTAAATAGGGTATATATGTTGGATTCTTCATCTAGGTTGTTCCTAGTGCTTGAACTAGATTAATCACTTAGTTCATGATCTTAGGTTATTTAACGCACGAGAGTGTTTGTTTAAATACTTGAAAGAACCTAGATGAGCAAAACGTCCTTATCCAACATGAGTTAATGTTAAGGCGTTTTGTGAACTTATCAAATCGGACTAGAACACATGCTTAGAACTTTTGAATTCAATGGGAGCTAGTCTTCATAGATCTAAGTATATGGGTTAATACTTTGGGAAAAGGTTAATCTATTATTAGGTTTGAGTTCTAGAACGATTCATATTGCAATCCCTTGTTTAAGATACTTTAACCGTTATTCATTTTTCCCGAGAATTTACCATGGACCTAGCGTTTTCTTTTAATTGAATTTACATCGTTTTTAATAGTCGTTCTCAGTTTCGAAAAATACAAAACCACCAAAACTGTCATTCGTCTTAGCTTTACTTCCTTCTTGCATTCTCATAGCGTAACATTTGATCTATGTGGATTCGATCCTAAAGTGCTACATCGACATACCGTTATGATTGCAGTAGTGTGCACTCTAGTTATTAATTGACGTGGTAAAACACCCCAAATCAATTTGGCATCGTTGTCGGGGATCAATTTGGCACTCTAGTTATCCTTCTTTTGTCCCAATACTGCCCCGACAGCGAAATCACTTGCGTCACACATTACTTCAAACGGCAAACTCCAATCCGGTGGCTGTACAATTAGTGCACTCACCAAAGCATTTTTCAACCTCACAAAAGCTTCATGGCAATCCTCGTCAAAGACAAAATCAACATCTTTGCATAAGAGTCTTGTGAGCGGTCTTGCGATTTTTGAGAAGTCTTTTATGAATCTCCTGTAGAACCCATCATGTCCCAAGAAGCTTCAGATTCCCTTGACCGTTGATGGAGGTTCTAAAGTCACCATAACCTCAATCTCCGCCTTATCAACTTCGATCCCCTTTGCAGAAATGCGATGCCCGAGAACAATCCCGTTCTTCACCATAAAGTGGCATTTCTCCCAATTTAGAACGAGACTTGTGTGTTCACATCTTTTGAGCACCCTGCACAAATTAGAAAGACAACCACCAAACGAAGAACCATATACAGAGAAGTCATCCATAAAAACTTCCATTATATCCTCAATGTAGTCAGAGAAGATAGACATCATACACCTTTGAAAAGTCGCTGGTGCATTACACAAACCAAACGGCATCCTTCGATAAGCAAAGGTACCGTATGGACAAGTGAAAGTTGTCTTCTCTTGGTCGCTCGGGTGTATTGGTATTTGAAAGAAACCCGAGTAACCATCGAGGAAGCAATAATATGAATGATGTGCAAGTCATTCAAACATTTGATCGATGAATGGCAAAGGAAAATGATATTTCCTAGTTGAAGCATTCAGTTTCCTATAGTCAATGCATACTCTATGGCCCGTGATGGTTCTGGTTGGAATCAATTGGTTCTTTTCATTTTTAATTACGGTCATTCCCCCTTTCTTTGGAACTACATGAACCGTAGAGATCCAAGTGTTATCCGAGATTAGATAGATCACTCCCGCTTCAAGTAGTTTCAAAATTTCCTTTTTGACTACTTCTTTCAAGTTCGGGTTCAACCTTCTTTGGTGTTCAATTAAGGTTTTAGATTCATCTTCCAAGTGAATTCTATGCATGCATAATGATGGAGAAATTCATTTTATATCTTTCAAAGAATAGCTTAGAGCTTTCCTATACTTTTTCAATTCATTCAAAAGCATTGTTGTTTCCTTCTCATTCAATGCATCATTTATGATAACCAGATATGTGGAGTTTGGTCCAAGAAACGCGTACCTTAGACCGTCGGGCAACGGTTTGAGTTGAAGTTGTGGAGCGTTGAGTTCGCTCCAATCATCCTCCACACTAGACTTACCATTGCTAATGTCTCCCTTCTTCTCCACTGCCACGTTTTCTCTTAACTCCGAGAAGTATGCTTCCTTGTTCCACGGTGGATGAGAATCAAGGATTTTCTCATATTCGATTGCCTCTTCGTTCACAAGCTCACATTCTTGGCTTCCTTGTGTGAGGGCTACTTCTAGAGCGTCTTCCATGCTTAACTCCGCCAAGTACTCATCAACCATGTCATCTAAGGTCTCTATGTAGAAGACCCTTCCTTCTATGGTTGGCTTCTTCATCACTTCCATTATGTCGAATTTTAGAACGAGATCCCCCAAGTGTAGATCGATCATGCCGTTCCTTACGTCAATGATGGCACCCGCGGTTACTAAGAAAGGTCTTCCCAAGATTATGGGATCCGATGGTTCTTCATCCATCTCTAGTACCACGAAATCAGTAGGGATGATGCAGTTCCCAACCTTCAATGGTAAGTCTTCAAGAATCCCAATCGGAAATCGGATTGTTCTATCCGCTAGGACTAGTGAGATCCTTGTCTTCTTGAAGTTACTGTATCCGAGCCTCTTAGATACAGTCAGCAGCATGAGGCTCACGCTTGCACCGAGATCAACTAGACATCTTCCAAAGGACAAAGGTCCTAGTGTGCAAGGTAGCGTGAAGCTGCCCGGGTCTTTAAGCTTTTTAGGCAAGTTGTTCTGGATTATGGCGCTACACTCGTGGTTAATCACTACCATGGCCTCTTCAAGCTGCCTTCTCTTGGTCATAACGTCCTTGATGAGCTTGTTGTACATTGGGCACTCAAGCATCAGATCTGCGAATGGTATAGTCACTTGCACCGTCTTCATGACTTTCTTGAATTTCTCAAATTGTTTTTCCATGATTTGCCTCTTCAATCTTCCGGGAAATGGGATTTTTGGCTCGTATGGTGGAAGAATGAAATCCACTTTCTTTTTAATGACTGCAGATGATCCCCCCTAATTCTTCTTCTCTTGAACGTCAAAAATCGGATCATCAAAAACATCATTCCCTTTATTTTGCGTCGGGATCGGTTGTCAACCGATCCAGGCTGTGCGATCGGTTGCACAACCGATCTGGTACTCGATCGAGGATTCGGAATAATCGGTCGCATATTATGCAACCGATCGGAAGAACCGATGTTAGAAATCTTGATCGGTTGACAACCGATCGGAGGAACCGATCCAGCCATCTGGTCATGCGAATTTTCACCAAAATCTTTGAATCCATCTTGACTTGGTTCCTCAACCTCTACCACGGGTTGTTCCCTTGTTGGTAGCTCAGTTCCACTCCTCAATGTGATTGCTTGGCAATATTCCTTCGGGTTTGCTTCAGATTTTCCGGGCAAAACTCCACTCGGTCCTTTCGATGTTGAGGCAACTTGAACAATCTGGTTGTCCAGGCCTTTTACATGTGTTGACAAGTGCTCAATTTTTGCGTTCAGCTCGTTGTACACCCCATCGACTTTGTTTTTGATATCTACCATCTTCTTGGTAAGTTCAATTTGCCCTTTAGCTTGGCCTTCCAAAATCTGTTGGAGCATACTTTGTACATCATTTTGTGTCCCTTGGTTCGATGAGCCTCCTTGAGCTTGGTTGTTGTTTGGCCTCGGTTGGTATCCTTGCTGGTAGGTTGAGTTGTAGTTCCCTTGGTTTGCTTGAAAACCTCCTTGATTTGGCTTGAAACCCCCTTGATTCGAATAGAAGAAAGGTCTAGGTTGGAAACCTTGTTGTTGGAACCCTTGTCCTTGTTGTGTATGTTGAGGAGGATAGACTTGGTTCTGAGGATTCTCCACATTGTTGCTTCTATAAGACAGATTCGGATGGTTTCGATAGTTTTGGTTGAATCCTCCTTGGTTTCCTATGTAGTTGAGTTCTTTTTGGGATTCTTCACTTCCCTCTTTTACCACTTCTTGGTAAATCTGTTGCTGCCCTTCAAACTCTCCCACATAGTTGATCGATCTTTGGTTCACAAGTAAAACTTTGTCCAACTTATCGTTGATGTCCTTGAACCTTTGATCTTCATACCTCGTATCCCTCACCGTTCGATCATATTCACCTCCATAACCTTGATCACTTTGAGCTAGATTTTCAACTAGTATCTCTCCATTTACAACGTCTTGGCTAGCAAAACTCCCATTGCTTGCCGTGTTCAAAGCTAGTTGGTATTTCTCTAGGACCCCGCGGTGTAGGATCCCGAGAAGTGCTTCCTTGGAGACTCCATGGTGTGGAAAAGCTCTTGTATAACCTTTCAATCTCTCCCACGCTTCATAAAACGACTCATTGGTTCCTTGCTTGAAGCTTGTGATGTCGTTTCTCAGTTTTGTTGTCTTTTGTCTCGAGAAAAATTTCGCCAAGAATTGTTTCTTGCATTCCTCCCAAGTTGGTATGGTGGTAGTAACCACACTCTTCTCCCATTGAGCAGCCTTGTCTCCCAAAGAGTTTAGGAAGAGAGTTAACTTGACAACGTCCTCCGAGACTCCATTCATCTTCACCGTCCCACAAAGACGGTCGAACTGATCGATGTGGTCGATCGGGTTCTCCAAAGCCATTCCTAAGAACCTTGAGTTCTGCACCATATTGATGAGACCTGATTTAATCTCAAAGTTGTTGTTTGCAAATGGTGGTGGCCTTATCCCAGTTAGAACCCCTTGTGTAGTGGGTTCATCGAATGCACCAATCCTTTGTGGCTGTCTACGAGGATGGATTGGCTGCCTCGAGTCTAAGCCCACTCCTTGGAGTTCGTCTAGTGGTGGTGGCGGTTGGTTCTCTCCTAGGTGAGGAGGATCATTTCGTTGTGCATCCATGCCTAGACGCCTCACGTGCTCAGTACGTTCTATGGTTGCTCTTTGATTATCTCTTTCGTGCCTTCGAATGTCTAGCACAAGTGGTTGTAAGTTCTCTTGTCCTTAACTTCTTGTGTGCATACACCTTCAAAAATAGAGCAAACAAAACATAGTAGTTTAGTAACAAAGTAAAGAAAAATACTTAGACTTAGATAGAATCCAAATCCTAATGGCTATTGCAATTCTCCCCAGCAATGGCGCCAAATTGATTAGTCGTTTTCAACACATCAATTACCCTAATGTGTAGACTACCGCAATCATAACGGTTTGTTGTTGAGTACTTAGGGATTGAATCCACAGAGAGAAAGAACAGCACAGTAAGAATGCAAGAAACTACTTAAGCTAAGCTAAATGGTTTTTGTTGGTTTTCGCTCTAAGAACTAATTACGATAAAAACTAAAAATAAAAGACAGAGAATAAAAGCATACAGGACAACTAAAATTATTGCAAGCTAGTTTTAAGAACACATAATTAAAGAAAACAAGACACTAAACTCGGTTTTAATCAAGAAAATAAAGATATGGACCGTAGGAAATGGCTTTCGATTAGGAGTATTCGATGATTCACTAATGATGTTTCTAATCACTCAATGAGCTGAATTCTATGGCAAGGAACATATATAAGTAGTTTAACTCATTCTCATAATGCTAAACCCTTCATTGATAATTCAAATTAGCTAATCTCTCAATTGCTACAAAATTATCAACAAGCATAAAACACAAATCATTTTTAGCCAGTTAATGATCCTTAGTCATGATTCTCATCTTGCTAAGCATCAAAAACATGATTAGAAATCTTCTAGACAATGATCAAACCTCTCTCAAGTGTAATTTGTCCATGTTCTAGAAATTGAGTAGCTAGTTCAATCCTAGCCTTAAGACCACTTCTAAACATGAGAACTTCTATAATTTTGTTCTAAACATCAAGAGATTATCATCTATCCCTCTAAATCAACCATTCCCACAATCCATAATAAAACTACTCACACATAACTAAATCACAAAACAAAACCGAACAAAAGCAAGACATAGTACAAGTAAGAAGATTGATGGAAAGAAGTTAAGAAAATCTTCACTAGAATGTTGTAGATCTTGAATCTTTCATGAACACAAGAGGAGAGAAGAGATAAGTTCTCTAGAACAGTAAAAAGAAGCTAATATGATGATATTTTCGTCTGTGGAGAGTTAGTAAGAAAGAGAAAAGAAGTGTTGAATATATTACAAAAGGGGTTGGTCCCAAAGTCAAGCCAAAAGTCGTATCACGATCCTGATCGGTTGTTCGATCGGTTAACAACCGATCACGCGTTGATTTTCTCGACATCGGTTTCGGCGATCGGTTGTTAACCGATCACACGTTGATTTTCGGCCTTCTCACTCTTCATTTGATCTTTGCGGCTCGAGCTTCAATCGTCTCCTTTCATCCAAGTTGATCCAAGTCACTCCCAAACACCTGAGAAAGGCTCCATCAAGCCAAAAGAACACAAAAACGACCTAGTACATCTAAAATGCAACGTGACTCGCTTTGAACCTAAATGCAATGTATATATAATAAAAACTAGATGAAACACAAGGAAAACGAAAGAAAATATTAGACTCGAGGTGGTAAAATACAGTGATATCATGTACTCACACCAGAACAAAAAGTGGAGTTGGATGAGCTTCATAAAGAGAACCCAACAATGAAAAGGAGTAACCTAGCAGTTCTGATCCGGTTGAACCTAATTTCACATCGGGCATCACTTGAAGGAAGGGAGCTCACAATGTCTGAGATAGTAGTAGCTCATGCACTTGAGAGGTAATTTATTGGGTTCCACCATGCCAACTAGAATGTATTTTTGACTCAACCTTTGAAATCTATGATTATGCGGATAGTCAGTTGCCTTGCATTGAAGATGTAGCTTCTAGTTTGCATACTCATGTGCTCATTGATGAATGCTATGATTTAATATGTGAGTCTCAAAAACTAGATACCTTAAGAGTAGAAAAGCTAGCTAGAGATTACCATGAAATATGTTTTGATATTAATTATCTATGTGTTTGAATGTTCATGATCTCGAGTTTAAGCTTTCAGTGCCTGAGGAATCTAGATCTCTTCTTGAAAAATCTTACCTAGGGGATGTGCTTGATGTAGATAAGATCTTGAATGAGATAGATGACCCTAAGGTTGAGATGGAATCTAGGAAGGACGATATTGTATTTTACATGATTGATGGAGATGAAGTTGACTATTTTGTGATTAACTCGTTTAAACCTGAAGTTGACTTTATTTTTCCATCAAATGCATTTGATCCTCATGAGCATCCCACCATCAAGGAAAATTCCAAGATATATGCTACATTCGTAGTAAACTTCCTTGATGTGAGTTTTGTTTCTTTGCCATGGATAGTTGCGTGCCATGTTGCACATTTTGTTTCTTGCCCCAACAGGAGAATGACCAAAGGTGCTTGTCTCAACCTTTTGATTCTCATAATTAACATCTGAGACCGAAGTCAAACTAATGACTATAAACAAGCGCTTGGTGGGAGGCAACCCACCAGTAAGTTTTCTTTTCTTTATTTTTATTTTTCTTGAGTCTGTTTTGCTTTCCTCTCCGATTTATTCTCACACCGAGACAGTGTGAAGTAAGTCTGGGAGAGGGTACTTGTCGCTTACTAACGATGTTTGCTTTCTTTTGATTTCATTTTTTACATAATTCCCTTGAGTCGTTTAAAAAAAAATTGGAAATTATTATCTCTTTTTGATTTATTGTTCTGACTTTTCATCTGAAATGACCATTATTGCTGAATTATTTTTAGATCAGACTATTGAAAAATCCAAAGATTGACCAGTCAATCAGAGACATCCACGTCTCCAGAAAAATCCAGATAGCATGAGCTAGTTTCTGAGCTCTTTCTTTTACCTCATCATTGTGATTCGTGTCTTCAGAGCTTGACTCCTCATTCGTATCTAGCTAAGTCAACCTGTGTGAAAATGGTTTTCCTCTCCCCGTCCTAGAAAAAGTTCTTAAATGCAGAAAATATATGAATGGCACGGAAGTGAACCGGGGATTCGGTGGCAAAAACCATCAATACTCGAGTCTCATGGAATATGCCAAAAAGAGTGAACCGGGGATTCGGTGGCAAAAACCATCAGTACTCGAGTTTCATAAACCTTGATTATTCATATAAAAAAAAAATAGAGAGAGAATAATTAAGTCTGGGGAAGAGGGAAAATACCATAAGGTTTAAAGGTTGACTTGTCACGATATCAAAAGGGAAAGGGTCTAGAAGGCTCTTGGCATTATGATCTTTTGATGAGACCCAACGATGATGGCTTTTGGACTATTCTGTGAGACTGTGGGTTGAATATGGGAAAGCTGCGATAACTGCGGAGAAGTACATAGTGATCCGATCTGGATTTAGTTTGGAAATATGTGGATTACTAAGTTGAAGGGTCATTACAATGTTCTAAAGAAAAGGTAAGTTCCAGTGTCTTCAAACCTCTTCCTTACTCTTGGTTTTCTGTTTGCTTGAGGGCAAGCTGATAAACCGTGTTTTTACCGGTTTCTAACCCTTGTTTTTGTGTCTTTTATCGAGTCAAAGTTTGTTTTTAGAGTCTTTTAGTCCTTTATCGAGTCTTTTCAGGTTTTATGTGACTTTGGGAGAAAAATAGCCGTTTTGGGTGAAAATGAGCATATGGAGAGACGTCAGAAGTTTGGCATTTGTTGAATAATTTTCCACCGATGGATTGAGCTAAAATTTGGAGAAACGATAGAGCATTGGGTTAGCTTTCATTGGAAGTAGTTGGAGGTTATTCCAACGGTGCAATCAAAAGTTATGCCGGTTTTAGTGAAGACAGTCCAGTTTTTCGAGAAGAAGAAGCATTTGTTGGATGAAACCAAAAGCTAAAACGATCGATCGATCCTAAAAAGGATTGATCGATCCTTTTCCTGAAGATCGAGCATAAGACTTTTCGATCGATCGATCCTTTTTTGATCGATCGATCCTTTCCCGTACCTACCGGTTTAACAACGCAGAAGAAAACAAAATTTCGGGTTTTCACTTATTTTGGACCGGTTTCGCCTAGGGATTGGAGAAAAACGTGTTTTAGAACTATTTATTCTGTTTTTGGCCATTGTTGACGGCCACGCTTTATTTTTCATGAAATTCATTTGAAACCCTAAAACCTCAATATGGATCTACTCAGACATAATCAAAGTAGACAAGCAAAAAGATGAAGAAGAAATCATAATCCAATAAAGAAAAACTCCAAAAGTCTCAATGAAAACCGAAATTTCCTTGAGACTCCAAAAGTCACAAAAACCAATAAAGAAAAGACTCCAAAAGTCATGGTCGATGTAAAATAATCTGGAGAAGGAGACGTCTCGTATGAGGGGTACCCGTACGCGGGAATTTTTAAAACGAAAAGAGGTGAGCGAGAAGTGTCAGGTTCGTCTCCAAAAGGTGAAAAATCATCTTGCTGCCATCGATCGGCAGAAGAAGCCGTTCCTTGGTATCAACCAGATCCATGGAGTCCTCAACTTTTGTGATGTCTTTGAGAAGAAAGATGGCATCGTCGTTCCGCCGGCCCGTATCGAAAAGCTGAAGAAACTCAAAGCTGAGAAGTCGGCATAATATGAAGCTATCGCGCCTTGCGAACTCACCGAGGAGGATCTCGTTGTATCACCGTTTATCGAGAACTTTCATCTGGAAATCTCCCTGCCAATGGGGGCCGATGGTCCGCCAGGTCTTTGATATGTTCGGTTCGAACCAGACCATGATCTCGGGCGACCGGACGAGTGAAATAAGGGATCAAGCTGTCTCATTTTTGTCTTGATCGCATTTTTTCCTTGTTCGTACATTTTGTTAAGTTCGATAAACTCTTGTTTCTGCCCGAGAGGCTTTTATGTAATGGTTTGCCCAACTTGGCTTTTCACTTGTGAACTCCTTTTTTGAGGCCTGGTTTGGCTTTAATGAATTTAGTATTGTCTTTTCTATCGACTCCTAGTTTTGATTTCGATCTTGGTTTTTTACTTAGTCGAATTTTTTTCGTTTTTAATATCGAATTCGACTTTTGTGAGGTCGTAAATTGATGCGATCCTCTCGAGTTCACCATATACAATAATGGGGCTGTACATAATACAGTCTTAGCCTGGGTGTAGAGGATGAACTCGATTCTATGACCTATTCGAGGTCGGCGATCATTTGGAGATCGGCTTACTAATTTGCGATTGTTGAAAAATCAGCTTATGATTTTGCGATTGTTGAGAAATCGGCTTAATTTTGTGAGTGGAAATGTTCGGCTTTACCTTGGAGCTTAGCATAAGAGTGCATTGGTAGCTTTTCTTAAGATACTCCAGGTCTTCTCAGATCAAATCGGAGTGTGCAAGATGGACTCGGCTTATTTAGCTCGGATGATTTGAGAGCGAATTTGGTGCGGGACTGGTCCCGGCTTAACATGGAACGTGTGTTATCCATAACACCATGAGGATGCATGCGAGACGAAGCTCAGCTTATATATTTGTACCGATCGTCTGGCCAGCACGTCGATGTGGAAAACAGCGATGGTTTAAGTGCGAACTACAAAGTTTGGCTTAATTATTTAGTCGTTTCTGACTGTAATGTGAACTAAGAAGTTAGGTTTTGAAGGAGATTATGAACTGTTTGAGTTCGGCGAACTAATTGAGTTTCGGCTTATCAGTGTACGAATTTTTCAAGTTCGGCGAACTGTTTGAGTTCGACTTATCATTGTATGAATTTTTCAAATTCGGCGAACTGTTTCGAGTCCGGCTTATCATTGTATGAATTTTTCGAATTCGGCGAACTGTTTTGAGTTCGGCTTTTGAAGATATGAACTATTCGAGTTATGCGAACTTTTCCGAGTTCGGCTTTTGAAGATACTAACTATTCGAGTTCGGCGAACTTTTCGAGTTTGGCAAACTTTTCGAGTTCGACTTTTGAAGATACGAACTTTTCGAGTTCAGCTTTTGAAGATACGAACTATTCGAGTTGTAGAAAAACTTAGTCGAATTTTCCACTTAGCGAAAAAATTGCCGAATAATGTTGAAATAAATTGTGGTCCGTTGTCTGTGACAAACTCGTATGGTATTCCATGTCGGCATATAATGTATTTCCAAACAAATTTCTTGACATCAAGAGCATGTATCTCGGCGTATGATTCGGCTTCGAACCATTTGGTGAAGTAGTTAGTCATGACGAGGATGAACTGTTTTTGTGTAGTGGAACGACGTAGTGGGCCAATGATGTCCATTGCCCATCGCATAAAGGGGTAAGGTGTTGTCGATGTGGTGAGTAGTTCGGTTGGGAGGTTTATCATTGGGCCGTGTCTTTGGCATTTTTCACACTTGGCGACGAACTTCTCGTAGTCTGCTAACATCGCTGGCCAGTAGTAGCTTGCCTTCTTTATTTTTAAGGCCAAGGAACGACCTCCAGAGTGATTGCCGCCATCGCCATCGTGTACTTTACTCATGACTTCGTAAATTTCTTTACTAGTAACGCATTTCAAGAGGACGCCGGACGCACTCCATCGGAAGAGTTCGCCATTGAGAACGACGTAATGGGCAGCCCGCATTTTGAGTCGTCGAGCTGCCCATCTGTCGGCCGGGACCGTTCCTTCGTAGACGTACATTTTGATCTCCATGGTCCAATCTTTGGGTTTGTTTTCTACCTCAGCTTCGATATCCATTGGGACGTGAATTCCATTGGATGTTTCCTCGTTATCGTCATTAGTCTGATTTCGTAGGTCCAGATCTTATGTGATTTTAAGTTCGACGTCGGGGCCGAGTTCGGGTTCCGTGCTTGGAGTTTGTTTTCTCCTTTGCGGGTTGGGATTGGTAGCGAGGTGCTCCTCATAATTACGTTTGCGCCTAGTAACGTTGCAGGTTTTTGGTTTCCCAATACTTGGTTTGGGAATGCTTTCGACCGGGATTGTTCGTTTAAGGTGAGGGTCAGAGCTGGAAGCTAGAGCGGCGAGTGCGTCGGCTAGGGCGTTTTCTCCTCGTGGGATTTTGGTATGGTCGAATGATTCGAATTCGGTAGCGAGCTCCTTTACGACTTTTAGGTATGCATCCATTCGTTCGTTCCTTGCATCGTACTCTCCGCTGTATTGGCTCGCGATGAGTTGGGAATCGCAGTATGCATGTATGCGAGTTGCTCCAATGGCTTTAGCCAAACGTAGTCCGGCGAGTAATGCCTCATATTCAGCTTCATTGTTCGATGCGTTAAACTCCAGTCGGAATGATTGTTCCAAGATTTCTCCAGTTGGGGATTGAAGGCGGATGCCTACTCCCGACCCGCGATGGGATGATGAGCCGTCCACATGAAGGATCCACTGTTCGGCATTGATGAACTCTAGCGGCAATTCGATGAGGAAGTCGGCTATCACTTGGGATTTTATACTTGTTCGGTTCTTATAGTCAATGTCGTATTCACTTAGTTCAATTGCCCATTTGGCGAGTCTACCGGATTGTCTTGGACGGTGTCAGATTGTCCGCAGAGGTTGATCGGTGAGGACGGTGATCAAATGTGACTGGAAATATGGACGAAGTTTCCGAGGTGCAGTAATAACGGCGAGAGCGAGTTTTTTGGGTGTGGGGTATCGAGTCTCGGCGCTGTCTAATGACTTGCTGACGTAGAAAATAGGTTTATGTTCACCTCAGTCTTCTCGAACAAGGACCCCGCTGACTGCTGAGGTGGAAACTGCGATGTAGAGGTAAAGAGTTTCACCGTCTTTAGGCTTGGCCAAGATCGGGGGAGTTGACAGGTATTCTTTAAGATGCTTGAATGCTTCCTCGCATTTATCGTTCCATTCTAGATGTTTGTTCCCACAGAGCAGTTGGTAGAAAGGCAGACATTTTTCGGTTAATCGAGAGATGAAGCGGTTACGTGCGGCGATAAGGCCAGTTAATCGCTAGACTTCTCGTTTCGTTGTTGGGGACGGAAGGTTGAGGATTGCCGAGATCTGCTTAGGGTTGGCTTCGATTCCCCTCTGAGGGACGATGTCCCGAGGAATTCTCCAGATGTCACACCGAGCGTGCACTTGGTGGGGTTGAGCTTCATGCCGTACTCGTTGAGTATGTCGAAACACGTGTTGAGATGACCGATATGATCTTTGGCGATAAAAGACTTAACGAGCATGTCGTCGATGTACACTTCCATAATCTTGCCGAGTTGGCTGGCGAACATGGGATTCACGAGTCTTTGGTAAGTTGATCCAGCATTCTTTAGGCCGAATGGCATGACTATGTAGCAATAGATGCCGCGGTCGGTGATGAAGGATGTCTTTTCTCGATCGTCGGGATGCATAAGTATTTGGTTGTAGCCCAAGAAGGCGTCCATGAAGGATAGTAGTTCGTTCCCGGCTGTGGCTTCGACCAGCCTGTCGATATGTGGAAGTGGGAAGCTATCTTTCGGGCAAGCTTTATTGAGGTCGGTGAAGTCAACACAAATTCTCCATTTTCCGTTCTTCTTTTTCACGACGACCGGATTAACTAAACAATCCAGATACCTGACCTCCATGATTGGTCATGCGCTGAGTAGTCGTTTGACTTCGTCGTTAACGGCTTGGGCTTTCTTCGGACTGAGCTTGCGTCGTTTTTGCTTGATAGGTTTGAAGGTCGGATTGATATTGAGTTCGTGACTTGTGATTTTTGGGTCGATTCCGGGCATATCTTTGATCGACCAAGCAAAGATCGATACGTTTCTTTTGAGGAAGCGGATTAAATCGCTCTTGATTTCCTCATCTAGTTCGGCTCCTATTCCAACACATCTTTCAGGGTTGAGTTCGTCGATGTTGACTTGAACAATTGTCTCCCGTCTAGGCAAATCGGGATCGGTACGCTGACTCGGTTGATCGGACGAAGTTTTATTTGTGCTGATGACGTATGTTCAGGATGCCATTCTTAATTTGCATTCGTTGACGTAGCATGTTCGAGACATTACTTGATCACCTTTGAGGGTAAAGACTCCGGACGGTGTTGGAAATTTCAGATACTGATGGTAGGTCGAGACGACGGCCTTCATCGCATATATCCATGGTGTCCCGAGTATGACGTTATATATTGCAGGTATTTCCAGGACTAAAAATTTAGCCATCTTCACGATTCCACCAACATAGATGGGTAGTTTCACTGTTCCTGCGGTCATGGTTTGGTCCCCCGAGAATCTGGTGAGTGGTTCGATGTTCGGTTTGATTTGCGAGTCCGGGAAATCCATATTTCTTAACGTTTCTTTGAATATTACGTTTACCGAACTACCGGTATCGACCAATATTCTCCCGACGGCAATGTCTCCGATGAGTAGGTCGACGACTAACAGGTCGTTATGCGGCATGTGAAGCCCTTCTGTATCGGCTTTGGAAACGATTATCGGTGTCCCGCCTGAAGTAGCTCGATTTTCCGTTCTGCGGCGATAGCTTCTCTGCTATATTCCTTGATTGCCCGAACTAAGTAGTTGCAGGATTCGAATGCTCACATGATCATATTAACTCGCTTCCAAACTTGTGGGATGTTCTGATTCTCGGGTTGGCCCTCCCGATCTCGCTTCTGTTGTCTGGCATTAGTATTTGTGTCCGCTTGTTCGGGATCTCTGCCTGTGTTTGGCCTTTCGCTATTGTCTCGGCGACGTCCATTGTTATCGTTGCGGCGGAATCTGTTGTTGCCAGGCCGGAATGCGCTTTCTATCGGGACCTCGCCCTTCTTGTATTTTAGCAGAAGAAAATCTTTCAGATGTCGGCATTCTTCGGTGCTATGACCCTCTCTGTTGTGAAATTGGCAGAACGGCTCGGAGGTACTTGCTGGCTCTTTGGGATCCTCGTGTCGGACCCATGTATTCCAGGGTTGATGTGGTTGAATGGCACCGACTTGCTGAGTTCAAGTTCGTTTTTCGTAATAAGTTTGGGTATCTCGATATTCCTCCTTTGTTTTGTCCTTGGGAGTGACTTGTTTTGAAAGGGCATACTATTTGTCTTTTGCGGCTTCCTCTTCTTCTTCTAGGATGTAGATGTGTGAATTGTGTAAGATATCTTCTAGAGGTTTAGGCCAGTAGCGTTTGATCTCTTTGTGAAAGTCGGACTTGTACCAAGTCGTCTTGTAGAGAGCTTCGATCGCGGCTTCGTCGTCAATGGTGCAGTGGGATACTACCGCTTTGAACCGGTTCATGAAGTCACGTAGTGGCTCGTCGTTTTTCTGTTCAAGAGCCCATAGATCGGCGTTCCAAGTTTTCTATTTGATGAACATTGTGAAACGCTTGAGAAATTTTGTTGAGAGTTCGGTATAATTGTTGACCGAATTTGCTTCCAGCTGTGAGAACCAATCGAGTACGGTTCCACTAAGATTTTTTACAAAGAGCTGGCATGTGGCAGCATCCTTTTCTTCCTCGGTGTCGAATCGGAAATGCTTCATCATGATGCCGAACGTAGTCATGAAATGGCGGGGGTCGGTATGTCCGTCGTACGATGTGCTTTTTATCTTCTCCAAACGCCGAACTGGAGTATTGAGGACCCGATGTGTGAATGGTGTTTTCTGATTTTCTTGGATCACACGGTCGATTTCGGGTGCCGAGCTGCTGGCCTAATGGAACTTAGATTTCTTATCCTGAAGCTGGGCTTTGACGTTTTCGAATTCTTGATTCAGGGATGCCCGATCGGTTATGTGCATCTCGTGATTACCAGTGGATCTGAGGGTTGGGGGCGGGGCCGTTGTATTCTGGTTTAGGTTTAGTTCGTTAATAAGGTTTCGGCGAAGAGGGGGCGTTATGGTGTTGGATCGGGAAGTCGGGTTCGTCCTGATCTCGCCGAGCCCGAATCTTTTGTCGTTTTTTTAGCAAGTTTGGCCAGCTGTGCTGCCATAGCCTGTATGAGAGCGGTTGTGTCAATTGGGACCGGAGTGCTTATCCCGGATGGAGTCGGTGGTGGGGGATCGTCGCTTCTGTTGGTCGGGTTGCGAGGTTCTGTGTCGAGATTGTCAAGTCCAGTATTTTGGGTGTCTTTGTCGGCAAGTACCGAGCCGTCGCCAACGAGTGTCGAAGTGTCCTTGGGGTCGACCATCTTTGAACTTATCAACCGAGATCCGTAAGTTCTGTTTTAACTCTCCCCACAGACGGCGCCAATTGTTGACTGTCAAAATCACACAAGGGGTAGAACAATGAACTTAAGTCTGAATCTCGTTTTATTGATTGAGCTTGGCGAACGTTACAAGGGAGTTCAGATCAGTAAGAAAAGACTTGAGGAACAAAGGAAACAGATATCGGCTGATGCAAGCCCTCTATTTTTTCTGTTTCTCTGATGATGTGAATGAATGAGAATGAGGTAAGGTCCCCCTTATTTATAAGGTTTAAAGTTGGTTCGTGATAGGAAAATTTCCTTTTCCTAGTTTCTTCAAGAAAAGGAAAGTTTCCCAAAATCCCTCCGAGATAAGGAAATATTCCGTGAATTTTGAAGATCGGTCTCAGCCCTGACGAGTCGGGCCTTTTTGGGCTTTTGATGTCGGTGCTATGACGAGGTGGGCTTTGTCTTGGGTTCGATGTTCGGCTCTGCGAACATGGGCCTTTCTTCCCTGGGTCCTAACCATCGTAAACCGAAATCGATCGGACCGGTCTCAGTTCAAACCGGGTTAAACCGGGGAGTGCTAAACTCACCTCTAACATTAGTGTGATCATTTCTTTTGAAGTAAAATAATGGGATCGATGGAAGTTTTCCTAGCCCTTTACCCAAAAGAAAATCATTTATCTTTTCTGCTTTACTTTAAACAAGGGAGATGAGTACCATACTCTCACACATGTTGTCTTTGTCAGATACGAATGAAGAGTCAAACTCTGAAGACAACAAGCACAATGAATGAGGTAAAAGGAAAAGCTCAGAAACTAGCTCAAGCATTTTGAATTTTTCTGGAAACATGGATGCCTCTGATTAACTCGTCAGCCTTTGGATTTTTTATTAGTCTCGTCTGAAGCTAATTTTGCACTAATGGTCACTTGGCCGAAAAATCATAACAAGAAATCAAAGATTGTGATCATCATCTCCAATAAATTTTGACTCAATAAAACCACTCAAGAAAAGCACCAAAATGACTCAAGAGAGAAAACAAAAGAAAGAAAACAACGTTAATAACGACAAAGACCCTCCCCCAGACTTACTTCACACCGTCTCAGTGTGAAAATAAACCAAGAGGAAGGTAAAACAAACTGAAAGAAAGAAAATCAAGAAAATAAATCATCGGTTTTTTTTTTTTTTTGCAACCGGTTTGAATCAATTGAAATTAAACCGGGTTAAACAAAAAAATTGGACCGAATGACTTACCTGGGAGTTTCGATCGATCGGTCGAGGAAGGATCGATCGATCCTTGAGTCGTCTGCCCAGCTATCGCGATTCCGATCGATCGATCGTGATGGAGATCGATCGGTCGAATTTCTTTCTGCCCAGATGTCAGCTTTTCGATCGATCCGTCGTTTGGAGACCGATCGGTCGATTTCCTTTTTGCACTTTTTTTTTGTTTTTTTGACTGAAACAGAAAGAACCAAAACCAACAAATGCAAAAGGAAAAAACGAAAAGGGAAGTATGTACACTTACCGATGGGTTGCCTCCCGCCAAGCGCTTGTTTTAAGTCGTTAGCTTGAATTTGGCTCATGTATCAGTCATGATGAGCATGAGAACTTGCCCCAAAACAAGTTCCACAATCAAACATCTCCACCTTCAGAATTCTGATCATCATACCCTTCACAACATCTTTTCCTTTCTCCTTAATCTCCGAAGTGAGAATTGCCCTAACCTTAGAGAATGGTCTTGAGGTTCCTTTGCACTCACCTCATACTCAATCGAATCTCCATCACATCTCTGAGGGTTCAAAGTCATATAGGCATATCCCTTGACTCTTTTGCTCTTCACCTTCCCATTTGCCTTAGCCTTTTTGATGTTTCCCTTGCTGATGATAGGAGGATTATCTTTGACTTCCTTTACTTCATTCTCATCATAAGGCTCTTTCCAAGGATCAATCACCAGTGTCTCTCCTGTGATAACAGTGATGCAAGAGACGTGTTTGGGAGCTCCTCTAGTGGGTATGGCTTTGTAGAAGACCTTTTTATCAATGTTAGAGAATCTCTGAGATTCTCTTATTGGGCATGTCTAGAACTATACCCACTGTGGCCATGAATGGTCTTCCAAGGATCAAAGGCATATTAGAACCTTCACTCATCTCCACAACCTGAAAATCAGTAGGAACCAGATAATCTCATACTTTAACAAGCAAATTAGGGATGGTACCATATGGAATCGAGGTGGAAGAGTTCGCGAATGCGAGAGTCATATGAGGAGGTCTCATTTCAGCAATACCCAACCTCTCTACAACAGCCTTTGACATGAGATTCACGCTAGATCCATAATCGACAAGAGCCTCTCTAAATTCAACTCTAGAAATAGTGCATATAATCGGGAACTTTTCGGGATCTTCAATCTTAGACAACTGCTTCATTGGTGGTGGTGTGCTCCTTGCCTTGATGAAGAGTGACTTCACCTCTTATAGAGTTTCTTTGCAATTCTTTAAGAATTCTAACAAAGGTTGGTCTTCTAAGGCCTCTTCAAATGAGATCTCGTGGGGAATCCTTCTCACTAACTTATCAAAACCAGACAGCTTCTCTGGACTAATAGGATTCATGAGGTGTCTGGGGGCATAGGGTACGAGATCTTGGGTACATATGGCCGTGGGGTGATGGTAGGGTGTTTCTCCTCTGCTACAACATCACGTGTTTCCTGATCATCCATCAACTCAGGCGCATTCTCCATTTCATCATCAACCAATACCGCGCTGCAATGCTCTATGGGATTTATCTCTGGTTTTCCAGGATGATTTCCTGGCTGTCTCTTGATAGCATCTGCAATTTGTGCTACCTGTGTATCGAGCTTGTTCACATGAGTGGCAATGGACTCATACTTGTTATCGATGCTCTCAAATTTTTTGTTGAGATCACGATACATCGCATCCACCTTGACATGGATGGCAAGCAAAAGACTAAGTCTGGGGGAGTTGATGTGTTGCATTTTTAATGTATTCTAACCCATGTTTTATATATATATTCGAGTCTTTATCAAGTATTTTAGTCCTTTTAGAGTCAATTCAGGTCTAAAGACGTTTCATGACGGAGTTTGGAAGTTTAAAACGAAAACAGCGAAAAACGGCGAAACCGAGCAAAAAGAAGATAGGATCAATCCAACACCGCGAGCAATTCCCGGACCGAGTAGAACATGTTCAGATCGATAGATCCACCCTCAAATGCAAATTCAAACTTCTATTGTTCTAGTCTTAGGCCGAAAAATTCTTCGGTATGCGAGAATCTGAGCCTCACCAACCACATTTAAAGTCTTCGGTAGGTGAGATCTAAACCTCACCAACCACGTTTAAAGTCTTCGGTAGGTGAGATCTAAACCTCACCAACCACGTTTAAAAGTCTTCGGTAGGTGAGATCTGAACCTCACCAACCACGTTTTTATCCCTATATTAAGCCATTGTTAGAGGCTATGATAGAATAAGCTACCTTTCCAAAAATACATACTTTCATATTTAGAAGACTCTTATCATTTTGCTCTTGTAAGGATTTTGGAGAAGAATCTCGTTCTTCGATACTCGGAGAAGATTTCTACACTCTGTCTTTTTATATATCTATCTCTATTTCTTGTTATGCAATTCTCTATATATCTTTGTGTTTTCTCTGCAATTATGATTGAGTAATCATTTAGTTAGGTCATGGGTTTTCAAGGGATTCCGTGAATCAATAGTTTTAGTTGATTAAATAGGGGTTTATATGTTGGATTCTTCATCTAGGTTGTTCTTAGTGCTTGAACTAGATTGATCACTTAGTTCATGATCTTAGGTTATTTAACGCACGGGAATGTTGATATTCTCATAATTTACATGTTTTAGCATACATTCTACTTAATGTTTTGCGTGGTTTACATGCATAATCATAGTTTTGTTTAGCATTTTAGTCTCTATTAGAGTTTAGGATGTTGCATTAGGTCCGAGAGAGTTTTTGCATTCATTTGGAGTGTTTCTAGGTGTTTTGGAGACATTTGGGATGATTGGAGTGATTGAGCTTAAGAGAAGGAAGAGTTCACCCGAGGTGTCTCAAAGATGTGGCTGAACGAAGGCTTTTCGATCAAATTCAACCTCCAAGGTCTTCATGAGAGTTGTATAGGAAGGAGTTAGCTGTCTACTGGAGTTAGATTCAGGTCATTCAGACGTGTGGTTTGAGAGATATGGCTGATTTACCAGAGACATATCCGCCTGCCGAGGTGTCTCAAAGATGTGGCTGGACGAAGGCTTTTCGATCAAATTCAACCTCCAAGGTCTTCATGAGAGTTGTATAGGAAGGAGTTAACTGTCTACTGGAGTTAGCTTCAGGTCATTCAGACGTGTGGTTTGAGAGATATGGCTGATTTACCAGAGACAAATCCGTCTGCCGAGACAGCTTCGCCCAACACCGACATGTGACATCGGTGTTGCAGCTTCAGGGGATTACACCGAGGTCACAAGTCGGTGTAACTGCTCGGTGTGACAACAGGAGCAAAAGTCCTTAGCCCTGACGTGCAATACCGACTTGTGACGTCGGTGTAAGTGCCATTGACAAGAGTTAACCCAGTTTGACCAGAGTTGACCCAGTTTGACCCTTTTGACTATTTAAACTTTCTAGACCTAATTTTTGTAGTAAGTCTTCTTCTCCCAAGAGTTGGGATTAACCCAAACTCTCTTTTTTTTAGAGATTTTGATTGTTCTTCATACATATGCCACTGTAGAGAAGATTTCTTCACCCTTTATCTTTTATTTATGCAATTTCTTTATCTTTATGTCTTTTTCTCTTTTGTTCGATGAAATGCTAGAACCAAGCCTTTTGTGAGCTTTTCACATCCTTGCCAATGAAAGTTGATGTCAAGGGTGATTAGTGAACTAATTGGGATTGTTTATTAATGCTCATTGATTATCTAATTGCAAACGAGAGTTTATGTCAATTAGGTGATTAGTGAGGTGATTAGTGTCATGAGAATGGATTAGTCATATTATTGAATCCCCTGTTCTAGGGTAGTGTTTAATGCAATATTTGTCATCATTATTTGATTTTTAATCATTCCTTTGATAGTTTATTCTATGATCCAACACTTCTATCTTTTGTTTTCTTTCTTGCATTTTACATTCTTAGTTTAGAAACATAAAAACCCAAAACATTTGCTCTAGCTTAAGCGATTTCTTGCATTCCTAGTGTGTTGTTTTTTGTGCCTCCTTGGATTGATCCCCAAGTGCTACAACGATAGCATTTGGGTAATTAGTATTAGATACTAAAAATCCATTCATCAAGTGTTTGTTTAAATACTTGAAAGAACCTAGATGAGCAAAACGTTCTTATCCAACGGGGGTTGATGTTAAGGCGTTTTGTGAACTTATCAAATCGGACTAGAATGCATGCTTAGAACTTTTAAATTCAACGGGAGTTAGTTTTCATAAATCTAAGTATATGGGTTAATACTTTGGGAAAAGGTTAATCTATTATTAGGTTTGAGTTCTAGAACGATTCATATTGCAATCCCTTGTTTAAGATACTTTAACTGTTATTCATATTTTCCGAGAATTTACCCTGGACCTAGCGTTTTCTTTTAATTGAATTTACATCGTTTTTAATAGTCGTTCTCTGTTTCGAAAAATACAAAACCACCAAAACTGTCATTCGTCTTAGCTTTACTTTCTTCTTGCATTCTCGTAGCGTAACATTTGATCTTTGTGCTACATCGACATACCGTTATGATTGCGGTAGTGTGCCCTCTAGTTATTAATTGACGTGGTAAAACACCCTAAATCAGATACCACATCCGTTGGTACGGTATTTTACTACACCCAGAAGTTTGCGGCCTAAATCTCGGTTTTTAGCACAATCGACATTCCTGCAGCTTATCATCATCTATCCAAAAAAACATACAATTGTCAACACATACATCTATCATCTCAGAAGGCAACTCAAGACTAAAAACCAACTTCTGTATCTCATAATATGTTTCGGCAGCCAAATTATCCTATGACAAATACTCTTTAATAAGATCAGCCCAATCATCCATGCAAACCTCATCTAAGTTATGATCAGTTTTAATTGTCATCATCCTAGCTGTTAATGACAATTTAGACTGTCTTTCTCTACATCCATTGTAGAGTGGCTGATTTGCAGCGTTTAGCATATCATAAAATCGTTTCGCATTTACGTTGGGTTCCTCAACACTATTATCAGCATTTGTTCCATGAAATGCATCAGTAACCATTACATGCATCCTATCATGATCTTGACCCTGATAAAATTGATGTTGATCATGATGATAACTATCTTGATTATTTGATTCATCAAAATCTACATGACCTTGATAATTACTACTACTAGCAGCTTGATTCCTTTCAAAACCCTCTCCATGTTGATACCAAACAAAATATTGCAGCGTAAACTCTCTATTTAGTAAATGCTTTCACAACATCTCAATAAGAATATATCTCGTATTCTTGCATTTATGACAAGGACATAACATCTTACTGCTTTCTAGGGTTGTTTGCATATTTCCGGCATGATTAATGAATATTTCAAGCCCCTCTTTGAATTCTTTCGTCAACGCTCCCTACAAATCCTTTTGCGTATACATCCATCTTCGTAGATCGTATATAGACATTTTAAAAAAAGGATTGTAGAGTGTGTTTTTTTTTGGTAGAACTTCGTTTGAAGTTAGAATGTATTTATAGAATTTTTTCAGAATTACCAACGGCTTTGCAACGGAAATTTATAACGTTTTACCATCGAAATAACATCGAATTTATGACGACCAGATTCTATGTAAATTATTATGTGAACCTACACTACAAGAAATATGCCTGAAACCGACGGCCAAAACCGTCGATATCCCATAGGAAACAGCCTTTCCCGACGGTTTTCAGCCGTCGGATCTATTTCCTCGGAAATCAAAATCCGTGGGAAATCCCTCAGACATTTCCGAGGGATTAATTACCCGACGGATTTCCGAGGACCTAGTACCCTCGGGACTTTTCCGAGGGACTTCCGAGGACTTGTTCGTCCAGGATAATTCCGACGGATTTCCGAGGTCTTAATTACCCAGCGGATTTTTCCTCGGAATTTCTCGAGGGTACTAGGTCTACGAAAATCCGTCAGGTAATTAATCCGTCGGAAAATCAGGGAACTTTGATTTGAAGTAATTTTCCATTTTGTCGCTCTTTGTTTGTTGAGTCGAGAGCTTGTTCTCCAAAGCCTCGCTCTTCGTTTTCTGAGTCGAGAGCTCGTCCTCCAAAGCTGTTACCTCCTCCTTGAGCTCTTTGTTTTGCCGGAAAATCTCTGGATCCATCGAAAAACTACCCGAAGAAGTTGAAGGTTGGGACGCAATCTTACCCAACCCTGGCCGACGACCTTTTTTAACAGGTACCTCCTACAAAAACAATACTAAACATTAGATCTTATTAACAAATAAATATCTAAATTGAAATGATAATCTATAATTATTACTTACCCCAAGCACTATTTCGTTGATCTCGTCCCGAGTGAGCTGGTTGGAAGCGGTGGTGCCGTCCTGCGATCTCTGGGCAAGGATCTTGTCCTGCATCTTTGTCACCTTCTCGACGAGCTCCCTGATGGCAGGATCTTGAATTTGGCCGGTCTTCTTGTTGATGTGCGTCCTCACCATCACTTTTAGGTGATCCGGAACTTCGCCGTCTTCCTCCGTCTAGAAAATAACTAAACCGTTAGTTACTAATAAATATAATTAAAAACACTAAAAATACTTACCATTTCGATTTCGGATTTTTTGAAGCTCTTCGCTCCGTTGTTGTGGTAGCGGGTCCTTTCCCTTCTCGGGGACTATTCCAGTTCTTAGAGTTTGTCTGAGATAGAGCTACGGTCGTCGGCAGTTGCCAATACGGGATGTACTCCTGAAAAACCTCCGCGTTCAAGCCTTTTGGATTTTCTCCACGCCTTTTCTAAACCTTCTTCCACTCGTTCATGTTGCGCGAGAATTGCGTTTTAGCCTTCTTGAAAAATTCCGTCTCCACCGTTTTCGTGATGGTCCAGTTCCAATTAAAATCTTGCTACAAGACAAAAAGAATTAAAGATGTTAAGAAAATCTCAAAATATATAACAAAAACTAAATAAATGTTAACTTACCGCAATTGTCCGAAACCACATGTTTTGTTCGTCTGACAAAATATCCGAAAATTTATTGTACGGTTTGTCGAGGATGGAGTGAAACATCTTCAGAATCGACTTGCTAATGCCATTCTCGGATATTCCAAACCTATAAAAAAACAAATTAAAAATTGGTAATTAAACAAAAAAAATTATTAAATAAAAAAAATAAAATATTACCAAGTAGATCTCGGAATGCGGAAGTCCGGATCGAGAACTGTGAGTAATTCTCCTCCCGGCTGTTGGACGAGCTACACTCTCCATGTCCGGAATAGACGGGACAGGAGGCGCAGAAGGCGAAAAAGTACTCGGGCTCGGATCTGCGGAAGTACTCCTCCGCCCCAATTGCCTCGAACCGCCAAGACGGTCTCGATCGAATTGACCGTAAGACCTACAAATATAAAAAATATAAAAACCGAATCATTTAAAAAAACATATAAATAATAATAAATATTTTTCTAAAAAATCAATACATTTTTTTTTAAGAAAAAATACATTTATAAAAAATCTTTTTAAAAAAAAATACATTTATAAAAAACCTTTTTTAAAATTTTTTTTAATAAAAAATATATAAAAACATTTGAAATAATTTTGTATATGGATAATTTGAGCCAAACAAATATCAATTATTTTGTTCAGAAAGTTTAATTATTTGAAGAAGTAAGGTTGTATAGAGAATACTTTTTTTATAGAAGATAGATAAAGAATATATAGAAGAAAAGTGTGCTAATTGTCTTTTGGCTTGTGGGGTATTTTGGGTGCGCCTTCGTGCGAAACTCCATTAGGCCACCTTTCTTATTTCACATATATTTACACATTTTTTTGTCATGATCGTACTGGATACATGCATGCCCATATGTATCATGTATGCGCAAATTAAGATATGCATGATAATACATTTCTAGAATTGTATGTGTGGTACGTATGCCAATACGTGGCTAGTTTTGTGAGTCATTTGATCAGTTGTACTATTTTTAAAGCAGTCGACTCAATGACATTTTAAATTACGAGTTAGATATTTGTAGTATCTTGTATATAACTAGATTATGCCGCAACGTAATACGCAGAAAAATAAGAAAAATANTTTTTATAAATTTATTTAGTCACAAATTCAACAAATACATTCTATTTATAAATATAATCACAAATTCAACAAAAAATAACAATCTAATTAACCTAATTAAATCTAATCACAAATAAAATCTAACAACCTAATTAACATTCACAAAAAACAAATTTAACAACCTAATTAACAACCTAATCTAATTCCACAAATTCAACTATCTAACAACCTAATTCTAACAAGCTAAAACAAAAAAAAATGGCTTACATCAAATAAGAGAGAGGAGAGCTCCGGCGGCGGCGGGAAGGAAAGCTCCGGCAGCGGTGGGAAGGAGAGCTCCGGCGGCGGCGGCATGGCTCGGAGAGAAAAAGAAGAGAGGTGAAAAAGAGAGAAGAAGAAGAGAGAAGAAGAAGAAGAAGGAGAAGAAGAGAGAAGAAGAAGAAGAGAGAAGATGACGAATTGGAGAGAAGGAGAAGAAAGAGTAAGAAATCGCAAAAACTGAAAGAGAAAAAGACGAATCGCAGATATGATTAAAGATTTCCGACGGTCTCTTTCCCTCGGGAATCCGTCGGAAATCAAATTTAATTAACCGCTTCGGTTTTAATTAATTTTCGTTTGGTGGTTTAAATTTGCGGGTAAAATTTCAGGATCCTTCGGAAAGTGAAATTGCATGCATTCTCATTGGCCAGTCAACGCGTACGGCTTGATCTTGTAAATATCAAAACCTGTCGGAAATGCGTCGGAAATTTCCGAGGGATTTCCGACGGACCTTGATATTTTGATTTTTTATACTTAGCATTTTTTCGGGTGTAAAACACTTAAACATAACAGTCCGTCGGAAATCCATCGGAAAATTCCGACGAGTTTAGGGTTTAGGGTTTAGATTATGAAGATTTCATAAAATTTAGTGTAAAATAACCATTATTGATACATACTAATAAGAAAAACTTTTGAAAACCAAACAAAACTAGTTATTTTGGATTTCGTAACAATCGATCGATGAACGAGTTCAAGAATTCATACAAACACATAGAACATATAAGAACACTTATGTGTCTTATTAGGGTTTCAATTAAAAACTTAAAATGTTTGATTCTTAATAAAATTTCACAAAAAATAGTTTAAATTTGGTACTTTTACATTTATCAAGACCTAACATGTTAAAAATCCGGCAAATTTGAGGTTTATTACCCTAAACCGTCGGAAATTCCTCGGAAATTTCCGACGGATTTAAGGTTTATCACATCAGTTTTAGCTGGGGATTTTGTAAATGTCTCGGCTAAAACCCGAAATTGTATATTTCCAGGGAATTTCCATTCTAGCCGGGTAAACTATGTTTTATTGCATCATCAAAAGGTGAAAATAGATTTTTATTTCATCAAAATGTGAAAAATATTACAGGGCTGCAAGGGGACCTTATATATTTAATGGTCCTATCAGCTTAGACCCAATGAAATAAAATACTCGAAACAAGATGACTTGTGAAATTAAAAAATACATAGAGAAATAAAACTTATTACATAATTAATTACTCTGAGCCTGATGATGAATAATCTGACGTTGCTGAATCGGAATCCTCGTCAAATTCGCCGATCTCTTCCTCAGAATCCTCAAATACCTCGTACTCCATGTCCATGGTGAAATCAACCACGAGGTCAACTTCAAGAGAATGCTCGATCGAAACTAAGTTACCAATTGCGTTTTCCTGCAAAGGCTCGTGCTCGGAAACACCAAAAACAATTCCCCTTGGGTGTATCGACGTAACAGTAATCCAAGGGTCATGCCTGTTCGTAACCCATGGGAAACGAATGTAGGAAACCTGATCCGCTTGTGAAGCAAGAATGAAAGGATCGTATTTCTGAAGTCGCCGTCGAGAGTGGACAGATGTAACACCAAATGCGTTCTGACGTACACCATCCACTGGATTATACCAATCGCAGTAAAACACAATTAACCTCAAATCGATCATTCCCGGATAATGGACCTCCAATATTTCGCGAAGGACACCGTAGTAGACAACTTCTCCAGATTGAGACGATATACCATAATTACTAGTTGTCTTTGAGCTTCCTTCCCGATGAGCCTTAAAAGCATACCCTCGGGTGCAATACATCGGGTAAGACTTTGCAATAAATTTCGGGCCATTCACCATCTCAACTAACCACGTCGGAAACGATTCACCTCTAGCAGTCATCTGACCAACCTACATGTAAAAATTGCATTTCGACAATAATCGACAAAATGTTTATATAAGGAAGTACAATTTAATTATAAAGCATATATATATATATATATCGTTTTACACTTACATAATATTGCAACCAAGGAGCAAAGTCATTCTGCTTGACGATAAGAAACTCATCCTCTGTGTAATTTGGATAACAATCGCGTATTTGGGACATGAACATCCTATGTATGAACAAATGCATTAGAAAATAGCATTAATAAACTTTATTAACAAATTTTTTAATTAAATTTTAGGTACCTCTCATATTTCAAAACGTCGTCGCAATTTGTCAGAATATACATATGCAAATGCCTTTGCTCCTACTCTAATAGTCGCCGATCCTTGCCTTTTTCACTTACTCGTCCAATCTGAGTAAATATATCGGGGACATAGACAGGATAACTAGTTGGTTTCCCTCCATCATCAATCCTTGTCGGGCGTCTACTTTTTGTTTGGACTTGCACTGGAAAGTAGTAGCCGGCAAAGTTGGAAGTTTCTTCATTAATGCTTTGCGCGACGATAGAACCCTCGACTCTAGCTAGATTTTTCACCTTCTTCTTTAGGTGGAACATATACCGCTCAAAAAGGTACATCCATCGGTATTGAACCGGCCCACCAAGTGCTGCTTCTCCAGGGAGATAAATATGAAGATGTTCCAAAACATCAAAAAAGGCAGGAGGAAATATTTTCTCGAGGTTGCAAAGGAGAACCGGTATGTTTTCCGCCAAATTTCTGATACCGTCTGATGTAAGTGATCTCGTGCATAGATCCCGGAAGAAAGCAGCGATCCCTACATATATTGTAGACATACAAAATTACGTAACGTATAATGACAAAAAAAAATATGGTAACATACGTACATAATAGTGTAAATGTATACATACCTGCAATAACTCCATGGACGTTTCTAGGAAGAAGATATGCAAATGCAAATGGAAGGAGGCGCTGCATGACAACATGACAATCATGACTCTTCATCCCAAAAAACTTCCCTTCTGAACTATCAACGCAATTACGAAGGTTAGATGCGTATCCGTCTAGGAATTTGACACCGTGCTTAATCCAATCGAAGAACTCCTCCTTTGAAGTCGCATCCAACCGGAAAGTAGGGGGCAGTGATTTCCCGTTCGCCATTACATGCAACTCCTTACGGGAACAAATATCTGGCAAATCCAATTTGGCCTTCAAATTATTTTTTGTTTTCCCTTGCACATTTAGAACAGTGTTCATGATGTTGTCGAAAAAATTCTTTTCAATGTGCATCACATCTAGATTATGGCGCAACAAATGGTCCTTCCAATATGGCAAATCCCAGAAAATACTCTTCTTGTGCCAATTGTGGTACTCGCCACAACCGTCTACGGGATAATGCTCATTACCCCCGCATGAAACTGTCTTATTAGCATCAAAATCTCTCAACTGAGTCATAATATAATTCCCATCTAACTCAGGAGGTGGACCATCAAGAACTTTTTTGTTCTTTCTAAACAATGTTGTGCTCCGACGATATGGATGATCATGCGGTAGAAATCGTCGATGAAAATTGAACCAATAAGTCTTACGTCCGTTCTTCAATTGGAAAGCATCAGTGTTATCTTGACAATACGGACACGCTAACCTTCCATGCGTCGACCATCCATATAGCATACCGTATGCTGGGAAATCACTTATGGTCCACATAAGTACCGCACGCATCATAAAATTCTGTTGCAGGGAAACATCGAACGCTTCAACACCATTTTTCCATAACATTCTCAACTCATAAATTGATGGCTGCAAGAAAATATCGAGGGATCTCTTAGTATGCTCTGGACCGGGGACGAGGATCGTGAGGAACAAAAACTCTCGTTTCATGCACAAATTTGGCGGCAAGTTGTAAGGTGTGACGATTACTGGCCACAACGAATATTTCCTCCCATGATTTCCAAAATGGTTGAATCCATCTGTAGATAACCCAAGGTATACGTTCCTTGGCTCACACGCAAAACTAGGATAAACCTCTTGAAAATGTTTCCATGCTTCTGCATCTGAGGGATGCACAATCTCTCCATCTGAGTTATGTTCTGCATGCCATCTCATAGGTCCTATCGTGCGCTCGGATTGATATAACCTCTTCAACCTATCAGGTAGGGGCAAATACCACATCCGTTTATGTGGAACATGTACTTTGCCACCTGTATCCTGATACCGAGGTTTGTGACAAAAGCGACCCTTCAACCGGTTTTCGTCCTTTCTCCAGTAGATTATACAGTTGTCGATGCACACATCTATCATCTGATACGGTAATCCAAGACCAGCTACAAGCTTCTGAATCTCGTAGTATGAAGCCGGTGAAATATTATCTTCAGGTAAGATATCTCTCACAAAATCAGCTATCGCATCAACACAATCCTCGGCCAAGTTGAAATCCATCTTTATAGTCATTAACCTGCTGGGAGTTGATAGAGGCGATATTCCATCTCTACATCCTTTGTATAATGGCTGCTTAGACGCACCTAGCATATCAAAAAACTTATGCGCTTCTAAATTTGGTTCCTCTATCTTGTTACCATCTTCAACATGATATGATGTTATGTTTTCACGAAACGCATCATTCACCATCTGAGTTTTATTTGCGTTTACATATACTTCAGGGGTTGGTTCCTCTAACCTAGTACCCGAAGTACTACCAAACCTATCAAATGTGCTACCATAATTACCATAATATTGCACCATTGAATCAGTTTCTCCGTGGGTATACCAAATCTTGTAACCAAGCATAAATCCAGTCCTATATAAATGCTTCCTTACTTCCCTAACATAGACTAATATATGATTCCAACATTTAGTACAAGGACAATACATATTACCGTATTACGATGTCATGCTATTGTTTGACGCAAAGTTCATGAACTCCTCCACACCTTGTGCGAACTCATCCGTCAATTCCCCCGTCGGAGGTTTGTCCATCCACGATCGAAAATAAGACATTGTGTAATTTTTTTTTGCTTTGTGTTTGTTGTGAATGTTGTGAATGAGGGGAGAAATATTTATAGAGAAATGTATGTTTGTTCTCTGCAACTATACACATGCATGAATCTTCAAAAGACCAGAGACAGGAAACACACGAATTAAACATTAGAACAACTTGGGAACAAGGACGACATGTGAAAATTAAAAGAGGCAAGGAATGTTTACAAAGCACTCTTGTAAAACAACTGAATCCAGCGGAAACGTATATATATCTTACAAACAAAGCAAGGAACGTATATGCAAAGGGAGAAGTATTTACAAAGCAAGTATATATATATCCGTCGGAAATCTATCGGAAATTACCCACCGATTTTCGACGGTTACTAATCGGTCGGAATATTCCGATCGATTCCCGAGGGAATTGAATCCGTCGGAATATTCCGACCGATTTCCGAGAGAATAAATCCGTCGGAATTCCCTCGATCTGCCCTCGGAAATGCCGTCGGAAATGTGCGTGTTTTCTTGTAGTGCTATAAGAAAACGTGTTATACCAAACTTTCACATTTGACGTGAAATCGTCGTTAATTTACATCGATTATTGGTCTTTGTAAATTCAATGTAAATTACCATCGAATTTACGACGAAAAATGCAAAAATGTTATTCGTCGTAATATCGATGCAAAACCGGCCTAATATTACGACGATTTTATGACGACAAAAATTTATGACGAATTTACATCGAAAACATTTTTCGTTGTAAAGTCAATACAAATTCGTTGGTATTTTACATCAATTTAATTTCGTCGTAAAATTCTGTTGTAATGAGGCCATTTTCTTGTAGTGGAAGAGGACCTCCCTATTTATAAGATCTTATGTCATCTTAATCTTGGTGATTTCCTTATTCTTCTCGGATTTGATAGGGAAAATTTCCTCTTTACCCGGAACCGACTTAGTCAAGTTACCTTTTTTCGGAGATATTCCCCTTTCTTCCGGAGATAATTAGACCGGTTTCCTTTATTTTCGGAATTCGGCGCCGACATTGTTTAATCGGGGCTTAATGGGCCATGAGGCTGATAGTGGCGCCGACGTGGGCTGATTCTTCGGGTTTACGAACTATCGTGGACCAGATTCAATTGGGCCAATCTCGGTACAAATCGGGTTAAACCGGAGGTGCGCAGCTTACCACCAACATTGGGTATGCCCAAAAACAAAACACTGGCTCAAGCTTTTTGCAGAGGCAAGTGGCACATTCCTCAGCCGAGATCCGACATTCAACTCCCCTTTGGCATCTCATCTCACAACTGTCACTCTCAAACATCATGAGGACAAGGCTCTCTGGATATCACCGATCACTGGAAATAGCTTAGCCTTCTCATCTTTTGAGTTTTCTCACCACATTTAGGCTCATTCTCCTCTTGTTTCTTGGTGTAAGCAATTCTGGCATAACACATCTTTTGTTGCTGGCTTTTTTACATTGAATAGGAATCCAACTAAAGAGAGGTGGATGGGGACTGTCGGTGGATTGATGTTGCATTCTTTGCAAAAGGGCAAACGAATCGCATGATCACCTATTTTTTAGTGCGAATTTCCATGCAAAATTTAGACAGCGACAGCTTTGCAGAAGATGTATCTTTAACATCCAGGTTTTTCCTGGTCCACAGTCCTCACTTGGCTACCGTCCTCATCCTCGAATGCAAGCATCAAAAGGACTTTTCATATAGCTTGTCAAGCTACAATCTATGAGCTTTGGAGGGAGAAAAACCACATATTACATGAAGGCAAGTCACTCGCACATTCTCTCATCTTCAAAATAGTTG
This sequence comes from Eutrema heterophyllum, assembly GCA_002933915.1. Taxonomy (NCBI): domain Eukaryota; kingdom Viridiplantae; phylum Streptophyta; class Magnoliopsida; order Brassicales; family Brassicaceae; genus Eutrema; species Eutrema heterophyllum. The sequence continues at coordinate 60,236 of PKMM01029200.1, read as the reverse complement.
ATCTCTGCGTCAAAAACAAGACTCCAGCACTACAAAAAGAAGGTTCAAACATGGTTCATAAGATCATGAGAGGTTTTTTTTTCCTATTTTCATCTTCCTTCTCTACTTCACTTTTGTGCCTTCTCTTCTGTCTTCTTCCCGCTCTCACACTTATTCATATTTAGGTTCTCAGGTTCACCTTGAATTTGAAAACAGCCATTTTTATCTCAATAGAAAACATGTAAAGAAATAAAAAATTGCATCTCATTTTCATGTTTTTATAAGAATAAAAACGAATTTTCAAACTAGTGTTTTAAATGAACACTAAATTCTAACCCGTGAGGGATAAAGTTTTTTATAAACTAAATTTTGAAATATACAAAAGATGAAATCAGAAATAAGATATTTAAATGTTATTGATTCAAATATGTTGAATTTGTAATTCTTAGGTTTTTAGTGAGAAGATAATATTTTGTTGATTTGTTGTGTAATATGTGTTTTGATGTTTATACCATATTTCTAACCCATTCTATGCGAAATCTAGATTCTAATCCGCGATGTGTGCGGTGCAATAATTTTTATACATTATTTATGTGTGAAATCTATATTTTGTTATTATGTGAATTTAGATTACCACAAAACCAATTATATGATGTTATCATATGGTGGATATTAGTAGAATATGGGTAAATTGTTATAAAAGTTATATGATGTATCATATGGTGGATATTAGTAGAATATGAGTAAAAGTTTGTTAAGTATATTTCGATGTAATCTTAATTGTAAACTTTGTTATTATATGAATTTAGATTACCACACAACCAATTATTTTATTAAAATCAAATTTCACAAAATATATATTTATGAATGTTAAAATGGGCTAACCCATCATTCTAATATGCCTCAAATAAGCATGTTATCTTGTATATTTTGACAAACTAATCCGTAAATGACCGAAATTGTAAAAACATAACCCTAACCCGCCCCACCATATTACCGTATAATATAAATATTTACTAATTTTGAATATTTGAAATTTTATCAAGTTATAATATTTTTAATAATAAGATTTATATAAATTTCTAAATTTGGACATCACTTAAATTTTGAAATTCGGATTAAAATAATACCAAGACAACCACATATAAACATAAAATTTACATTTAATCTCTACAATTATAGATTAATGTTATTATATTTTAAATAATTTAATCAATCAAATAGATATTAAATGTTATTCATAGATATTATAATTCATTAGAATGTTCATATCTAACAATAAATATATTATGTAGATTATTTTTAAAAATGACTTTTTTGGCAACATGTTTATTTAATCAAGATAAATTATAAAAATATCTATACTAATATGTATGTTTGGACACAAAATGTTTTAATATATGTTTAACAAAATGTTTAATATTTGACAACATCTTCACGGCGGTGTTTGGAAACGGATTCTTAAAACTGCATATGCTATAGATTTTATTACATGTTTTTTTATAGTTATTTTCCCGTTTGTTTTTCATTAACAACCCGTAAAAGGTTTTGTGCTTCATCTTCTTCTACTCGCCTAAATCCGTCACAGTTGTAAAACTCGGTTTTCTATCTCGCGGATTCGTAATTGGGTTTCCAGATCCAGAGTCAAAATGGAGTCACCGCACTCGAATTTGCTCCCCGAAGTCGATTCCCTGCCCGATGGATTCGTCGATGGAGCTGCGGATCCACCTCTCATTTCTCCGGTGGCCGAGGAAGAAAACCGTATCACAACAAAGCATCAAACTGATGATGTCTCGATCGAGAAATCAGAGAAGCCCAGGACTTTTCCCGTTCCGTTGTGTGAAGAAACGGATGGTAATGACGACGTAGATGACCTAATTCAGGTATCGAGCGACCTTAGCTTAGAACAGAAAGAAGCGCCTCCTCCTGTTTGCCAAACATGTGAGAGATGTGAACGAACAGATTCTCAAAATCTTTTTGGGAATTTACCTTCTTTGTAACCTAACTTTGCTTCTTTGCTTTTGGGTTAGTATCAGAAGGGTCAACTCAGAATCCAATCTTGCCCAAGCTCAAAGAATCGGCCCCGACACAGAGTATGGATTCGCTCAAACCCAGAAAACAAGTTAGTATTTTGATGTGCTCTTCGACTTTTTTGTTATCTAGCACAAAATTGATTATCAGTTTGAATGTCTTGATATGATTCTCTGTATCATGCCTTTTGGATTGCATTTTCTTGTTAGATTTATTTATTTGGATTAATGTCAGATAATTAGCAGACCTTGCGTCAAGAATCCGTTCTGTGTTCATTGTTGCTTGCACAAAATTGATTAACTATCCCAAATGTCTTTAATATCAACTTGAATATCTTGATAAGATTCTCTGTATCATACCTTTTCGATTGTGTCTCCTTGTTAGATTCCAAGCGATAGTAGAATTTGTCAATTTGATTAATGGCGAAACCAAGATTCTGGATGTCAGATGATAAGCAGGCCTTGTATCCAAAATGCTCTCTGTGTTCACATTTTATGCGATTTCCTTAAGCTAGAGTGCAAAGGGACATGCCAATTTTACGTGTACCATTCAGTGTTCTCTTTTGCTCACTGTTGCTGTTTCTGATTTGTGCTGATGTTGAAACCAGGAGGCAGTTGAGACAAAGCGTAAAGGTTCAAAGAATATGTTCAAATCAGAAAAAGAGTTTCTCGAGTTCATGCTGAAGTATCAGCAAGTCCTTTCTGAAAGAGATTCTGGTAATAGGAAATCAGTAAAACCAGTTTTGCCTTACCTTGATTGTTCTATGCTTTTATAATCTCTACTCATCATTGAACAATGAACACTAATGATGTCTGTTTTCAATTGTTTCTCTCCTTTCTTTCTTTTAGCTATTACTGTCCGTGACAAGCTTGAGTCTCTTTGTAGAGAGTTACAACGTCAGAACAAAATGTTGATGGTACGCTGTTTTTTTTTTTGTCTTGCTTACTCTACTTGGTATGCCATATCTGTTGTCTTGTTTTGAGGAACTAACCTGTTGGAGTGTAAATTGGATGTTCCTTTGTATAACAGGAAGAATGCAAGCGAGTGTCAACTGAGGGACAAACTTTAAGATCAGATTTATCGACAAAGTTCCAGGAAGCAATAAAGGTAGTTGAACACATTTTTTCGTTGTGAAATATTGCCAGGTTTTTTTTATCTTTGCTGAATATAAAAAAAATTGAGCCACTTTGCCATTGGTATTGGCAGTTCTGAAGAGGAAGAAGTATTGTGTTATATCTTTGTTTTTTTCTTCCGAAGTAGGCAAATCCGATTGCGCCTCGTTCTTGAACCTTCTTCTATTCCCTTAGTCTCTCCTCTAATCTTCTGTGCTATATGGTTGGGAGAGTCAGGGAAATAACCTCTTTTTCTTCTTCGTTAATTTGTGAAACTCTACACTAATATTGGCACATGTTAGTATCGAAATCTCACAGACCTATTTAATCCTTGGAAAATATTGGAACTCACTTAAATAACGTTGAAAAGGGTCCATTTTAGTTTCATCTAGATGGATACGCTGAAAGAGAGTGACAGAAATTTGTTCGATGAATTTTCTTGTAGGCTTTTGCAATGCCAGACACTTACAAAAATCACTATTTTTTCATTTTCTTGTAGGCTTTTGCAATGTCAGACACTTACAAAAATCACTATTTTATCATTTTCTTGTTGGTTACACTCTTGACCTTACTAATCCTCTTTGGTTATAGGATGTGAGCATTAAGTTGGACGAGCAAAAGGATGAAAGCCTCTCACAACTAAAAGAAAATGAGATGTAAGCCAAATGAACTTAATCACCACGTTTTCTATTGTGGAGGAGTAGAAAACTTTTAGTATATGTATTATATATGTATAGTTTTGTTGCAGATTTAAGTAAAAATCAGTATGAATATGCTCACTCACACATACTGCAAACTATATTCTTGCATGGGTATCACTTTAAAAATGGCTTTGCTTGTATCAGCTCGGTAGCATATTTTAGAGGTCCTTGTCAATTTCAGTGGTTTTGTTTCCTAATCTCCAGGTTGAGGACGAAGTTGAAGCACCTCGCTGATCAATATATGCTTTCAGAACAACAACATGAGCAACGAGTATAATTATATCCCAACAATATATGAAGCATCATTTAGCTAAAATTATTGACTTTTAACTGTAATGTATACCTGACAACATCTCATTTTTGAATGAACAGTTGAAGCAGAAAACACTCGAGCTACAGATATCTGATTTAAAAATCAAACAGCACGAGGAGAAACTCATCCATGAACAATCTCAGATGAAAGTTTACGCAGGTCAAGTTTCTCAGCTTTTAGCAACGGAGAAAAATTTGCGGTTGCAGCTAACATCTGATGGAGAGAAATTCCAGCAGTTCCAGGTCTGCTCTCTTCCCCTTTTTACGCTTCCTTTATCGTCTTCTCGATTTAATATGATCACCACCGATAATAAGATTGCTGGATTTGGGTGTGTGAAGCTTAAACATAAAAAAAATGCAATATTCATGTCCTTTTTTTACAAATCTGTTTGGGGTAACGTAAAAAAATGAAACACGATTGTTATATGCAGGACGCATTGGTGAAGAGCAACGAGGTATTTGAAACATTCAAACAAGAAATCGAGAAGGTAAAACGTCATTTCATGTCTTCATCGTGTTTTGAAAGTTCCGAAATGCCATGTCTGTGATCGTATTTACTAACTGATCCTGCCTCTACTGGTGTTTTTAAGTAGATGTCAAAAGCAATCAAAGAACTCAGGAAAGAAAACGCATTCTTGAAGAGCAAAACCGAGAAATCGGATCTTTCTCTCATAGAACTCGTCGAAGAGGTAAAACCGAAAACCGTCGTCTTTTCTCACCATTTCTTAGGGGTTATCAACCAGTAGAAAACAACTCTTTTGGTTTTCACAAATGAACAGCGTGAAAGATTGAAGAAACTGTTGGAGAAGACAAAGAATCAGAAAGATAAGCTTGAATCGCTTTGCAGATCCCTTCAAGCGGAAAGAAAGCAAAAAGAAACTATCAGTAGCGATTCTGCTCAAGCTTGAAGCAGAGATTATGATTTGAGATTTTCTTTTTTTTAAACTAATTAGTAAGTCAGATTAAAAACTGCAATTAGACCTCAAAATTACTTTTTAAAAAATGTAGCCATATCACATTAATGATTTTTCCCTTTGCAAGCTAATTAAGTCTATTTTCTTTCACATTAATAATTAATTAAGAATATATCTCTCCATTTTCGTATACTCCAACACTAGTTAATAACGTATTTGGTCGTCGCCTTTTATAATACGAAATGTCAACCATAGTGATTAATCGGACGGCTCTTGTAATTTGGTGAAGAAGACCTACTCTTCTTATATTTCATCTAATTGAAATCTCTTGTGCTGTGTGTTGTTGTTACAAAAAAAAAAAAAAAACCAGTGCCCTTTCGCTCAAGCTTTGAGTCGTCTCTTCCTCTCTATCGAATCCGCCGTCTCCGATCGCTTTTTTCGCCGGCGCGGTATATCGTATCAAGCTCAGGTAAAATCATTTTCTGTCTCCTTGTTCATTCGTCCTTCGCTTTCTCCGGATTATGATTCCTCTATTCGTTTTGTCATTTTTGTTTTTTTGAAAATTTTCGACGATTGTTAGATCTACGGGGATTTTGTTCCTGCGTATCGTAAATTACTACTGATTTTTGATTTTCAGTTAGAGAGAAAATGTGGGGAATCTTGAGACAGAGAGCCGTCGATGGAGGCTTTTCTGCTTCGGTAAGAGGCTTTTTACTCCTTTGCTTTTCATTTGTTCAGTGCGGATACGATTTGAGATTTTTTTTTTTTTTTTTTTTTGGAGTCTCTGGGATCGGATTTATGATTAATTTTTTTTTTCTTCGCAATTGTCTGATTTCGAAAATGGATTTTGAATAGTCTCTGAGAAGGACGCGATCCGCTTTGGTTTCCGCAAGGAGCTACGCAGCTGGTGCTAAAGAGGTAATGTCTTTTTATCGAATTTACATTCGTCTTGTTTCCAGTTAGGGAACGAGAGAATTTAGTCAGTTTAGAATGATCACCTCTTTATTTTTCCTTTGGATGATGGCTGAATGTTGTCTTCTGCGGATTGTGTCGCTTGCCTTTTTGTTGTGTTCACTGAGAAATCGGGTTTCAGTGAGTAATAGTCGTTGAATAGACGAAGCAAATTGCACGTATTTGGCTTTGCAAACTGTGAGCATCCAAGAAAGACGAAGGATAGATAATCATGGAATAAATGTTAATGACTCTTGGCTTTCTCTCCTGTGTTCTGTCATTGAAAATGTTGAATTTTAGAGGACTTGTATCGTTGTTATAAGCAACGTCGTAACATTTTTAGAATCCCAACAAATTTAGCTCAAATTAGAATTTTATGTACATTTTGAGAGCCCACGGTTTTGTTCATATAAGAGCTGACTAGTAAAACGTAGCTGATAAAGCTGACTTAACTCCAGTCTTTGTCAATATTCTTTGTATTTGGAATTTCCCAAAATACTGTAATATCGCTTACATTTTTGTATGCAAATCCTTGTTTAGATGACAGTCAGAGACGCTCTAAATTCTGCAATTGATGAGGAAATGTCTGCAGATCCTAAAGTATTTGTCATGGGTGAAGAGGTTAGTTGCAGCTGACATGTTTTATATATTCTAATCAGATATCTATATTTAATCTTTTATCTTCTTTTTGTAGGTTGGACAATATCAAGGTGCCTACAAGGTTAGAATTATTTGACCGGATGGAAATAGAATTTTCTAGTAAAATTTCTCTTGTTTTGAATTGACCTTGATCTGATGCTGGAGGTTTATCATGTACTCATAGATCACTAAAGGCCTTTTGGAGAAATATGGTCCTGAGAGAGTTTACGATACCCCTATTACCGAGGTTTGGATTTCTTATAGTAATTTTTTTTTGTAGTGGAGTTGTAATCCTGATGTCCATGTTTGTAGATTGGGAAGATTTCTGACAGTCATCTTTTTAATCATGTTTTAGGCTGGATTTACTGGAATTGGAGTTGGTGCCGCCTATGCTGGATTAAAACCTGTTGTAGAATTTATGACGTTTAACTTCTCTATGCAGGTTAGTGTTGGTTTTTAATCTATTTGTCTAGTACTACATTTTGCCTCTTTCTTTGACTTGATTGTGCATCAGTGCGTAATGGGATCATGCACTGTGGTGCAAATATGTTTCCAGGCATCATTGACTTTATTTTCTTTTGGCGTCTTATCATCATTGAAATTTAAGTGCACAAAATTTCTATTTATGTACGTATGTGTATTCTCACATCTATTGGACTTCTTTCAGGCAATTGATCATATCATCAATTCTGCTGCAAAGTCAAATTACATGTCTGCTGGACAGATAAATGTACCCATCGTTTTTAGAGGACCCAATGGTGCTGCTGCTGGTGTTGGAGCTCAGCATTCTCAGGTAAACGCTAATGCAAATTCTGTACAACGTACCATTTTCTTTCACTAAGATCATGGTTCTTATAACTTTGGCATGCAACTGTTTTCTCTTAAGCGTGGGACCACATGAAACTAGGACTGTGTGTCTTAGAGAAGGGCGTAGAATGTTTCACTGTAGGACTAACATGATCGATACATGCATTTAGGAATTATCATTGTTCGTGTAGTGGTACTATTAACTGTATAACTAACATGATCAATACAAAGATTCAAGAAGGATCCATGTTAACGACTACTTGTGTAACCTTGTATCTTTATCTCTGGATGTTAAATGGAGATATTCTGTTCTACATTTTGTAGTGCTATGCTGCATGGTACGCCTCAGTTCCTGGTTTGAAAGTTCTCGCTCCATATTCAGCCGAAGATGCTCGTGGTCTTCTTAAAGCTGCCATTAGAGACCCTGACCCTGTTGTCTTCCTTGAAAACGAGTTACTGTAAGTAATATGCCTAATGTGAGCTTTGGTCATGTAGTTCATTTAATTAGAGCCTTCAGTCACATATCATTCCCCCTAATGTTGATTCCATCATCCAGATATGGTGAATCATTTCCGATTTCAGAAGAAGCACTTGATTCAAGTTTCTGTCTTCCCATAGGCAGAGCCAAGGTTCTGTCACTCGATATTTATCGCCTCATTTTTTCGTGTTTCTCTTTCGTTTTTCTTCTATCTAGCAGTTAGATGCTTTAATGCTGTATTGGCCTATAACAGATTGAACGAGAAGGGAAGGATGTAACTATAACAACTTTCTCGAAGATGGTCGGTTTTGCCCTCAAGGTTTGCTATTTCCCTACTTTCACAAGCAACTTTCAGTAATTAAAACTGATAACTATTTTGCTAGTTTCCTGTCTTTGTTCTGTCTCTGATAATTTGAATGTACCTGATTCTAGGCAGCTGAGAAGCTCGCGGAAGAGGGTATAAGTGCTGAGGTATGAAGATTTTTCAGATTTTATGTCTTGTGATTCTGCTTAAAACTGATACGTGAACTCTGAAGTTTGTTTATAATAAAATACTTAGGTGATAAATCTTCGGTCAATCCGTCCGCTAGACAGAGCCACCATCAATGCTTCAGTGAGAAAAACAAGTAGATTGGTAACAGTTGAAGAAGGTTTCCCTCAACATGGAGTCTGTGCAGAAATCTGGTTAACTTCATTTCCTTGACTCAAACAAAAACAATCTTGTTTTTTTTTCGGTTTAGTATTTTCAAAATTATGGACTAATTTTCCTGTTATGGATCAGTGCGTCGGTTGTAGAGGAGAGCTTTTCATACTTGGATGCACCGGTCGAGAGGATCGCAGGAGCTGATGTTCCAATGCCTTATGCAGCTAACTTAGAGAGATTGGCTCTTCCTCAGGTTTGTCTCTTATTTGAATAAAAAAAATTTTGTTCAAATTTAAATGTTTCCTTCTTGTTTTTGTAATATATTTGAACATTAAATGATATGCAGGTAGAGGATATCGTTCGAGCAGCAAAGAGAGCTTGTTACAGATCCAAATAAAATGATGATCATCAAAGAAACCACTCAACACATTTCTTCTTTGATCTTTAAAAAGCAAGGAAAATAAGAAAAAGGAGAATATGAATCTCTCTCTCTTTTGCTACAAAACCACCATTCCTCGTGATTCGGTTTTCGTTTTTTGTTTTTTTCTATCTTTTTGTCCTTCCCAAATTGAAAATTCTAATCTTGTGTTAATTGATAAATTGATCGAGAACGCTAGTAAAGGAGTTCATAACACCTGTTTTTTCTTTTTCTTTTTTGTCGAATGATGGCCACACAACAAAACACTCACCAAATAATGAATGAGGTGCGCCTAATTCCTGTTATATATATGATTCTATAAATTTAAGAAATAATCATTCATCGATTAGCTTTTAGGTTTTGTTTCCCTTGAAAACTTGGTTAATCATCGATTAGGTAATCACTGTCTGAATTTGGTCATATATATGATGATAACTTGTTACTACGCTTCTGCGCGGTTGTCTTAAAAACTTTCAACTATCTTAGTAAGTATTATTCAGACTATTTAGACCCACCGTTGATCAAAAAAGCTTTAATGATGTAATTATTGGAATATGTTCCGATCTAATGTTTTCTAACACCAAATTTGTCCATAGTTGCAAAGTTAAACACCAGTTTCTCGCATTTATAAGGTAGTTGACACAATGCGGAGTGGAAGCTCCATCAACTTTAACCAATAAAAGCCGCAAAGATTGTAGCTAGGGATGTAAAAAGGGGCTTACACTCAAAGGGTTAGCCCAGCCCTATGTAACAAATTTAACCCTAAACCCTGTAATTTGAATAGGGCTAAAAACGGGCCATTAAAATTAACTCTCGGGTTTGACAGGGCTTACTTTTTTTTTCTTTCACCAGGAAACGCAAAACGACGTCGTTTTACACTTGTGTTAATATCGATTTCTCTTAGTTGGGTTTCTCTCTTTCGGCGGCTACGAACATCGATATTCATCGGCAACTAACTCGAAATTTTGTGTTTTTCTTTCTAGGTTTTCAATTCATCGGCGAGAAACTCGTGGGTTTGCTTCACGAAACTGAGTCAAGAGAAATTGTGGTCTTATGCCATGGATTTCAATCAGAGAAGGTTAGTGTGACAATAAAATATTGTGTCCTCGTTTTGCTTATTATTCCCCGATTTCTCGCTTATTTAAGGATTCGATCGATTTCGCTTGAATGCTACTATTTGTTTACATTTGTGTACATATTTAATATTTCCACTATTTATTGAAGTTTTCACTGATCTGGATTGATGGGTTTTTGTATTTTTATGCGTTTGTAGTGCTGTGGCCACTGATTGCGTTTGAGAAGAAGATCCTATATATCAATCTCATCATCTTAACGCTCTTCACTCTCTCTATCTCTTTCACTGTTGGGCTTTGTTGCTCTTTCTCTAAAGGTATGGCTCTATATGGATATAGAACTTTCCTATTTCGGTCTACTTGTTGTATTGTGAGTCATGTTACGCAAGCTCATTGTTTGGAGATTTAGTGTTGCATCCAGATTTTCTAATTTACTTTGCACTTAATCGTTAAAAAGGTTGGATTTTTAGTTAGCCTGTTAGTTTGAACATGGTAAGATTCATGTAAAGAGTGCAGGAGACGATTTCAATTCTTCTTCTTACGAACCATTTCAATTCTTTCTTAAGAAAAAAATAAAAACCATTTTAGGGCTGGGCTAACTTTGGTTTAGCCCATTTTTGTATAAATTACAGGGTTAAAGGGTCAGAGCTAACACAAGTTTGGGTTTATAACATTTAGGGCTGAGCTGGGCTGAAACCCTCTATTTAACATCCCTAGTTGTAGCTATGTACCTCATTCGAAAAAGACAATGCACAGTCTATAAGGACAAGACGAGCTATGTTGTTTTCATCTATTCGGACAAGAATGTTTTCTTTGTGGCGATCCATGTTTCCAAAGCGGATGTCAACCACGACAATCTTGAATATTTCATCGACATGATGTTCATCAATTAAACCCCACATCTTCCACGAATTCAAACAAAATTCTCATCATGTTTTCGTTTCCATTTTTGAATCGCACAGACATTGGAGATACTCCAGAGAAACCACATATGCTTGGAGATCATAATCTGTGGCCATCTCTTGGATGGTCCAAGAGGTACAAAAAGGCCTCATTCTTTGTCGATCGTTCATCTTTATCGCGGAAGCGCTTGAATAGACATTTCAATCTTCCATCTGCATATATGTAGCATTCTCATGCATTAGAATCAAGATGTGCCACGTAGTTGACACAGTGCGTGCCACATAATTGACACAATGCAGAGAGAAAGCTACATTGGCATCACCACTTTCCGTTAACCTTAACCAATAAAATCCGCAGGGGTTGTAGTTTTGTACATCATTGGACAAAAGACATGTCTTGAATGGTCCAAGGCGTACACAAAAGCCTCATTCTTTGATGATCGTTCATCTTCAACTCAGAAGTGCTTGAATAGACATTTCAATCTTCCATTTGCATATATGTAGCATTTGCATGCTTGAAATTTACTTAAATCTACCTTCTTTTTTCCGAGCATAATTAGGACAAAGATTAGCTCATACTGAGTCCTAGTGCAAAGAAATTGAATCGTTATGTTGAGATTGTAGTTACTAAAATGTTTCTTTGAAAACGAAAAAGAAAATTCAGAAAAGGAAAAGAAAAAGAAATTCAGAAATATCACAAAAAACTAAATTTCATAAATTTCTTGACAAAATTTAATTTAAATGATATTTATTGAAAATATATTTTTTTGTTGAAGGGCTTATTTATTGAAATATACGTCTTCTAAAAGCAAAAAAACGAAAAAACATATTGATTGATTAGAAGTATGATGAGTATCGACTAAATAAACTCTATATTCTCAGAAACTATGTAACCAAATTTTATCGAGAAGATAAACTCCACTGTGAGAAACTAAAAGAAAATAATCATATTTTGGGATTCATAAGATATTGAATCTCTCTTTCCTTTTGGTGTCTCTTCCTAATATGGTATCAAAGCGATATGATAAACTATCAAGTTAGATAGCTTGCAAGTTAAACATCGGTTCCTCGCACTTAATTGAGACAATCATACTAATATGATAAGCTGTGAATCCTTGTGAAACCGTTTTTTTCAAAAAGGTTGTAAAAACCATGAACATAATTGAGTCCATGCTATCATCTACACCGCATAAGGAATGCGAGATCAGCATTAGGATCAAGTTGTGCCACGTAGTTGACACAATGCAGAGAGAAAGCTATATTGCCATCACCATTTTTCGTCAAAAGGGTGTAGTTAAGTATCTCATTGGAGAAAGACAATTCATATTTTATAGGACAACACACGAGCTATGTCGTTTTCATCTACTCGGGCGATAAATAAAGCTAGTACCAAGAGAAAGAGTAACAAACTTCAAGAAGTTCATTTATTTTTTACTTTTGATTTCCTTATTGTTGTGTGTGTAGGAGCTCCATAAACCGAGATTCATAACCTTTGCTTTAACGTTGCTTTAAAAAATTGGAAAAAAATGTTTTTTTCGTGATGATCCATGTTCCCAAAGCGGATGTCAACCACGAAAATCTTGTGTATTTCATCCATGTTTATTGCATCAACAAAATGTCCATCAATACCATAGTCTCCACGAATTCAACCAAATTCCCATCATGTTTTTGTTTTCGTTTCTGACTCGCACATAGACACAAGGAGATACTCTAGAGAAACCATAGACGCTTGGAGATCGTAATATATGGCCATCTCTTGGATGGTCCAAGAGGTATACATAAGCCTCATTCTTTGCTGATCGTTTATCTTCGTCACGGAAACATTTGAATAGACATCTCAATTTTCCATCTACATATTTTGTAGCATTCTAATGCTTGAAATTCACTTAAATTTATCATTTTCTTCCCGAGCATAATTAGGACAAAAATTAGTTGAGACTGAATCTTAGTACAAAGAGGTTGAATCGTTATGTTGAGATTGCAGTTAATAAAATAAATGCTCCTCTGAAAATGAAAAAGGAATTTCTGGAAAAAGAAATCCACAAATATCGTATAAAGAAACTAAATTTCAAAAAGAGTCTTGACAAAAGATTATTTTAAATGGTATTCATCGAAAATAAACGGATTTGAATGCCAAAAAAAAAGTAAAAAAGAAACATATTGATTGATTAGAAATATGATTAGTATCGACTAAATAAACTCTATATTCCCATAACCTATGTAACCAAAAAAAAGAAAAAAAAAAATTTCGAAAATATTTACTCTACTTTGAGAAACTAAAAGAAAAGAATCATATTTTGGGTTTCATGAGATATTGGAATATCTCTTTGCATTTGTTTGTTATTAACCATGTGTGCTGGTTTACTCATTTAGTTTTCGGTTATGTTAATTAGTTATGGTTCTATTGGTTTGTATTGGTCTGTATTGGTCGTGGAGCGTCCCCTCCCAACGAGAATCGAACCGCGCATGCCCTACGTTATCGGAACGCACTGAGTGGTTTTAATACCACCCGCCCAACCCCACGTTGGTATAAAAAGAAATTTATTTAGATATAAGCTTCATAATATGGTGTCAGAGCTTTTTTTTGCTCCCGATCTCTGCGTGTTACATACGATTCTTGTAGATTTTTTTTTACCTTAATTTTACTGATTATTCTTTTGTAAGTCACTTCTTACATTAATTTTGATCTTCAGTTCCATATCGATCATTCATTTCAAGCCCTAATTTCGTCCAAATCTATTCCGATGGTTAAAGATGAAAGAAAAAACTTCGCAATCGTGTTTCATACTCTGGATTCAACAAGTCTTGTTACGGCGATTCGAGCTCAGAAAGATGTGTTTGCAACATCACAACAACGATCATCAGCTCATCTCTGTCTTGTCCAGCTCAGGAACATTAATCTTTGGGGATGGAATCGTACGATAGCTTTAATTAAAACCAATGGTTCATTACTATGACATATAGTGTAGATGTAAAGAATAAATTGAGCTTTGTTGATGAATCATTGCCACATCCTCCATAGATTGATAGTATGTATAATTTTGCATATATGCAGCAGTATGGTTAAATCGTGGTTGTTGGATTTGGTGAATCACAAAATTACAACTAAATCTAGCATTTTTGCTAGTATATAAGCCACATGATCATTAGCATCTCTCTATGGATGCACATGAACTTAAAATCACTTAAGTATTGTTAGAATGATATCTGTCCCACATCGAGATTTTGAGAGACTTGTGAACAATATATAAGTGTGTGGCAATCCTCCACTCTTGAGCTAGCTTTTGAGTGTGAGTTAGGCTCATACTTACTAATATGGTATCAGAGCCCAAGTTCCAATTTCTCGATTGTGGGTCACACATGTGGATGTCCAGTCCCACAAACTTCACGCTTCAGATGTCCAGTCCTGAACGTGAAGGGGGGGGGGTGTTAGAATGATATTTGTCCCACATCGAGACTTTGAGATATTTGTGGACAATATATAAGTGTGTGGCAATCCTCCACTCTTGAACTAGCTTTTGGGTGTGAGTTAGGTCAGTATCATGTAGTTATCTTAAGAACATCCTCAAGGAGAATATATATCTGATAAGAACATAGATCGAAAAAATCGATTTTAGGTTTGTTCGTTCTGTCATACCATGATAACTATAAATCGAGAATATTAAATTTGTATTACATAGACCCTTAGGTTGAAATGTATATACAGGACAACTCTATCGTTACTATATTTCTCAATATAAAATAATAGGAAATTGTATACTTTAGATATATTGAATATATCTCAATAAACCACGAGTCAGTGGTCGAGTGGTAAGTGGGTTGTGGGGTCAGTTGTGGCATGGGGCAATAATCCCCTCACGGATTCCCCCTCTCTGCATTCCTCGAAACTATCTCACCCTCGTGGCCACTGGTGCTTTCACATGGCTCACCGGGCCTCAGGATTAGTCGGTGTTGGGGGGCCGTATGCCGCTGGTGCGAAAGGTCGTAAAGGGCTATTCACCGGTGATGTCTTCGGATCCTAGTTCAGCCGGATTAATTACCTGAGTTATCAAAAAAAAAAAAAAAAAAAAACTTTTTCAGTATTTATTATGTTCACGCACGACGTCGAACAAAATCAAGTTTTAAAACAATGTATAAATTGTGGAAGCCCCCTCGGTCCAGTGGTTGACCAATGGTTCATTAATGCTTTTACACCATGAGGTATGAAGTTCGATTTCCGAAGAATGCAAATTAATGGAGGCAAATTATAGGAGGTTTCCAATGTGGTGAAAGTAGAGCCGTTTGCATAGTCCAACGTGTCAAGGGTAAAAACCGTCTATCATGAACATGGTGCATGTAGAACCGTCTGTCGTAGATCCTTGTAAGCAAATAAAATTATCTGTTGTAGAATCGTCTTTGTAATTTGTAATAGTTAATAATCTTTCAGACAAAAAAAACAATTTATAAATTCATATTATATACATGTCATGAGACTTTAGAGGGGAAAACGGTTAATTCCTGCCTCAACACTGACAAATGGTACAGATTAATACCCGAACAATTTTGGTGTGCGAATTCATACACAAACTCTTTATTATTTGAATATACATACACGTACTAGTTTTTTTTGGTCGAAACATACATTAATCCGAATCCCGTTAGTCAACTCTGTTAAATCGTTAACGTGATGACTCAGATGCCATGTGTCATCTCCGTTGGAACGAAATTTTAAAACAATGTCGTTTTGAAAAAAAAAATTCCAAAAACAAAATAAAAATAATGCACATTCATGTAATTGAACCGTTGTCAATTGATCCCATGGAAGGGTAATATGATACCACTACACCATATGCGTTTATTGGGATGAGTCACACCATAAAATATTTATAGCACCAGTCTGTTCTCCTTCACCATAAACTCGTCTTTCGACTCTTTACACTTGCCCAAAGCGTAGAGACAGTTCCCAGCTCTGAAATGAGGCCTTACATCTGTCGGTTGCAATTCGCAAGCTCTCTTGAAGCTTCCACGGCTCTCTCGTCGGTAATCGAAGACGACGAAGATTCTGAGACCTTTGTATCATCGGCGTTAGATTCGAGACCCAAAGCGTCGACATCTCTTGCACGGTCGTCGTAAGTCTGGAGATGACCGTCGTAGGTCAAACCTCTGTCTCCGTCGACAAAATTTTCTTCTTCTCTGTTCGCTACTTCCCATTTCTTTAGGTCATCTCCGTCGTCATCCGTGTCGTCGTCGGTGGAAGATAACGTCGACGAGAGCCACCGCCATGAGAAAAATTATCCGATTTGATTATCCGTTGCTATTAGTTTACTCACATCGATTCTTTGGCACGAAATCTCAGAATCTGAACTTTTGAAGTATATAGAGCGACAACACTTACAGTAAAATTTTGATAAACCAAATAGAATTGACAAGAAAAAACAAAAATCCGAAGATTAACACAAGTCAATAATTGCTGGGTAAGTATCTCAACCGGTGACTAATACTCCAATGGAATATCGGCGAAATTACTTGACAAGATGAATGAAGAGATCAACGAAGAAGAGAAAGGGTTGAAAAGAGAGATGTACATAATTATTCAGCGTATAAAATTTTATTGTGTGACTCATCCCCACAAACGCATCTGGTGTAATGGTATCATTGTACTTTCCCACAAGATTAACCACGGTTTGAATCGCTGCATGTGCCTAATTTATTTTTTGTTTTTTGATTTTTTTTTTCGCAAACTACGTGGTTTTGAATTTTCGTTCCAATGGAGATGACATATGGCATCCAAATCATTACCGTTAACGATTTAACAGAGTTGACTAACGAGATTCGGGTCAATATATGTTTCGGCCAACAAAATTTAATATGTGTATGTATATTCAAATAATAAATAGTTTGGATATGAATTCGGACACCAAAATTGTTCGGATGTTAATCGATACCATTTGTCTGTGTTGATGCACCAATTGGCCGTTTTGAGGAGAATGATGATTCTCGTACTGCCTCGAGGTCCCATCATGTATCGGCTTTCAGACCTGTTTATCGGATTCTTCAAGGCCTTACGGATGAGATAAGAAGCATGAGGGTTGGTCATTGTGAGATCTTTATGTGGGTTTGATATCCACATGTCGTGATCTTATTGGCTATTATATAAATTTCTAATATTTATCCCAATACTGCATTTTTTTTTTTGTCGACCAAATTAAATATTGTATTAGCTCAGAGAAACCCACTACAGGGTACAAACATCACACATGGGGAATTCAAAGACCCATTATAGGATAAGACAACAATCTCCCATAGGAGGTGATGGGACAGATCCCAAAACACGGGATTACAAAATCCGATGTCGTCCCGACCACCATATTCGGAGAATCCCATTACGTCCTTTAAAATCGGCATAAACCGATTTAGATGTTACCATGAAAGGTGTATCCTTGTATCCCAATACCGCGTATAAACACAAATATTCAATCTTCTCGATTTTTAAATTTATTCTCTATGTGATAGCGTAGAACAACACCTACATTTAAATCGTTGTTTAAATTCATATTTTTCATATCAAGCATGATTGATCATACGTTTGTTGTTTGTTATCATCTGTCATTTTCTAAAAAAAGATGATAAAAGTTTATCTTGCAAGATGACATGAACAATTTTCGTAGTTGAAGTTATCTAAGAAAATAAGACTTGTGAGAATTTAGTTTCTCCGAACATAGTCTGCATTGTCGATTTCATACTATACAAATTCTATTTCCATGCAACGTAATTTGTTTTGTATAGCGTTTTTATTCCGGCGGGTCTCCATTCATTTTTTTTCTTTCTGTTTTTAAAAAATATTATTAATTTACGTAAAACTGAATATTAACATACGTTGGTTTGCTACGTTGATTTAGTTGAGGTTTTAATCATATAATATATCATTAAAAAAAACTTGTTCCATTTTTTATTTTTTTTCCACCTCGATATTTTTTTATTTTAAAAAAAAAATTACTTTAACAAAACTGAGTTTAGGTTTAATCTTTTCTTTTACCAACTAAATAAATGGTTCGATTAATTATTTTTTTCCTTTAAGTTCAAACTAGATTCTAACCCGTGCATCCGCATTGGGTAAAATTTGTTATAAACTAAATTTTGAAATATACAAAATGTGTAAAGTTTTTTGTAGACTAAATTTTGAAAAAAAATACAAAATGGAAATGAGAAATAAGATCTAATTTAAGTGTGTGATTCTTAGGTTTTTAGTGAGAATATAATATTTTTGTTGATTTGTTGTGCAATATGTGTTTTGATATCTATACCATATTTCTAACTTGTGCTATACAAAATGTAGATTATAATATGCGTTGTGTGCGGGGCAATATTTTTTATACATTACTTTTTGTGAAATTTAGATTCTAATATGCATTGTGTGCGGGGCAGTAATTTTTTATACATTATTTTTGTGAAATTTATATTGAATAAAAAACGTTATGTAGACCAAATACTAACGAAAATAGTTTGATTTAAATTCTAATAAAAATTTCATGATTATGTGATTTTTTTAACATTAAATTATAGCAACTTTTGTTATCTAACAAAAAAGTAAACTGTTATAAAAGTTATATGAAGTTACCCTATGATGTATCTTAATAGAATAATAATATGGTTACTAAAAAAACCCTCGCGTCTCTCTCTCGCGATGGCGGCGGCGACTGAAGACCTTTGAGGATGAGCTTCGATCCTCTCTGGCTCCGGCGTAAAGTCCTCTTTTTTTTGGTCGCGGTTCAAGTAAGAGAAGAGTATGGTGGGGTCAGCGAGATACAGCTCCGATTTGGTTCAGCGGAGGCAGATCACGATTTCGGTTTTGGTTTTAAGTTCGGTCTTCCTCGGTTTGTCATATCTTCTGGGCAATCGGATCTGTTTCTTTCCTGTTTCGGGGAGCTACAGATTCTCAGATCGGTTTGGGGCGTTATGATACGGCTCGTTTTGGTGGATTTGCGGGTTTGGTGGGATCTGATGGTAGATTTGGTGATCCTGAAACTCATTCCAGGGTCAGCATGGGGAGTTATGGCAATTGAGGATATCCTCGATACACTTGCCAAAGGTGCAGTACATGTTAGAATTTAATCAGAATCTCACGGGAAATCAAATCAGGTAACATTGATTCGGTTTCACGAGAGTGCGTTTTCCGCTGAGAGATTGAGGCAAAGCGTGAAGTATAAGGATCTAAGATTCGATTCTAATCATCGGAATTTGGAATTAGCAATACGAGATTTCAGGACAGTATGTTTCGGGGAAGATACAGGGCACCAATCACGGATCATGGAGGCTAATTTTCGGATGTGTTTTTACAGAGAGTATCGGTTTCCGATTACAAAGATTTCACAGAGGAGCAGCAGGGTAAACTGGTATAAATGGGAGCTACAGAGACACGATCATAACACCACATCTCCCCATTATTGCAAAATTACGGTGCTCTCTCTCTTCATCGTCTTTCTCAGGATGTCTCAGAGTCATTTGGTCAAGAGAGACGGTTCAGAGATGAAGATGGAAACGAGTTTGAAAAGGTTGAAGATTCAGCTACCTCAATTCGACAATTCTGAGCTTATAGCGGGTTACTCCAAAACGCTGATTGGGAGGTGCATGAATCCCAAGAAGCAGGATATGAAGGTACTACTTCATATGCTTCCCCGAATTCTGAACGTGGAGGAGCGAATAGCTGCGGCGGATTTAGGAATGGGTCGGTTTCAATTTGATTTTGACAGAGAGGAAGACATTGCGTAGATACTGAAGATGGAGCCGTTCCACTTCGACTATTGGATGGTCTCACTGGTTCGATGGGAACCTATTGTGGACATCAGTTACCCCTCAGCCATCACATTCTGGATTTGGGTAATGGGAGTCCCCCTCCATTATTGGGCTGATCAGACGTTTCGCAGCATCGGCGAATCTTTGGGTGTGGTGAAGGAGGTGGACATCGATAATGGCAGATTGCAAGTGATCTTGGACGGGTTTAAACCACTATGTTTCGAGACTTCGGTCGAATTCCACGGCGGTGAAGAGACAATCATTACATTACGGTATGAGAGGCTGTTTGGGTATTGCAAGAGCTGCTTCAGCCTATGCCACGACCAATCATTGTGCCCTCGTCGGGAAGGAAGGGTAGAGGACCATGATCACATTTCAGAGGAATCGAAACAGGGGTGGAATGTCGTTGATACGGGATATTTTCGTGTCAATTATCCTAAGTGTACTCATGTCATTATAGTATTTGAGATGTCAATCCATAAGGGGTTAAGATTGAAACAATAAGAATGCAAGAAACTTCTTAAGCTAGAGCAAATCTTTTTTGGGGTTTTTATATTTATGAGAAAGGAAACAAAATGCAAGAAAGATAACAAAACACAAGACTAAAATGTTGGATCATGAACTAAGCTCTCAATGAGATGGGTAACAATCAAACAATGAATCATTTGGAAGCATTAATCACTATCTTAGAACATGGAACTCACAAATATGACTAATCCATTTTCATGGCACTAATCACCTTGTTAATTATCTAATCAAGAACAAATTTCCATTTGTGATTAAATAATGAACAAGCATTAAGAAACAATTCCAATTAGTTCACTAAACAACCTAAACATCAACTTCCGTTGGCTAGGATATGCATAGCTCACAAAAGGTTCGGGTCAAGCAATTCATTTAACTCCTCTCGGGTGTGAAATGCCTAAGATCTAGAAACGAATGAACAATCCTAATATAGTACTAACACCGCTTACTCGAATCTATCCCTAATGCATGGGATGAGACCAAAAATCTAACTAATCTCAGGTGTAGTACTAGATTTCAGTTTATCATGTCAAATCTAGCATTAAGAACCAACCTAAGTGAAAGACTCATCCAAGATCATCCTAAATCACCATTATCTAACCATCAAAGCAATTGACTAATGATGCCTAAAGATTCAATGCACATTCATTCTTATGACATGGATCACACAAGTAGATTAGTTCACTTCCATGATACTAATCCATTTACAAATCATCTAATTATCAAGAACTTCCGTTCGCAACTAAATGATCCATAATCATTAAGCATTAGTCCATACAAGTCAACAATTCACCTTAATCATCAATTTCCATTGGCTAAGAATTGAATTGCATGCTTGGAAATTTTCTAGACATTTCATCGAACACCTTCCGGGCGAGAAATGTCTTAAGTTCTAGAAATGAGTTTACAATTCGATTCTAGCATTAAGATCCTTCCTAACATGAGAAAAAATGTTTATCTAGCCCTAAGCATCAACAATCAACCATCAAACCATCCAAATCAAGCAAAATCCAAAATCCAACAAAAGGTCAACTCACAAGAAAATGAAGAACACAAGAGAAAAAGACATAGAAATGAAGAACAATAATCAAATCAACATAATATAAAGATAGAGTGAAGAAATCTTCTCTAGATTGGCATATGTATGAAGAACAATCCAAATCCCTCAAAAAAAAGAGTTTGGGTGGAGCCCCCAATGTTACAAGAAGAAAACTTTTTAATAAACTTAGGTTTTTTAGCTTTTAATAGAGTTTGGGTCGGATTGTTGGGTTTCAGATGAACCACAGCGGTCAGCACTTGCCCGCTGCGTATCCCGCTGTGAATCTCTGTTTTTTCGTCGGGTGAAACCGCAGCGGTCGCCTCTTGCCCGCTGCACTACCCCGCTGCAAGCTTCAAGTAGTTCATTCGCGCGCCAGACGGACATGCGCTTGCTAAAGTTGTCGTATCTCTTGAACCGCTGGTCGGAATAAGTTGAAACCACTTCCATTGGAAAGATAGCTCAATTTCCTATAACTTTTATGAAGATCTCCGAAGCTAAATCCAAATGAAAAGTCTTCTTCTGACACGATCTTTCAGTCCCCTCGGACGGACTCTGCATTTTTGCTCCGGAGGAAACCACAGCGGCCACCTCTTGCCCGCTGCAAGCCCGCTGTGAATCTCTGTATTTTTGACGGGTGAACCTACAGCGGTCGGCCTTCCACCGCTGCACTACCCCGCTGCAAGCTTTAGGTAGTTCATTCGCGCGCCAGACGGACATGTGCTCACTAAATTTGCCGTATCTTTTGAACGGCTGCTCGGAATGACTTGAAACCACCTCTAAACGAAAGGTGACTCAATTAACTATGACTTTGATAAAGATCTCCAAAGCTAAATCCAATCGGAAACCCTTTTTCCGAGTCGATATTTAAAGTACTTTGGATAGCCTCTGACAGAGGCTTCACTCCGGCCACTGTTTGGCCGCTGCAGTGGCCGCTGCAGGCCTTCTGGTCCTCATTTTCATCTCTTGGCCATTCCTTTGCTTCCAACAAGCTTTCTTTGGTCCATGGCCTTCCTCCAAGCTCCTCAATGCTTCCATAAGCTCCAAATGTACCTAAAAATACCACAAATGCAATGCAAATGCAAAGAAACACACCTATAACTCTAAAATGCATGACAAGGAGATAAAAGACTTAAATGCATGAAAATATCTCAAAACTATACAAAATGAGATTAAAAACCTATGAAAATAAAGCCCTAAAAACATGTAAAATATGGTGTTATCAGTCGTTAGCTACAAAGCTGCGGCAACTCACGGTATGGGTGATAATCAGGTTAAACAACAATATGCAATGTCAAGCGAGAATCAATACGGGGAGGAAAAGGGGAAAGGAAAGGCTCTGGATTCCAGAGAAGCGGGGGCAAATAATCATGCTGGCAAGAGTTACGATATGGTACTCGGAAAGGGGATAGAAGATACAAAGACAGAGACTCAAAAATTGTTTTTCATCGAGCTACTTACCTCCTAAGGAATTGAACAAAAGGTACCCGATGTCTACTTCGGGATTGAATGAGCTGAGAGCCTCAGGTGTGGGGAATGGTTTATCTGATCACGGAAAGAAGATGTTAGAAGCCTTTCATGGCAGTAAAGTCGGGGAAAAGCAGGTCCAAAGTGAATATGTAGTCTTAGAGACTAGTGGTGAGGCAGCACCAGCCACGGGAACGGCTGTCCGCATGGGCCTTCTTTTTGAGGATGAAGCAACGGATTCACCTGCGGTGGAGGGTCCTCAAGGTTAGACTTCTGAAATCTTAATCTCATCGGAAAAATTTCCTAGTGTCTTAGAGATGATAGATGAATTGACTACGGAACTATCGGTTGAGGTAGAGGATGTAGTGGAACATGAAACTACTGATGGAATTTTAGAGAATCCTGGTGATGATATGGAAATAGAGGAAGGTACTCTGGTAGGGGCTGAGCTGTTGTTGGTAGATGAAGTAGATGACGATTTGATGTTAGTGACGGAGGATGGTACGGTGAATGAGGAGGGTTCAAGGAAGGTCAAAGATGAAAAATTAAGTAACGGGAATAAGATCACTAATGTTAAGAGGAACCATGCTCTCAAAATGAAGAAGAAGTTGATTGGTGCAGGTTCAAAAAAGAGGTTTGTGCAGGGTATTATATCTCCAAGGAAGAAGGGGATATCAAAGCAGTCAGGACGTCCAGGTGATGCTCATCAGGCCGCTGGTAAGCCGTCAGCAAAACCAAGAACTAAGACAGAGACTTCAAAAGCTGAAATACAGGAATGAGAGCTGTGTATCGGAGGTTTCTTGTTTTGAGGAATAAGGGGTCGCTAAGCTACTTTTGGGTTATCTGGAAGAAGTTTTGGCCACGCTTTTATTTTCGGATAAAAAATCCATTGTTTCGTTTATGTAATCTCTTTCCAGGTTTTGTTGGCTTTAATAATTTCGGTCCGGTTATACCGTGTGCTATGAATGGCGGTTTCGTTTTTTTTATAATAATAATTTTTGCATCCATTTCTTACTAGCAAATAGTCAAACAATTGGTATTATAGTGGAAATACAAGGGAAACAATTATCTTTCATACTTAATCAATTATTTTTCTTACGGCTTCACTGGGTTCTCAGAGAGTTCATCAATGGTGGTGAAGAGGAAGGTTTGTCTCCGATTTTAGAGACTAAGTTTTCGGTGTCTTTTGAAATTCAATGGCTGGTTTTTGAGGAATCACATGAATATTGGAGACGATGGAGGCGATCTCTGGATTTTAAGTTTGACGTCATGTTTCCCATTGACCCTAGTCAAGATCTGTTGTGGAGATGGGTGGATATGGTGGGTGGGCAGGATTTCTTCAGTTCTTTGGGCAGTAAACGGTATCGAAACAAGAAATATTGGAATGGCGAAAACCTCCATTCTTGGGATATGATGGTGCCTTTAACCCGATGAGTGTTTTGGATAATCCAAATACGGTTAAATACGGTTAAATAATGTGAATTGTCAGGGGCTCGGCAGCAAGTATACAATAAGCTACTTGCGGGAGGTCTGGAAGAAACATAAGCCAGAGTTTCTGTTTCTTTCAGAAACCAAACAAGAATTTCCCTTTGTGCAGAAGTTTCAACCCCATTTCGGTTATGATCAATTGCACACGGTGGAACCGTGCGGTGCGAGTGGTGAACTTGCATTATTTTATGATAATTCTTATCACGTTAATATAATTTTTTCAAATAATTGGATAATTGATATTGAAGCGCTTGTTCAAGAAAAAAAAGTTTATTTATCGTTTATTTATGGAGATCCGGTACCAAAATTGCGGGATCAGATGTGGGAACGACTAACACGAACAAGTTATCCCGTTTGGATCCGTGGTTTATAATAGGTGATTTAAATGAAATAACCGGTAATGGTAAGAAACAAGGAGGAAACTTAAGACATGCATCAACTTTCATGTCCTTTAATCTCATGATTCAAACCTGTGGTTTCTTGGAATTTCCATGCTTAGGAAATACCATGTCTTGGAGAGGAAAACGAAACAAAAAGACAGTACGTTGTCGGCTAGATCGAGCTTTAGCTACTGGAGACTGGCACGGAATGTTCTCACATTCATATGTCGAATATTTGGCAATGATTGGGTCGGACCATAGACCAATTGTTGCCACAATCGAGGACAAAATTCCCCGGAAACGTGGTCAATTTTGGTTTGATAAACGCTGGATTGGGCAAGACAGCCTGATGGATTCGATTGCCAAGGGATGAGAGATTAATCCAGGGGGAAACATACCATCTTTTGTCCAGAAAATTAGGAATTGCCGGCGGGAGATATCGAGATGGCGGAAAAATAACTTACCTTACGGCAAAGAGAAGATAAATGAGTTACAACAAGCACTAGAAGAGGCCCAAAATGATGATAATAGAACCCAAGAGGAATTGATAGAAATTACCGGAAAATTAATAGAAGAATATCGGGATGAGGAGTATTTCTGGCAACAGAAAAGTCGCACCCTGTGGCTAAAGGTGGGGGATAAAAACTCAAAATTTTACCATGCGCAAGTAATGCAAAGGAGTGCAAGGAACCGGATTGTCGGGTTGCATAATGCAGCAGGACTGTGGGTCACATCAGAAAAAGAGGTGGAACAAGTGGCGGTAAACTATTTTGACGACTTATTTACCTCAACGTCCCCGACGGACTTCGAGGAGGCTATGGGCGAAATTAAGTCTATAGTTTCAGAGCGGGACAATGAAAAACTCACGGCAAGGGCTACCGAAGAGGAAGTACGTTCGACACTTTTTATGATGCACCCAGAAAAAGCATCGGGCCCTGAAGGAATGACAACACTATTTTTCCAACGATCTTGGCAAATAGTAAAGGCAGATTTAGTAGGCTTGGTAAACGGTTTCTTAGAGACGGATGTTTTTGATCAACAGCTGAATTTGACAAATATTTGTCTAATCCCGAAGACGGAAAGACCAAGTCGGATGACGGACTTAAGACCTATAAGTCTTTGTAATGTGGGATACAAGATCATTTCGAAGGTTTTATGTCAGAGGTTAAAGCGACTGCTACCGAACCTCATTTCGGAGACTCAATCAGCCTTTGTGGCAGGTAGATTAATTTCAGATAATATTCTGATTGCTCAAGAGATTTTTCACGGTCTCCGGACTAATAAATCATGCAAGGGTAAATTTATGGCGATAAAAACGGATATGAGCAAAGCGTACGATCGGGTGGAATGGTCTTTTATTGAACATCTTCTGAGGAAGTTCGGTTTTTCAGAAAAATGGATTACATGGAGGATGTGGTGCATTACATCAGTAGAGTACAAAGTGCTTATCAATGGTCAACCCAAATGACAGATAATTCCAAAGAGAGGGCTTCGTCAAGGGGACCCGTTGTCACCTTATCTATTTATACTTTGTATGGAGGTATTAATAGCAAATATCCGGAAGGCAGAACGAGAGAAATTACTTACGGGGTTAAAGGTTGCGAGAGCAAGCCCATCAGTATCACATCTACTCTTCGCTGATGACAGTCTATTCTTCTGCAAGGCTACCAAACAGGAATGTGAAACTATATTGCATATACTAGAACAATACGGATCAGTGTCTGGGCAGCAAATTAATTTCGGTAAATCTTCTTTACAATTCGGTCACACGGTAGAGGAGACGGTATAAAATGAGGTTAAACATATACTAGGAATCACTACCATCGCCGGCATGGGTTCATATCTAGGCCTTCCGGAAAGTCTCGGAGGAGCCAAAAGTAAGATCTTTAATTTTGTCGCAGAGAGGACAACAAAATCGAATTAATGGATGGACATCAAGGTTTTTATCCAAAGGGGGAAACGAGGTTTTAATCAAATCTGTGGTATCAGCAATGCCAACATTTGTTATGTCGTGTTTTCGATTACCCAAGTCCATAACCGCAAAACTAACTAGTGCGGCGGCACGGTTCTAGTGGAGTTCAAACGGAGAATCAAAAGGAATGCATTGGATAGCATGGAAGAAACTATGTCGAAGTAAATCGGAGGGAGACATGGGTTTTCGGGCAGTCGAGGATTTTAACACAACACTATTGGCCAAACAATTATGGAGGTTAATGGATAAACCGGATTCTTTGTTTGCGCGGGTTTTCAAGGGTCCATATTTTTGGAACATATACCCTTTAGATCCTATCCGATCTTACTCCCCATCATATGGATGGAGGAGTATCATCTCAGCTAGATCTCTGGTCAACAAATGGCTAATTAAAAGAGTTGGATCAGGCTGTTCTATCTCAGTATGGAACGACCCGTGGATACCATCTTCTCAGCCGAGGTCAACAACATGTAAGGGGTACAATTATTACCCGAATTTAATGGTCAATCACCTGATTGACCCAGTAACTCAGACGTGGAATACAGTGCTATTGAACGCGATTATTGATCCGGCAGACGTGACGATTATTCGGGGTCTGCATATAAGTACCACATACAAACCAGACACTACTGGGTGGCACTACACAAAATCGGGAAGGTATACGGTGAAGTCGGGTTATCAAATTGAACAATCAGGACCAAATATCGGTTCCACTAACTCATATGGTCCGGATGTGACGAAGCTACAAGCTCACACCTGGAATCTGAAGTGCTCTCCAAAATTACGACATTTTATTTGGCAAGCTTTATCGGGCTGTCTCGCGGTCTCATCCAATTTGCGAAGTAGAGGAATTGACTGTGATACACGATGTGCAAGGTGTGGATCGGAAAATGAAACTATCAATCATGTCCTTTTTGAATGTCCTCCGGCATTACAAACATGGGCACTTTTCCAATGTCATCGGTGTTTGCTAATTTTGATCATCTTTTTTGGAGACTTCCTCCAGATAATTCGGATACTAGTTTTCCATGGATTGCGTGGTACATTTGGAAAGCGAGAAATGATAAGGTCTTTTCAAATGTGGACAGATGTCCACAAGAAATATTGAAGCAGGCAGAAACTGAGGCCATAACTTGGGAATCGGCACAGAGTAGTGACCCTGATGTGATAATCCAAAACTTTACCTCTACTCTGGTAACTCCGACATACGAAGGCTGGCGGTGTAATGTTGATGGATCTTGGAAGGAGACCGATAGCTTCTCCAGAATAGGTTGGTCTTGTTTTCAGGAAGGAGTCGAAGGGACTATAATGGGAGCAAGAAATCTGCGAAGAAGCATCTCCCCCCTACATGCAGAATTGGAAGCACTCATATGGGCCATGCATTGTTTGCTTGCAAACCAGAAGACGGAAATAACTTTTGCAACAGACTGTTCCGAGTTGGTGAAGATGGTGTCTACACCCGAGGATTGGCCGGCTTTTCCATTACACCTGGAGGAATTCGTGAAGAGTAAGGAGGCGTTTTCTTTTTTCTCAATCTCACTCATCTCACGCGCGAACAACACAAAGGCAGACAAGCTAGCAAATAGTGCTCGTGTCTACCCAGTGGATATTAATTTTGTAAACTCGGTACCATCGGTTTGGATTTCCGAACCATTCTAGGTATTTAGGCTGTTGACAAAAAAAAAAAAAAAATCTTAATAGAATAGGAGTATGAGTTAGTTAAGTATATATCAATGTAATCTTAATTGTAAACTTTGTTATTATGTGAATTTAAATTACTACAAAACCAATGTATATATTTATGAGTGTTAAAATGGGATAACCCGTCATTTTAATCTGACTCGAATTAGCCTGGTATCTTGCATGTTTTGACAAACCAATCCGCAAAGGACCGCAATTATAAAAACATAACCATAATCCGCCCCATCATATTACCGTATAATATAAATATATACTAATTTTGAATATTTGAAAATTTAGATTGATTATGATAAAAAAATATAATAACATATTCGTTTATCATCTGTGTTAGTATGAAATTATTATTTAAATTCAAATATTTAAATTAAATCTAAATTAATATCCGGTTATTATTTTTGTAAAAAAATATAATAACAACTGGTTTTGTGATTTTTGATAAGTAATCTAACATATATTTAAGGAAATCCAAAATAATCTAAATTAATATCTATATTTTCGGTATTAAATTTAAATATAAAATAAATGCAGTTTTTAATTAATATTGCAACAAACTGAGATAATGTAAAATGGTTTCCAAACAGATTTAAAAAATAAAATATAGAGTGTTTGAATGCAGAGACTAAAAATGTTTTCTTTTTAATAGTATTAATGATCGATGGAAGAAGACTGTCGTTTTAAATGCTATGTTCGGATTGATAGGATGTCTAAACAATTTGACTTTGTTTTTAATAATGATCTTTTTTCTTCCCTTCGCTTTCATCAATCCACAGGAAGACTCTTAGAGCCAACAGTCAACAGTCAACAGTCAACGACAACGTAAGTCTTGCTTCATGTGTTTGGATTTACCAATTTATGCTGCAACTAACGAAGACCAAACCCATTTCTCCTCCTCCGAGATTTGTCAAGAAGAATTCAGACTTTTCTCTGCTGACATGAGCCATTGGGTGATGATCCATCTCTTAGTTTTCATAGTAAAGCTATGTTTCTACTCCTCAAACTCTCAGCAACTCACCTGCCATCCACGTGACCTAGAGGCCTTGCGTGGCTTCATCAACGAGCTCGAGCCGAAACCAGACGATGGTTGGGCCCTCGATTCTTCTTCTGCAGACTGCTGTGAATGAGAGGGGGTCACATGCAAGTCTTCGTCTTCGCTTTGCTTAAACGATCTAAACAACACGGGGAGAGTCACTAAGCTGGAGCTTGTGAAGAAAAGATTGTCGGCAAGTTATCTGATTCTCTAGGGTGGCTGGATCAAATTAGGGTTCTTAATCTCTCCGGTAATTTCATCGTAGAGTCGATCCCTCCCTCGGTTTTCAATCTGGTAAACCTAAAAAACCTAGATTTAAGCTCTAATGCTTTGATTGGCCAAATCCCACAGAGCTTAAATCTTCCTTCGCTTATAAATATGGATCTTTCCTCAAACGAGTTAAATGGTTCGCTTCCGTCGCAAGTTTGCCACAACTCTACCGAGCTTAGGCTTATTAGACTCGAGAAGAACAATTTTTCTGGAGATTTTCTATCCAGGCTCGAGAAATGCTCTATGCTCGAACATCTCTTCCTTGGTGAGAACCATCTCGCTGGTAGTATACATGCGGGAGTGTTTCATCTTCAAAGGTTGAATCTTTTGAGGATTCAAGAGAACAATCTCTCTGGTTCATTGAGTCCTGCACTTGGTAACCTCTCCATTGTTGATCTTGATGTCTCATCGAATAGGTTCTCTGGTGAAATCCCTGACGTGTTCAACAAATTTCCCAAGTTACAGTTTCTTATGGCTCAGGGTAATAGATTCACTGGAGGAATCCCCGGATCTCTATCAAATTGACAGACGTTGAACTTGCTTGACCTTAGAAACAACTCATTGAGCGGTCCTTTACGTCTGAATTGTACATCGATGACTAAGTTGACCTCACTTAGTTTGGGATCCAATCATTTCAATGGCTCTTGGCCCGAGAATTTACCGTCTTGCAAGCACCTGAGGAATGTTAATCTAGCGCGAAACGCTTTCCACGGGCAATTTCCAGAGAGCTTCAAGAATTTCCAAAGCCTCTTTTACCTCTCACTTTCAAATTGCAGCCTTGTGAACATTTCATCCACACGTCATGTTTGGGTGGTTTTCACCCACTCGAGATTAACACTTCAAGACAACAAGGTATACCGACCCGAAGGAATAAGAAAGACCCGAGTTGCAACAAGACGACCTTGCACGATCTACCCCAAAGGCCCCACCTCGGCGATTCTGTCTTAAGAAGGATAAAGCCGAGCCGAGGCCAAAGCAATATCCTCTCTCGACCGAACTAAGACCGTACCGAGACGGATCGGTTCACCCTGAAGAAAGAGGCCAAACCCGTCAGATTACAAATGGGCCGAGAGAAACGTTTACGGGCCGAGCTAAAGGCCTAGATCATCGACTACCCTAGCCTAAGTCGGTGGCCGCATAAAGCGAAAAAGGAAATATTCCTTTTCCTCTCCGAGAATCTAGCTGACATAGACTTGTATAAATAGCATTCATAATCGCTTGTAATACACATCTGAAAACCCTAGCATAAGCTCATGACAACACTACTCTTGTAACAAAACGCTTCCGAACAGCAATAAAACCATCTTTGGATATTTTAATGTGTTTTCGTCTCAGAAACTTCTGTTTCCTCAAAAGTCTTCTACAAAAATTGATTGTGCGAGTTTCGACTCACACAATTTGGCGCCGTCTGTGGGGAATCTGAAGTTTTCTTACTCACGAAAAACATTAGGAGCGAGATCTGAAGAGATGGCCGGAGAGGAGCAGAGAACCGGTAATAGCATGAACAACAATGACGGAAGAACCACCAGAGGAACGGTCAACCTCAGCGGTACTCCCATCGCGACCTCATCATCCTTAGCCGAATTGAAGAATACGCTCACCGCATTACGGAAGAAAGTGGAGGAGCAGGACAAGCTGAACGAAACCTTATCAGAAAGAATTAAGACGCTGACTTCGGAAGGTCGGATCAAAGACTGTCAAACTTAAAACCTCTGCTCATACGTGCTTTCAAGAAAACTAACAAGGCTCAACCTCAAACCAACGGTCCTCGACTTTTCCAAACCTAGGACCACCTCGGCTAATGAAGCATCACCACCATTGCACTCATCTGAAGAGGTGACGAGGCCACTCTTATTTGATCCACCTCAATCGAATCTTAGAACGGAGCAACAAACTCCTGAGCCCGCAAGATCTTGCCTCAGAACAATCGAAACCGCCAATGATGAAGCAAACCGAGGCGAGGCGAAGGAACCAATGCCTCGGTACGTATCATGGAGTTTGTCCTTTGCTCGACTCGAGACCGGAAGGGGCAAGATCCGTAGGAGACGTCATTTGCTCAAGACGGCTCGATCTCAATCCGACCACCCTCCACTTCTCCACACCTGCGATGACCTCGGCAGGAAGGCTCCAATCACCGTATCCGTCTGGAAGGGCGACACCAGCGGTGGCAAAGCCGCTCTCATCCGATCCACTTCGGTCGGATCGCAGAATGAAGCAACGAATTGCCGTGCCCATGGGAAATCACTTCGAAAGAACAACCACCAACGGCGAGACGATCTGAACCAAAAGAACCGGGGCCTCGGCTCGCATCGTAAGCGGCGAACCCGCCTCGGTACAAGAAGGATCACAAGACGCGGAGAATATCCCTAGTCCAAGCCATCTCGGCAACAATTTCATGGAAGGAAATCTTCTCTGGACGGAGCAAATGCAACGTGTCGACGAGCTGAGGAGAATGGACCGAAATCAACGCAACGAGCTGGGAGAAGTAGCATTTTCGTAGGATATCCATGGCTCGGGTCGTTTCGACAGCAATGTAACGTAAGAGGAAGAAAATATTCTCTGGGTGGAGCAAATGCAGCGTGCTGACGAGCTAAGGATATATCAGAGCCGACGCGACGAGTTGGCGAAGATGAGCCAACCCTAGATAGGTGAAACAAGCAAGAACAAAGTATCTCCAACTTAAAACAACGCCTCAAGACGAACCACATGTTCAACAGAGCATCGTGCAATCAGCGTAGCTCCCAAGACCGATTGAATGCCAAAGGAGACACGAGGAACCCCCTTTACGATGAGGATTACCGAGGCGATTGTTCCCAAACAAGAAAGGGTCAGAATACCGCTCTATGACGGATCGACCGATCCTAAAGACCATATAGAGATTTTCCGAATGGCGATGTGCCGAGCCAGGATCGAGGAAGGCAAAGACGATGCGAGATTCTGCCGCCAATTCGCGGAACATTTAAAGGGTGCCGCCCTCGACTGGCTCTCGAATCTTGAGCAAAACTCGATCGACAACTTTTAACAACTGTCCTCTCAGTTCGTAAAGCACTTCGTCGTATTCATAAAGCAAGGAACTGATATTCTCATATTTTACTCATTTTAGCATGCATTTAACTTAGTGTTTTGAGTCTTGTGCATGTGTTTTCGTAGATTTCTTCAGTGTTTTGGTCCAAATTAGAGTCTAGCTAATTTGCATTAGGTCCTAGTGAGTCTTGCATCATTTGGAGTGTTTTCTAGGTACTTGGAGACATTTTGGGGATGATTGGAGTTATGGAGCAAAGGAAAATACAGAGTTCACCCGAGGTATCTGAAAGATTGGGCCGGACGAAGGGTCTCCATTCGGATTCAGCTTCTGAGGTCTTCATGAAATCATAGACAATTGAGTTAGCCGTCGTTTGGAGGTGGTTTCAAGTCGTTCTGAGCAGTGGTTCGAAAGATACAAGAGATTTAGCAAGGACATGTCTGTCTGGCGCACAAACGACCCACCAGAGAGAACACCGGACGGTCACACCGGCCGACCTCCGCTAGGTATTGAAGCTCACATCCTGCCAGAAGAAATACCGAACGGCCACACCGGCCGACCTCAGCCCGGTATGAGATGCGCGCGAACCAGTTTGACCATAGTTGACCCAGTTTGACCAGAGTTGACACAGTTTGACTAGAGTTGACCTAGTTTGAACCCTTTGACTATTTAAACTTTTTAGACATAATTTTTGAGCAAGATTTCTTCTTTTTGAGCAAGTTGGGCTCGACCCAAACTCTTTTTTTTTAGGGATTTTGATTGTTCTTCATGCAAATGCCACTCTAGAGAAGATTTCTTCACCCTTATCTTTTATTTATGCATCTTCTTTATCTTTATGTCTTTTGTTTTGTTCTTCACCATGTTTAGACCTTAGACTTTTGTTGGATCATGGGTAATGCTAGATTATGTTGATTTGATGGTTAGATGATGATGATTTAGGTTGATCATTGCTAGATCCTTCACATAGGTTGAGATTTATGCTAGATTGGGATTGAAAAATTAAAATCTAGAACTAAGGAATTTCACGCATGAAAGGTGTTCGATGAAATATTTGAACCAAACTTTTGTGAGCTTTTCATACCTAACCAATGAGAGTTGATGTTTAGGGTGTGATGCAGCGAGATATTTGGAAATATTACAAATATCTTTATTGTTATCTTTTATTTAATTAATTAATATTATTCTAGATTTTATAGGTTTTAGGGTTTTGGAATTTATTATAAATAGCCTCTTAGGCCTATGCTTGTATTCAGTTTTTGATGATTTAATAAAAAAAATGAGATTTCCTAAAGAGTTTTTGAGAAAGCACTGAGAAGAGTATTCTCAAACTCTAGTTTTCCAAGTATTCTTAGAATCAACGGATCTCTAGTTCTATCCCTAGAAGCTTCCGCTCCATCATTTGGTATCAGGGCTAGGTTCTTTGATTTCTTAATCAGAGACCGATTTTGGATGTCATGGTGAGTGACAACATATATACTTTCGAGGACGAAAGTCCTTTTGTCGAGAGAGAATACCATGAGATGTACAAAGAAATCTATGGTGGTCCGATCTACGACACCTATGAAGACGACGAGATCTACCGAAGGATCTACGGTGATCCAATCTACGACATCTATGAAGATGATGTCCTAGTTATCGATCATGTCGAATTCATATTCGAAGAAGACACTTTTGCAATTTTGATTCGTGCTGATTCGGTATGTGAAAGTTCCGTCCAAGATCCGGTTTGTGCACAAACAAGATATCATCAACAAGAAGAAACCAAACCGATATGGAAAAACCGATTGAAAATTCAAGGACGAATCTTTCTTGGCCGGCGAGACCTGATGCAGTGCAGATTGAAGATTCGAGGACGAATCTTTCTTGGCCAGCGAGACCTGACACAGCGAGATATTTAGAAATATTACAAATATCTTTATTATTATCTTTTATTTAATTAATTAATATTATTCTAGATTTTATAGGTTTTATGGTTTTGGAATTTATTATAAATAGCATCTTGGGCCTATGCTTGTATTCAATTTTTGATGAATTTATAAAAAAGGAGATTTCCTAAAGAGCTTTTGATAAAGCACTGAGAAGAGTATTCTCAAACTCTAGTTTTCCGGGTATTCTTAAAATCAACGGATCTCTAAGTCTATCCCTAGAAGCTTCCGCTTCATCATTTAATGATGTAGTAATATATTTGAAAATATTCTAAATATCTTTATTAATTATTTTATTATTTAGACTATTTACTTTTATTTTTTTAGGGTTTTTTTTAGTATTTTGGATTTATTATAAATAAACCGTTTAGGCCTATAGTTGTATTCAGTTTTTGATTGATTAATAAAATTGAGCTTTTGTCTCTTTGTTCCTTGTTTTCGGTAGATCTAGAGAGATCTCAACGAATCTAAGAAGGCTTGATTTATTCGGGTATTCTCAGACTAAACGAATAATCTTGCGATTATCCTAGTTTTCCGGGTATTCTCAGAATCAACGGATTATTATTCTATATTTTAAAGCTTCCGCTACATCATGGTGATTAATGAACTAAATGGACATGTAATTAATGCTCATTGATTATCCAATTAGCAAATGAGAGTTTCTAAAAGGGTGATTAATGAAGTGGTGCTTGAACCAAGTCTTTTGCTAGCTTTGCATGCTTAGCCAACGAGAGTTGATGATTAGGGGTGTTTAGTGAATAATTTGGACTTGTTTGTCATGCTCATAGCTTAATGAATTGATTTGTACCATGAAAATGGATTAGTCATAAGTTAGAGTTCCATGTTCTAGGATAGTGTTTAATGTTTCCAAATGACATTGTTTGATTGTTAATCATTTCTTTGATAGCTTAATCCATGATCCAACGCCTTTATCTTGTTTTACTTTCTTGCACTTTTTAGATTAGATAAAAACAAAAACCCAAACACATTTGCTCTAGCTTAAGAAGTTTCATGCATTCCTAGTGTATTAATCTTAACCCCTATGGATTGACACCTCTTATGCTACATAAGCATCTAGAGAATTGAGTCTAGACAAGACACACTAAATGCTTTCTATCAGGAACCTCCGATGCCGATCTATGGGCCCTGACTCAAGGAACAGTAGAGTCATCGCGAGACTTCATAGAACGATTCAAAGCAACAACCTCGAAAGCAGGGGATGTGAGCGATCAAGTCGCAATCAACGCGTTAAAAAGAATACTATGCCACAAATCGGATTTCAGAAGGGAACTCATACTGAGAGCACCGCCGATGCTCCATGATGCCCTGCACCGAGCTTCAGATTTTATCTCTGAGGAGGAAAAACCGGGAGATGCTCCACCCCGAAACAAGGCCAACGATCAACCGAGAACGCATCCTAGTGAACACGACGCGATTTACCATGAAGCAGTTATCCGTCATCCGAGAAAGATCCCATTTTACTACGGAACGATAGACCCCGAAGCCTACATAACGGCTTTCCCTATGGCAATAATTCGAGCCGATCCCGAAGGAAGCATGAGTGAAGATGGATTTAGCTTTTGGTTCGCGAAACACCTGAAGGGGGCCGCCCTCGATTGGTTCTCAAAACTTGATCGGAACTTCATCCACAATTTTCAACAATTGTCTGCCGCACTCGTAAGGCGTTTTTCTGCGTTCACAAAACGAGGAGCCTACAACGCTGATTTTTGGACCCTAAGTCAAAGCCCAACGGAGTCGCTACAGAACATTATAGGGCGTTTCAAAACGGCACTTGCGAAAGAAGAAGGCGTGAGTGACCGAGTTGCACTTAACACACTAAAATGGGCGATGTGGCACAGATCAGAATTCCGAAGAGAAATCACACTCAAAAAGCCCTTGACAGTCCAGGACGCCCTGCACCGAGCTTTGGATTTCATTTCCAAGGAGGAAAAGATAAGAGGCTCTCCATCCCGAGACCAGATCAAAAATCAACCAAGAAGCTCCAAGCGTAAGAGGCTCACTTCGACCTTGGAGGAAAAACTCGAAGGAATCCCTAGGCTGTCCCGGTTCAAAAATGCAATAGAAGAGAACCGTCCTTCAATTCGGCGAGCTGGACAAGACGACGCAGCAAGAGGAACAATCCGACCACGCTCTCTCAAGAACGTCACTCTCCATCAATATGACCAAGACCGCGGACAACAAGGAGCCGGCACATTGCACATCTCGAGTCCATAACAGAGGCACACCCCTCTCGCCACCCCGCCAAAATGACTTGCCAAAGACAGCGAATATGTCATACATCGACTCCTTCAGGTGCCATGATACCATGGACTCCTACTGCGAATCTTATTCAACCTTCGAGCCCACCCCTTCCATGTCCGCACCACAACGCTGGTACCCGAATAAGATAGGCACATAGAAACTCGAAGAATTTTTTCAATTAGTTCGCAGCCTACCCGACGAGGTCACGTTCGCCAAAGCATTTCCGGAATACGAACTCGGACGTTTCTTCCGCGACAACACCGAATCCACATCAGAAATAGAGGATCTTTTCACTTATGCAAGACGCAGAAGACCAATCGAGATACTTTACAAGACTCGGGAACAAGGGCAATTTCTCATCTCGTGCAACATCCAAGGCGTTGATTTCACTAACGTCATGTGAGACTCCAGAGCTTGCCTCATCATCATCTCCAGATCAACTTCCGAACGCCTCAGCATCAAGCATATCCAACCAACCCGAACGAGAATCAGCATAACCAATCAGTCTCGTACAACACCAAAAGGGATTGTGCGTGACGTACCTGTAAGAATCGGAGTCTACATCGCAAACCCTAAAACCAAAGTAAAATCTAAACCTAGTCATCATTCGCTTCATAGCACACTGGTCTTTAACATCTCGATATATAGTACTAAGCAGGTCGTCTCAGAACACGCCACTTCGTATGAGATTCGAAATACGTTCTGAAGCTTTATTTTTCCTACTCTAAACGGCTCGGAAAACAATCCCTACGAAAACAATTACACCTCGTTCCTATTAACTAATCATTTAAAACCTCGGCAAAAATAAGAACACAATACGGATTAAAACTCCACACCATATCATTAGATAAAGCCGTCCATGCACATGTTCAAAATAGTACATTCAAGACAAACCGAAAGAAAAAAAGACTTTGTAGAACCTTACAACCAAAAGGAAAAAAGAACTATTCAACTCGGTTCGCCTCTACACCACCCCCGGGGGTAGGTTCGGTAGAACCCGAGCACGCTCGTCAGTCCTAATGGGCTCGATCACGACAGCCCCAGCCGCAGCAGGATCAGTCGGCTCGGTGTCATGCAAAGAGTCCTCTGAAGCCTCCGAGATCGGAGAAAGCTTAAGCTCGTCTCTTAAGCAAGTTTCGATCATGTCGAACTCTTCGTCAACGCCAATCAGCTCGGCTTTCCAAGAGTTCAGCTTATCCACCTCGTCGTCGAGGGATGTGACTTTTCCCTTTTGGATATCGTCGATGAGTTGCATATTACAATTAACCTTTGCTAACTCAAACTCTTTGCCCTTAGCATCCTTCAACTTCTCGACGCTCTCCCTCGCCTTAGAAATTTGATCCTCGAACTTACGAGCCGATTCACGCCTGGCATCCCTCTGAGCCTTTTTGATATCGGCAGCATGCAAGGCATCCTTCTCCTCGATCTGCCGCTTCATGGAAGCTGTTGATTCTCAATTCGGGTCGCGAGGTCCGCGGATTTTGCAGCCTCTTCTTTAAGAGCAGTTTTCTCCCTTTAAAGATCCATGATTTTGGTCGAAAACGTGGTCAATTTCTTTTCCACCTCGTAAGTTTGCTCTTCTCCGACGAAGCATCTCTCCTCGCCTCGTCAACTCGGCGTTTGTTACGACGAACCTCATATTCATAAGTAGCCGCCATCTTGTTGATAGAAGCAATAAACTGCAAGACAAAGAGATAATCAGCAAAATCCAAAACGTTCACATTTATCGCAAAGAATCAAATCCCACCTTGGTGCCACGTAGCGACATATTCCCATACGTTTTCCCTTCAGAAAGCTTAGCTAGAGAAGGGAGATTGGTGTCGGGCCCATTGATTTCCGAGAAAAGGGCAGCCGACACAGCAGGATCGACAATTATCGCCTCAGCAACAGAGCGAGCGGTGCATTGTTTCTTCTCAACGGTATTTCCCTGATCTCTTTGGGACGAGGAACGTTTTCGACTCGGCTCGTTCCCGCACCCCGCTGAAGTTGGAGGAGGCTCAGAAGTCTAGGGAAGGGCCAGTACAACTCTCCCCTCGCTAGAAGAAACGGGAGGATCAGAAGGATTAGTATACCCTTTTGCAGTATCATCAACATTCACTGCGGCAGTAGCAGCGCCCGGGATCGTCACCTCGGTAGAAACCATGCCATGGGTCTTCGCCTCAATGACAGGGGGCGTTCAGCTCGGCAACTCATCTTGCCGCCTCCTCCGCCTCAGCAGCCTTCCTTTCTGCCTCCTTCGCTTCGAGCTCTTTCTTCGCACGAATCGACAATCTCGCCATACTCGTCAAGGTACCTTTGACTGGTAGGGGTTGTGGGTTCGTTGAAATATAGTCGCAAATAGCCTGAGCCCTCTTCACTCTCTCAAACAAGAAATCCTTTCTCCAATCAACTTTTTCGGAAGCTAAAATCGTCCACACCTCGGATAGATCCTTTGGACACGGTGGAGGCGCGCTATGAACTACAAAAACAAAAGCACAAAGTTAATTAAAAGTATCAGGCAATACGTCCAGCCGCGAATATGCGGAGTAACTACTTGGAGGCAAGCCCGATCCATGGAGGCCTCGGAAATCCGAACAAAGAAGTAGCGGCTCTCTCAGACGTCTTTACTCGGGAAACCTCCGACGATTCTGAAATCAACCTTATTGGAGATATAGACCTTCTCCGAGTTAGGGACTCTTCGGCAATGGACTTCTCGTAGGAAAGAGTAGAACCGAGAAGAGTTTTTTCCTTTTTCTTCGGACGTTTGGACTCCGGCTTGCTTGAAGGACCTGCCTCTTGACCCGATATCGTTCGCTCTAAGCCCTCCGCGAATTCGAGTAGATCTGCTGATAAACCCACCTCGGGAGAGTGTATCTCCTCGGGTAGCCTGCTCACATTGGGGTTGGAAGATGTAGTCAGAGGGAGGACCGCCTCGAGAGATTTGTTCACCCCGTCACCATTCACGGAGTCACAGCCAAGCCGCACAGGAGAATTTCTTGAACCAGCCGAACCATTCAAATTAGTAGGACCAGACATCATACTTTGGGATGATTGATTGAGTTCGGATCGACGAAGATGAATCCGAAAATATGATGATAGATCGAAAAATTCAAAGGCTCGCCGCGATTCAGATCGGATAAACTAAACAGTGCGGTGGTGAATCAGAAAACCCTAACCGGAAAATAAATGAAAGAGGGGA
This sequence comes from Eutrema heterophyllum, assembly GCA_002933915.1. Taxonomy (NCBI): domain Eukaryota; kingdom Viridiplantae; phylum Streptophyta; class Magnoliopsida; order Brassicales; family Brassicaceae; genus Eutrema; species Eutrema heterophyllum. The sequence continues at coordinate 20,251 of PKMM01029200.1, read as the reverse complement.
AAAGAAGAGAGAGGAGAGAGCTACCTGTTTTTCGGGAGTGGCAAATACGAAGAATAAAATGAATGAGGAGGACATCTCGCTATTTATAAGCAACTCGGCGCGTGGGTGCGCGTGACCTCGGGAACGAACGGAAACGCTTGCGATTCCCGAGGTGTTTAAGGCAAAACACATGAACAAGTGTACAAAATGAACGAGCATAAGAAACCCGAGAGAAAATATGTATATCCCGAGATATACCGAGGCAAAGGAGCTGTTTGAAATTTTGTTATCTACACCACAGTCAAGAAACGGCTCGGCACCAACAAAGAAACCCTTCGTCTCGCCTCGATAGTAAACACTAGCAATCAGCTCGGCGTTACCTCAGTATGATGGTTAATCTCGATACCAATGAAGCTTCACCTCGTCACAATCACTCTTGAATCTGACGAGCTGGAGGGCAAACTGTTTGGGTCGGTTTTCACCCACTCGAGATAAACACTTCAAGACAACAAGGTATACCGACCCGAAGTAATAAGAAAGACCCGAGCCGCAACAAGACGACCTTGCACGATCTGCCCCAAAGGCCCCACCTCGGCGATTCTATCTTAAGAAGGATAAAGCCAACCCGAGGCGGAAGCAATATCCTCTCTCGACCAAATTGAGACCGTACCGAGACGGATCGGTTCACCCTGAAGAGAGAGGCCAAACCCGTCATATTACAAATGGGCCAAGAGATAAGTTTACGGGCCGAGCTAAAGGCCTAGATCATCGACTACCCTAGCCTAAGTCGGTGGCCGGATAAAGCAAAAAAAAGAAATATTCCTTTTCCTCTCCGAGATTCTCGCTGACATAGACTTGAATAAATAGCATTCATAATCGCTTGTAATACACATCTGAAAACCCTAGCATAAGCTCATAGCAACACTACTCTTGTAACAAAACGCTTCCGAACAGCAATAAAACCATATTTGGATCTCTTACTGTGTTTTCGTCCCAGAAACTTCTGTTCCCTTAAAAATCTTCTACAAAAATCGATTGTGCGAGTTTCGACTCACACACTTCACATCCTTCAGCACTGCAACAACCTGACGGCTTTGTTTCTCACTATGAATTTCCATGGAGAGGTGTTGTATGATGACCCAGTCTTCGTTTCAAGAAGCTCAAGGTTCTTGTTATTGGAAATTCCATGAATACCGGTCCAATACCAAGCTGGTTGATCAAGAGTACCAACCTAGAGTTGTTGGATCTCTCATGGAACCATTTAACTTGAGCAATCCCGAATTGGATCGGTGGTTTCACCAATCTCTTCTACTTGGATTTGTCAAGAAACTCTTTCACAGGAAAGATCCCAAAAAGCCTAACAAGGTTGTAAACCTCTTAAACAGAGATGTCTCATTCAACGAACCATCTCCAAATTTCCCACTCTTCTATAGGAGGGGTGTAAATGTAAGTGCAAGACCTTTGCAATACAAACATATTTTCGGGTTACCACCAACTCTTGAACTCAGCCAAAACAATCTCTCTGAGCCCATTTGGGAGGAGTTTGGAAATCTGAAGAAACTCAATGTCTTTAATCTGAAAGACAACATATATATTATCGGGATCAATCCGTAGCACGCTTTCGAGAATGTCAAGCTTGGAGATTTTTGATCTGTCTAATAACCGCATTTCTGGATCAATCCCGTCATCCTTGCAGAATCTAACATTCCTCTCCAAGTTTAGTGTTGCTAACAATAGCCTTTCAGGGAGAATCCCTTCTGGTGGTCAGTTTCAAACATTCTCTTGCTCGAGCTTCGAGGGCAACCATCTTTGCGGTGAGTACTGCCTTCAATGTCCTGAAGATACACAAGATGACAAACAATCAAGAGCCAGTGGAACAATCAAGAGCCAGTGGTAGTGACAATGACTTTCTCTTAGATTTTAATTTAGTGTGGTTCTTGGGTTTTGTTTATCTTTGGTTTTTGTTTCTTTGGTCACCTGTTCTACTTTTAAGCTTAACGACATCAAGGTTCATTTGTTATCTTTTTCTTTCTATCAATCTATTTTCTCAGGCCAATGTGTTTTTTCTTTATTACTTACATGTTTGAAGCGATCAAACATGATCCTATTACAAAGTAAAAAAAAAAAACAAGAATTATTGAATCCACTTAACGAAGCTAGTGAAGAAATTTGGAGACCAAAAAAAAAGTGATTGATAATGCAACTTGTGTGATATGTCTAATCTTATTATATAAAGCTAAACTAGATTATAACCCGTGTGTCCGCACGTTGAAATTTTTTTTTTTTTTTTTATGAAACTTTGTAATATAATTTGTGTTTATTTTTGTGTTTAGATATAATTTGTTTTTGTATAATTAATTTTTGTAATATGAGACACATATTTATTTTGTGTTTAGATACGTATTTATTTTGTAGATTTTTTTGTTTGTTTATGAAACTTTGTAATATAATTTATCATTTTTATAATCGAATAAACTGTTTTACTCTCTTCATTTGTCCAGGCGGTGAAATATCAGCTTCCTTCGTTGTTGGTCTCCACCTGCAACTCAAAATAACATATACTGATATTTCAAACATACGTATAACAAAAAACAACATTCATGAACAACGATTGGAGTCTGAGTTTTTAAGTTTTGAAATTAGTAGTACCTTCAATTCACATGGAACCGCAATTCATATTTGGATGAATTGAGACTTGAAACAGGCTGCAACATATAACAAAACCATTAGAATCTATTATTAAAATAGTAATATTCGTTTGAAAGAGTAATCGATCTTGAATGGAATTTGTAGTGTGAGATTGGCCAAGAGAATTTGCAATATTTATAGGAGAAGAAGACTAAATTATAGAGTTTGCGATATTTTAGTTTTGAATATAATAATTGATCATAATCACCAACAAAATCTTTCCAATAGTTGAAAATCTTCCTAAAATTAAGATATTGATAGAGATTTGTGACTAATTAGATTAGTTAATAAGATATTTAGGAACGAAAATTTATTGATTTATTGATAAGTTCCAAAAAAAAATATTTAAAGATTTGCATCTATCTAAGTTACAAAGAATTTAATTCAGATATCTTTTAATTTTTAAAAGATAATAATTTGGATTTCAAGTTTTAGAAAGAATTTAATTCGTATTTCTAAATCGTAACAAATCGTGTGAAAAAAATTTTATTTATAATTTTTGCTTGATGATCAAATCGTTTAGGTAAGCTAATCATCATAGCTTCATCTATGGCTACTAATTATATGTGGAATTTTTTGGAGAATATTTCATTTATAAATAATTTATTTGTTGATCACATTTTCCATATATATATTTTTTTAACATTTTGGGATTCATTTATTTTGCAAAAATTTCCATAATCGATTTCAATTAGCTTAACTAATACCACTTCCAGGGTAAGATATGCAAAGTTTGTTTGAGATTTAACAAAAATATGTTTAATTTTTTATTTTGTATACTCTAAATAAAGAAAATAGGTAAATTAAAATTTGAATTTTCGGAATTATTTTTAAATCTAAATTAAAATATTTTTTTTATTAATATTGTACTATATGGACTTGTTCGGCAACTAGTAGTTATCCACAAAAAGAATAGCCAAATTTTGTAATATAATTTGTTTTGTTTTTTGTATTTAGATATAATTTTTCTAATAAGTGACAAAGATTTATTTTTATTTTTAGATTTAATTTGTTTTTGTAGATTTAATTTTTTCTAGTATTAAATATGACCTTGATTATATAAACATAATTCTAACCCGCCCGTTCATATTAATCTGAAAATGACCGCGATTATAAAAACATAATTCTAACCCGCCGGTTCATATTACCGTACAATATAAATATTTACTAATTTCAAATATTTAAAATTTTAGGCTGATTGATTATAATAAAAATATACAATAACATATCGTTTATCATCTCCGTCATTATGAAAATATTATTTAAATTTGAATATTTAAATTAAATCTAAATTAATATTCGGTTTATTATTATATATAAATTTTTTTTGTCAACAGAAAGACACCTAGAACGGTTCGGAGATCCAAACCGGTGGCATCGAATTTTCATACGAAATATCAGAAGGGTAGACTCGAGCACTTTGTGCTAGTTTGTCCGCCACTGTATTTTTTGCCTGTGGGATGAGAGAGAGATAGATAAAAAAGAAAAAACCTCATTACTTCTCTCAAATTCTTTCAGATGTAGAGAGAAAGCAGGCCATTTCTCTGGTGTCGACACCATCTTCACCAGCTCGGAACAATATGTTGCAAACTTTATCGTCGTCTTTTGTGTAGCAATCATACAATGCATTGCCCAAATAAGTGCTTTCTATCTCTGCGTGTAAAGGCGATAAACTTTTTCGAAAATTCCTTGCTCCTAATAGCGTTCCTTCACCCCCTTCTTGGATATAATGACAACCTAGTCCCGAGAAAGCATTAGTCACCTTCCAAGAACCATCTACAAAACACCAAGAGCCTTTAAATTCCGGATAAGTCCCGGTGGAAATTGTATTATGGGGATTCACATTTTGATCGATAGATTGTGCTGAATTCCATATAGTTGCCTCAGACTCCGCAATCTTTAGGATCTCATGCGGTGTTATATCCACATTTGAGAAAACCTTATCATTTCTTGCTTTCCAAATATACCATATTAACCAAGGAAAGATCCGAGACTGAGCATTTTGTGGTATTCGCTAGAAAAGCTAATCAAAGTTCGAGTAAACCGATGAAGTTGGGAATCCTTCTAGAGGTGAAGGTATTGGTGTGATAGCCCAAGTTTGTAGAGCCGGAGGACACTCAAACAGGGCATGATTGATTGTTTCCCCTTCTATTCCGCAACGCGCACACTGTGTGTCATAATTAATTCCTCTGGTTTGCAGATTTTCCGAAACCGAGAGACATCCTGATATGGCTTGCCAAATAAAATGTCGTAATTTCGGCGGACATTTTAGCTTCCATACATGTGCCTGTAATTTAGTTACATCGGGGCCATAATATTGGAGTTGCTCACCCGATGGGAATTCATGTTCTATACGATAGCCTGATTTAACCGTGTATCTCCCCGTTTTTGTAAAGTGTCATCCTAAAATATCCGGCCTATAATTGCTACTTATTTGCATGCTCCAATCTCAATATGACAATCATTCTCAATATGTTTAGTACGCTGACGAAGAACAGGATTAGCAACAAGTTGCAATGCCGATTGACTATCACAATGTAAAGGAACCGACTGAGTTTGAGTCACGCCGAAGAACTGCAGTAGCCCACGTAACCATTTAAGTTCTCAATATGTTTCTTTTTCACGGATTATAAAATATATATCTATACTAAATGAAATGAGTTGTTTGAGGCTCCTTAAGCTATCCACATCAGCATTTTAATCTTCACCTAGAAGCTGCCACGTCAGCTAATTTTACACTCAAAGTAATAAACTCAATTTCGAAGCTTTCTAATTTTCGTTTGTTAAAGAAACTTTTTAATTTGTTTTAGATTCACGCCTCTTCATCTGTCTTTCTATTTGTCAGGTTACACACTTCCTTTCGTCTTCCAAATCCCAGTGTCCACCATTGAGTGAATTAAAATCAGATTTATTCATATGCTAATCTAAGCTAACAAATTTTTTCTTCCAAATGTCGCCACTTCCCCAACGCCTTTCCAGACCGAAGTGCAGAGAGGTTTGTATTATTTTCAGTTTTAAGCTTCGTTTAGATGTAGGGATAAAGATGCATTGAATGGGTTTTTCTTTGTAGATTTTTATCACTTCGATAATGACGATTTGGCTTATCTGTTCGCTTAATTCTCCACTTCTAATTTTACACAGCTTGTGATGGGTATAGATTCGTAATTTTTTGTTCATAAAAAGGATGGTTACTAAAGTACAGAGATGACGATTTTCATAAGTTAAGATTGTTGTGCTTGCTAACGGATGAATCTCCTGGGCGATGAAATTTCTTTCTCCAGGTTTCATATGGTTCGGCGTAGACAGCGTGGTCCCGACAGATGACCACGCTAGAATGGAAAACTCGCGGAATCATGCATGACATAAACATGATCGATGGTTAGATTCGAGCTGGTTAATTTTTTTTGGTTAAAGAAACTTTTTAATTTGTTTGAGACCCACCCCTCTTCGTCTCGCTTTCTATTTGTCATGGTTTACATATTTCGTTTCGTCTTCCGAATACGATTCCTAAGCACTCACTTAGTGGAGTTATATGTTACCTTTGTTGTTATCTCATATTAACCTCTGTCCCGTGCTAAAAGAGGAGCGCATCGCCCAATCATGAATCTCCATGAAAGGAGCCTAAGTGTTCTGGCATGCCCTTATGTAGATGAGGTGATAATTGGTACTCCATGGCAAGTGTCTAGATATACGGTGAGCTTCTCTGCACTTTGCTTAATAATATTACCCAAATGGCTTTCATGAAAAGCTATTTTGACATGATTGAATTTTCCAGATCACATCATCTGACATTTCATTGGTGTTTCATGGGACATAAGCTGAAAGCAATGATTTTCAAATGGTAAAACGAGATTCCGATATGCGTAGCAAGGGCATATTCCAAATTCTAGAAATCCCTCTTGATAATCAAGAGGATTGTAGCGAACCAGAGAAAGCTTATGCTTCTGAAGCTAACAGGTGAAGTGGGTTATTTTAAAATCTCTTTAATTTCGAGGCTGCCTCTTCCTCATCTTGGATAGAAAATTCACATTGCTCTTCTCTATATTGTTGTCAAGTCTGTTTTGGTTAACTCGGACACAACCACCTCACATTCAGTTCATGTAACTCTGCGCTGCAACAGAAAGTCTTTTCAATTATGGACATGTTCTTCTGTTATCAATCCCTGGAATATTGTTTTCAGAATTGAGTGCAAGTGTTGTTCATGTGGAGCAAGAACGCAGTCACCAAGTGAATGGGAACGACATACAGTCTGCAGAGCCAAAAAGTGGAAGTACAATGTAAAAGTGAAAGAGACAATGGGTACACCTGCCCTCAATTCTGAATTGGCTTATACTATACTCTTATTAAGGTATCCCTTATATGAATTAGATTTTAATTGCTCCAACTGAGTATTAGTTGTTTTTGGGAAACTTTGTGTTTGAGATGTTAGGCTAAGATATGATGTCATGATTTTCTATTCCAAATTCAACAAAAAATGTACCCCAACCTTCTGACAAATAATCTACTATTGACAAGATAGAAAAGAGAATCAATTCAGGTTAAGGGAGTTCTCAAAAACATTAATTAGACTTCAAATCGTGTATATACACATTTATGCATATCTCAAGATCGAATTATCCATTCACTCTTGCAACGAACAGTTAAGAATTAGTTTAAGGAAGAAGAACAATGAACAAATAAAAAAGAGCACATTTGCAAAACAAATAAGAAATAAGCAAATGCAAATATTAGTTAATGCATATAATATTTTTAAACTATTTCTCTCCCAACAATATAAGAAAAAAATGAAAAGAATAAAATAAAAATTTGTAATACATGTCTGCATGTAGCACGGAACCCCATTCAGTAATATTTTACATTAAAACAACATTAAACACACAAATACGTTCCTTTACAAGTAAAAATATTAGCAATAAATTTCCAAAACAAAAGCACCGGTATATTAACACAAATTATNTATCATCTAAACAAATTAATAAACTATAGTACTATAAATTGACATGAAAATTGATCGATCAAATAATATCTAACCTACCATATTAAAAATAAATATATAAACTAAAACGTAACTTTTAAGAAAATAGATGCCAACAAAAATGACGATCCACATCTTCCATTAGATAAGATAATTAGAAACATCAAAAGAGCATATGTCTTCACTCCTAAAAATTAATGACCAATTAGTAAGGCAAATTAATCTGGACATTATGGAGTGAAAAAGGCTACCACTACCACCATTCTTCTATTTAAACACATTTGCAAGTGTCAAATCTCAAAAACACATCCCATGTTACAGTAATCAACAAAAGAAACCTACAATGGATCCAAACAAAAAGAAATCAGCCGCATTGAAGCACTCCCACAAGATCTTCTTGGAGTCATTATAATCAAAATTGGTGCTAACTCAGCGGTTGATTTCCATAATTGCTACAAAGAAATAGCTAAATATAATAATCTACATTGAAACTAAGTATGTAACTTATGATGGAATTGTAATGGTGTCAAAACAATACAATATATAACTGTAATTAGAATCACATAATAGTCACACAACATATTAGCACAGAAAAGGAAATAATAGTATTTGAACATATGTTAACAACATATTTAACAGAAAACCAATGTTATATAAAAAACTAATACGGAGAAAAGTCAAAACACATGCATGTTAACACAATGTAACTATAAACATTAATCGATTTTTAAACTAAAAATTGAAATTTGATAAAAAAAAAATTTCAAAAAAATATATGAAAACCAAATATCTAAAACACTAATGGCAAACAACTCCGCGCATCGCGCGGAGGTCAATCCCTAGTACTATATGAAAGCAAGAGCTTGAGGCTCCTTAGGCTATCCAATGAAAAAAATTGTTCTAAAAAAAGGCCACGTGGCATCTATCAATCGTGGGCATCTATCAATCGTAAGTTAATTAGAAGGGAAAATTAACAAATTAAAAAATAAACCCCATAAAGAATCAGCCAATCGGAATTCATCTCTTCTCTCGCTACAAGATCGATCCCTCTTCCCCAACTACTCTTTGTAACGGCCGGCGGTCGATCTTCCTCGAAAAACATTGTATGTGACCTGACGCTTTAAATTAGGTCATAGTGCCTCCATCAAAACACCAATTACTCTTTCTTCCTCTTTCCTTCTTGAAATCTCATACTGGATTGAAATAAGACGGCCTTTCGCTCTGCCGCTGATCTGAAAGGTTATGTATCACAATTCGTTTCCAGTTTTCAATCTAACCTTCTTCTCCGATCCGTTTTCAGGAATTCTGATATTTGTCTTTCAATAGGAAAATCAAAAATAACTAATCTCAACGAAAAGATGATGAACAACTTCAAAAATTCCAATGGAGAACGAACCAGCTTACCCCCAAATTCTGAAAATCACGTCATAGAAAGCCATATCATCACGCTGACTAATCGCATGTCATCGCGCACAGGTTAGTGGTACTGATTGCACTCCTTCAATGTTCTGACTAAACTTACATTCTTTGTATTTGAGACTTTATTAGTCGTAGTGGTATCTTCTTCAACTGGGGTTTTACAGATGTTTCGCAAGTATCTATGATTGAAACATTGTGTTTTGATCACAAAGAGTTTGATTATCTTACTTTTTTACTTAAAACGTATATGGTTAGAAAATATGTGAACTTCTATTTTGAAGCTTCCACGCTTTATTTTCTTATCTCTCATCCAGGCTATTGTGAAAAACAAAAATTAAAATAATGGTGGGACACCTATAACTTATATAACTTACTGGAGTAATAGAAGTCTTAAAACAAGTATTATGTCATATGTTACCAAACCACTATGCTTTATGGCCTCTCTTTAAACTCAATACAGATTTATAGTATGAAGTCTGAAGATATGTAGCTGAGTAGATATTGCCATTTTTACAGATGAATATTTGTTATTTTACAGATGTGAGAAGCTGTAAATGACGTGGCTACTACTCCCCCACGGCGATTTTAGACAAGGTTCATTACCTCTTTTCTGTTTCTTTAAATAAAAGACACGGATCATTGTCTTTTTAGTCATTGTCTTCGTGCTCCTTATTACCAACCTAATTTCGCTACTCTTGCATTGTTTCTTTGTTTCTTATCTTCTATAGTGTTCCATTAACTATCCTTAGAATCATGTTATCGAAGTTAAACTTACTCTTAATATGCAAGTTTGTACTTTGAAACCTCATCAATTGATTATGGAAAATTCCAATCCTCCATCAATCAAATCATTATAGGTTCATCGTTTTTCGTTGTAAGTTTGAGTTTGTTTAGCTCATTGCCTATATATTCGTTTTTATTGGATGACTTGTTGTTGTCTTATTTGTTGGTTTCAACTTGCCTTCATGTGTAAATATGTTGGTCCTCTTTTTTTTTCCTCACATGAATTCATGGCTTTCATTGAAAATCTCAAACCGTAACGGATTTAACAGAAATTTAATGTTTTAAACACCTGAAAATTAGGAGAAATAAAAAGAGGCAAAAACAAGGATTTCAAGTTATGTTCATATAAAATTAACAAAATTTAGTAAAGGGATTACTGCAAAAAAAAACTCTCAGCTAAAAAAATTACAAATCAATCAATAACCTTTATTTATTTTTGCAAAAATAACCTTCACCTCAAAAAATTGCAAGTCAATCCCCCAACAAAATTTTGTAAAATGGAGATTCGAACCCTTCACCTAGAGGATAAATCACATGCACCATGCCAATTATGCCAACGAAATTAATTGTAAAACTTCAAACATATATACATTTATAAATACCCGAAAAACCTCGAAAACCCCGAAAATCCCAAAAAACCCAAAAACCCAAAAAACCTGAAAAGCCCGACCACAAAGTTATTAAACAGAAGCAAAATTCCCGAATCAAATCAAAATTCCCGAACCAAAGTAAAATTCCCGAACCCGAACCGAAAAACTCTGGAAACCGAAAAACCCAAATTTTGGAGTTTTCAGGTTTTTCGGTTCGGGTCCGGTTCAGTTATGGAAAACCCGAAAACCCCAAAATACCCAAAAACCCAGACCACAAAATTCCCAAACCGAATAAAAATTTTACGAACCGAAGCAAAATTCCTAAATCGAACCCGAACCGAAAAACCCGAAAAACCTCAAAAACCCTAAAAACCCGAAAAAACCAGAAAAACCAAAAAAAAACTTCAAACATAGAGTTTTAAGGGGTTTTTGGGTTTTTCGGTTTGGATTCAGTTCGGGAATTTTGTGGTCTGGGTTTTCAGGTTTTTTGGAGTTTTCCCAAACTGAACCGAACTCGAACCAAAAAACCCGAAAACCCCAAAATTTGGGTTTTTCGATTTTCGAGGTTTTTCGGTTCGGGTTCGGGAATTTTGATTTGGTTCGGAAATTTTGCTTCGGTTTAATAACTTCGTGGTCGGGCTTTTTGGGTATTTCTGGGTTTTCCGGTTTTTTTGGGTTTTCCCGAACTGAACCGAACCATAACCGAAAAAACCCGAAAACCCCAAAATTTGGGTTTTTCGGTTCAGGTTCGGGAATTTTGATTAGGTTCGGGAATTTTGCTTCGGCTTAATAACTTCGTGGTTGGGTTTTTTAGGTTTTTTGGGTTTTTGGGTTTTCGAGGTTTTTCGGGTATTTATAAATATTTATATGTTTGAAATTTTACAATTAACTTTGTTGGCACAGTTGGCAGAGTGCATGTGATTTATCCTCGAGGTGAAGGGTTTGAATCTCCATTTGGTGGTCAATATACGGTCTTATACGACCATGAGCAGTATTGCAGTTGATTTTGGAGATGTAGGAATTGACTTGCAATTTTTTGAGGTAAGGGTTATTTTTGCAATAAAAAATAAAAATTATTGATTGATTTATAATTTTTCTAGCTAAAGGTTTTTCTTGCAAAAAAAAAATAAAAGTTATGATTTTTCATTTGCCATGGCGTCATTGGGCTGTGCCATGTTCTATCTAATTCCTCTTTATAACTTTCTGCTTCATATTTAAGAATTAAGATCCTTTTGTCTTTGATTTCACTGGCAGCAGACCCAATTTTAATGGGTTTCGCTCTAAAACATTAACGTTTTGGCTAAGGCTTATATTTTCTTTTTTTTATGCTTTAAATTGATTTCTCTTTTTCAAAATAAACAATTTCTAAAAAAAGTATTATGTGAATACAGTAAAACCTCTATAAATTAATACTAGATAAATTAATACTAGATTAATTAATAATCACTATAAATTAATAAATTTCTCCAGTCCCGAGTCGGGCCAGTGTAAAATTTAACATAATTCGATAAAATAATAAGATAATAAATTTTTTGAAATCCCTATGTAAATATATGGTCTCAATAATATGATAAATTAATAATTATAAATCTTATGCATACA